>VDFB02000015.1:288215709-288245349 GCA_007258455.2 Sequoia sempervirens
AACTCTCTCTTTCTCTTTGTCTCTCTCCCACCCCCTCTCTCTCCCTCTCTCTCAATTCTCTCTATCTCCCACCCCCCTCTTTCTCACTCCCTTTATCCCTCTCACTCCAATCCCTTCTCTCCCACTCCCTCTCTCTTAAACTCTCACTTTATCCCTTTATCCTTCTCACCTCCCCTCACACTCTCAAGTCTATCCCTTTGGTACCCTACCTACATAAGTCTCTCTCTCTCTCTCTCTCCATTCTCTCTCTCTCTCAATTATCTCTCTCACCCCCCTCTCTCTCTCACTCCCTTTATCCCTCCCACCCTACCTAGCTAAGTCCCTCCCACTCCAACAACTTATCTCCCACTCCTCTCTCTTAAACTCTCACTTACACCCCCCTCTCTCTCTCTCTCCCTCCCCCTCCCCCTACCTCTCCCTCTCCCTCTCCCACCCTACTTAGACAACTCTAGATCTCTCTCTCTCTCTTAAAATTCTCCCTCCCTCTAAAGACATACATAAATACATACATACAAGCATAATACATATGTACATGCAATCCTACATACACACAAGCATACATGTACATGTACATGCACATATATACAATCTTACATACAATATACATGCATTGATACATATAGGCATCCATACATACATACATACATACATACATACATACATACATACATACATGACATGAAAGCATACATGTGCATACAAACATACAAATATATAGACATACATTCAATATGCATTTAACATAAAGCAAGACATAACACGAGCGCATTATACCGCGCTCACATTATGTCTTGCTAGACATGCTCCCCACAAACAAAATCCATGTCAAAACTAACATAAAATGAGAGCGCATTATAATGTGCTCGCATTTTATGTTAGTTTTGACATGGATTTGTTTGTGGGGAGCATGCAAGCATACATGTGCATACAAACATACAAATATATAGACATACATTCAATATGCATTTAACATAAAGTAAGACATAACGCAAGCGCGTTATACCATGCTCACATTATGTCTTGCTAGACATGCTCCCCACAAACAAAATCCATGTCAAAACTAACATAAAATGCGAGCGCATTATAATGCGCTCACGTTATATCTTGCTTTGGGAATCCCCGAGCCTTAGGATTGGTATTTTCCTTGGAATACCAACCCAAAGGCTTGGAGGGCATTCCCAATGACTAGAGATGTGTTTTTGCGATTTCTACAATATTTCACATAATCGAGTTCATGTTCACCGTCAGGATTGCACATGGTTCAATGTCAAACAAATTGAACATTTGGGTAATGTTAGGTTCTCTCTTAGCTATCCAACAATGTAATTTTTTTCACTTTCTGACAATGTGAAGCCGTTCATCCATAATTTCTTTTGATTGTATGTCTCTTTTTTGTCAAAAAATAGTGTTTGGTGTTTTTTTCGTTATAAATTAACTATTCAAATTACATTTTTAGAAACTAGACTCCATTATACAAATTTAAAAAATAAAAAAAATTCAATTAGTTTCCAAAATTTGTAGGGGTAGCATGGCCAAAATTCTATTTTTCAAGAAGTGTCCACTTCAAAAATTAGTAAAAAATAAAATATTCATTAAAAAATTATTAGAAAAATTATGCATCAACTACATACTATTACCTAACTTCTGACAGTAGTGATTTTAAAAATACTAAAAAAAAGTTCACCATACGAGGGTCATACAAGAGTTGCTATGTTATGTTTTTCTGACAAAAACAACACCAATTTTTGTGCATTCCTCATTTGAACCCCTTAATCTCAACAATTTTCAAAATAAATTAGTAGTTTAGAAAGTAGAATTGGAGCACTTGAATCCTTCTTTTTGTTCCATCTCAAAATTTTGAGTGTAAGTATCCTCAATTTCACATCCAAGGTCGGTATTTCCTGATTTCAGAAAAAAATTGGCCACTTAAGCCCCCTTTTTGGGAACCATCTTGGTGCACTTACCCTTCGGTTGGAAGATTATTTTCAGTGAAATATTTCATTGATGTTGACTATCTGGTCCATTGTTGCATGGGTGCTCACATAAGATGCAGTGCTCTTCTAAATGCCCGTAGTACCCTACGGGTACCTGTGCAAGTGCAGGTACCTGCTGACACATGTACAGTGTGGATAAATTTAATTGCACTCTTTTTTTGATTTAAATTCTAAAAAATATTGTTTTGAAAATAGAATTTTTTAAATAATTTTTTCACCTCCAAAAAAGATTTTTCATGCCTGGATTTTTTCGGCCCCTATAATTATGATGTTCTATGATTGAATAGGGGAGATTTTTTCCTCATGCTCTAAGTCAAGTGCTCTGATTTCAATGATTTGACAAGAAATATTTGGGTTTTTGGTCCCCTTGGATGCAATGGAAGGGTTTGTTTTGAATCAAAATGCTCTAAAATTGTAGCTACCTTCTGGATCTAGCAACCACACTTAGCTTCAAACCCTCATAGATCTAGCCTCATATGTTCGATTTGGACAAAAAAATCCAAAAATAACTTTCTCGAACCCTCTAAACTCAATGGTGAGCTCATATTTACATGAAAAAAACTCCAATTTGAAAATTCAATACAAATCCACAAAGATGAAATCCCCAAAATTGGTATTTCTTTCAAGATATTCTGATCTCTAGGTCATCATTCAGTGCAAGAGAAGATCATACTCAAATTTTTAAGATCTACCAAGATTTGCAACATATATCTCTCAATAAAGACTAACAAGAAGCAATCCCACAAGATTTGATACCTTGTAAGAGTTGGTATAGAATAACTCTACACCATGCAAGATTTGGCTAAAGATTATAGCCACCCAAGATCTAGGAACTTCATGAAAGCACAAGAGAGATCAATATGCAATGCTAAAGATTGTAATGAAATTAAATCTAATAGAATTCAATATGACAATTGTTGATTTACATATGAGACCATCTAGTTATATAGCCAAGGTGAGACTTAGGATTAAACAATATTATGAAAAGTGTCTTAATCCTATGTCATGTGATAATATATCATAACTACCTAGGACAAATGTGTTAAAATTCAAAAGATAAGATGACAACTAACACCCTCTAGAAAGATTAATTCATAGGACCCAAGTAAACTCAACATGTAAATAAGTCCCCTAAGTCCCCTAGTAATGAATTAACTAGGTACAAGACTTTATTTACACCAACATAGCACAACTAGCCACTATACGAATATGGTTACCAATAATATGAGCTAGGCTACAAACAATCTCTATTCCATGTTAATTATCAAGCATTCTTCTCATGTTATCTATGATAGGAATGACAATACCAACAATATTTTTTTTGTACTCACAAAATATTGAAGTATTTCTAAGGCTTTATTCATTTGTTTGAGTTTCTCTTGTGGGATATCAACAAAAATGGTTTAAACATTAGTAGAATTGGTGGTAATAGGACAAGTGATTTTAGGGATGGAATCCAACATGGGTTGACTAGTGTCAATGCTATGATTGAAAGAGTTGGAAAAACCCAAGATCCACAAAGTCTAGTGTACTAAATGGAAATTATTTTATGCAACTAAACCTAATAAATAATATGATCTAAATAATAAAATTCAAGATATCAAAGATATAGAAACTAAAAACATAGTTCATAGGTAGATTTGAGAAGGGTTTGAACACATGTACCTAACATTAAAATTTTGTTTTGAGCACTATTGAAGGATAGGTTTTCCCTATGGTTAATGGGTCTTGGGTAGGGTGTCTAGAAAAATCTTTGATAGTCCTCTGATGTTGGATCTTGGCTTTAGTTTGACATAGGTCCCATTGTCAAAAATTCAGAAATAAGATCTGCAATTGAGTTTATGTGGCTTGACAATAGTGGTGACAACTTATGCAATATTGTAAAATTTCTCTTTTAGATACTTTCAATCCTCCTTTCAACCTATAATCTACAAATAAAAGAGGAAAATTTATTTATTTTGAATGGGGGTTTTCCTTAGTTAAATGCCATGTTTGGTAATTAAACCTTGATAGAAAGATCATGGCGATTGATAGATGGAAGGAATGATGAATGAACACTTTCTCGCTACAACTCACCAAAATTTTAATGGCTTCCCTTAGAGGACTAAATTCAAACACAACACTCTAATGAATTAGATCTTGCTTTGCTTGATTTATTGAATACTTGAATACTTGGGTGCTTTAGGATCAAAAATGCATATTAGCCTTCAAAAAATGACATAAATACACATTAGCTTGAAAATGACGATAGGATCTTAAATGCTACAACAAATTACAAAAAAACCTGCTCTTGAATGCTCTTGAAAATAATATTTTCTCATATAAAGTTCACCTCTTGCTTACTGATGTTTAATTGATAAAATAACTATGTATTTATAGTTGTGTTTATCTAATTTTTAGAAAATCAGATTCCAAAATCCAAAATTTGCATATGAAGATTGAATCATTAAAATATTGCCAAAAACATATTAAAATTTTGGACCTAGGACTTAAGGAAAACCCATTCGCCGTTGGGTGAATGGGTCCTGGCCCAAAAGTATATGACACACATGATCCAAGGTGATTAAAATATTAATTGCATTAAATAAATACAGGTTCCCCTTTTGGAAAATGACAACAATAAATAGGGTTTTGAAATGTATAATTTGGAAAATTGGGAGCTTAATTAAATCCAATTAATTAAGGGACCCAAACATAGTGTGAAATTGTAAAGGTATACAATTTTATACACTACACTTACAATTGTAAGAGACTATATAATAACCAAATAATAATAGAATATGATTCTTACACTCTTTTATAACCTATCATAGGTCAAACTTGGGAACCCACTTTCTCATACAAATATGCTAATCAACAACACCTATCCAACCTACCATATAATCTGGTTGTTATGCATTATAACTTCATCTTAGGAATCCATCATAGAATCGTCATAACACATGTCAAGGAATCTCTTTCCAAAGTAGGATTCCTACATTGCCTTGTGGTGACCAAAACATCCTTTTCACCTTCCATTCCACCTTCCAACATGTCAACAATTCATCGTGCTAGGTCATATTAGATGACAAATAAATATGATCAAGGAATTATAGCATATGCATAATTAAATTAATAAATTAATTCTAAGAAATTTAAAAGGTTGAGACACCTTAATTACCAACACAAAGAAGAAGATTTTTCACTCCTATTAATTGGCTCTTTGTTTTCCATGTGATCATGACCTTCATTCCATCATCCTATGTTGACCCTCCCTAGTAGGTATTAGTTTTTACTTTAAGATTAGTTGAGATACCAAAATAAGACCCAACACTTTTAATGGATCTAACAAGTCTTGATTTTGAGTGATGATTCAAAGTTATGATCATAATAGTGTGAGTTCTAGTATTTTCTAGAACTTTTCTTTGCACCCAATAGAATTTCTTTTGACATTATTTCATACTAAATAATAACTCAACAAGAAAACTTGAATAATTATTTTAATACATAATCACGAAAATGCACCATAACAATGCATAACTTGCAAAGATTCACATTAGAAATTTTTCTGTAGGGTAGCATATGCACCTATGTGTTGTCACTCCCTAATAATTATTTCAGAAGTGAAGCATGTGTAATACATTAGCCAACCATGAGAAAAGGATTAAAAGTTAATAAAAACACATACCACTTTGCAGTAATCGACTAGGATGATATAGGTCTCCATTCTTTTGAGGTAAAACCATAGGGACTAGGGAGTATGGCTTTAGGGTCATCCTAACTCAATTTGAAAATAATAGAGATATTTACTTTAATTCAAGGATGTAAACATGAACCTTGATACATTGAGCTTATTAACATTTCGCATTTAAAGAAAATAAACCACTGAGCCATTTTATTTCACTAGCCTAGGTTATTAGCATCATTAGAATTGTCAAGGCTACACTTGATCCTAATGTTAATTAGTTAATTTGAAAGATGATTAAGCTATTTTATTTGCACAATGGTGGTTAGTGTGTATAATTATCATAAGAATCTTCCTGCAATTAATTGAAAATATAATTTTGAAAACCTAAAGATCCACGTAATGTTATAACAAATCAATTTTAATTTGTTACTCTAATTACAAAAATATTTTTAAGTTATAACTTAAGTTAAAGGAGCCTAGTCACATGGTCATTATCATTAATTTTTCATTAGAATGGAATGTGTTTATGTAATTTAAATTTAGTAAATTAGGGTTCTTAATGGAATATGCATTAAACCCCATCAATTGAATGAGACTTAATGTTGGCACTTGTATCCTAAGGCAAGTAAGAGGAACCCTAATCCATCATGAAGTCAAATAAAAGAATATACCACACTTTACTACCATCATTTTTGTATGCAGGTAGGAGGATCTATGAGGAGGAAAAAAATACCCTCTTTGTTGTTATAAAAACAAATAAGTCCCCCCCTCCCCACCCCTCAATTTGTTTGGTATACATATATTTAGAATATTTTAAATTTTCTCTTTTAAAAAAAGAAAATACATTTTATTTCAACACATACATAGGTATATTCATATATAAATTTACCATGAAAATGCTATTTTTTGAATATATCAATTTATTGGTGTATACATATAATTTTATTTTAAACATAGATATATTTGAATGTATACTAATTTATTTCAATCAATAAATAAAAATTATATATAAACCCACAATAATAATGGTAGCTATTTTTATTTTAATATAATATAGAATATGAAATAATACTATGACATCACTTGGAAATAGTCTTAATGAGGAGAAATGGAACAATAATATAAGAATAAAATCATTTGGAAGTTCCTTAAAACCCCTAGGAAGAATATTGTTTCCTTAATATTATCATTCTTTACATTCTCACAATGATGGTGATAAAAAATGCTCAAGAAAATCACATGCACAATGCTAGTATAACTTACTAGTTGCAAAATGGTGAATTTTTCTTCGAAATTGTAGATTTGGAGTTAGAGAGAGTGAAAAGTCAAATTATTTTATTCAAAAGAGGCAAGCCAAAATAATTTTTCTTGGTCCTTTTGCATTTAGGTTCCAAATTGTCAGTTGGAAGGTAACAATCTAATAGCAATTGTAACCAAAAATTTTCATGGGGTGCTAATGTGTCATATGAACATTGTAATTGGAACATTTTATATAAGAGGGCTAAAGTTAGGATACCATGCAATGTGAAATTAAAAGGGTGTGTAGTTTAAAAGACTACAATAGGATTAAGACACTTGTCATGATCTTAATTTGTGGGTGAAACCACAATAGTGGTTTACAATTGAATTAAGGAAGGAAAATCACTTTTTTTGAGATTTCACTAGGTAAGGGGGTTCAGTCAAACTATCATGTTCACTCAAACCCCTTAAGACATTCAGTCGAACCACATGGTTCACCTAAACTATATGTTCGACCGAACCATATCAAGGTCAATGCAAAAAATAATATTTTAAGGGGTTCGGTCGAACCTAGGTTCAACTGAACCCCTTTGAATTAGGGATTTTTTAAAAAGCTCTCCCATCACTGTCAAATGAACTGATGGTGAATAGAAGAGTGGCACGAGCTAATGTGAATGGAGCTCCGAACAGTGAATGACATAATCTGGGACCACCATTTCAATGTGCACCACCATATCAAGGTTCAACCTCCATAGCCAGGTTGGTATTCTTCTTTGAATCCTCCATATGAATCTGTTTGTTTGAAAAAACTCCCCTAAATGACCATTTTTACTACTTTGTAATTCCTTTGCAACAATATATGTCAAAATTATACCCATTTCCAAAAAAAATTGTTCAAACAAAACCAAAGACATTACCCATTTCAAAAATAAGATGTCCAAATTGGTTTATAAAGATTAAGGCTCCATTATGTGAGAAACCCATTTTCTTATTCAAATGAATACAAATTGGTGAAGGATGTGGAATTTGTCTTTACAGCTATGAATTGTATTTGCTTGAAAGTTTCTAAAGCCTTTTAAACAAAACCCATTTATTAAAATTTGGATTTACAGCAGCTAATTGCATTTGCTTGAAATTTTCTAAAGCCTTTTAAACAAAACCCATTTTTTAAAATTTTGATTTATAGTTGCTGATTTCATTTGCTTGATAGTTTCTAAATCCTTTTAATTTGGATTTATAGATCCCAATTGCATTTGCTTGAAAGTTTCTAAAGCCTTTTAATTTGGATTTACAACTACCAATTGCATTTGCTTGAAAGTTTCTAAAGAATTTTAATTTGGATTTACATCCAAAAATGAATTATAAACTCTTGTTACAAAATGAAAACTAAAATAATAACTTGCAATAACTAATTACTCCTCTGAACTTACAACAAAATTTGCACTTACAATCAAGTCAATTTACATAACTTTTGAGAACAATAAAAATAATATTATTATCAAAAAATATTATGAATCTAAAGCCAATGGTGCTATTTGAACCACCTTAGAATTACAAACCTTGTGGCTAAGAGAACCACCCAAAGCTCAAAAAAACAAGCATTGTAAGAGCCACCCAAATAGCAACTAAGTGAAGTTCAATTACAATCTGGATGTGGAATTTTCCATGACTAGTTTTGAGGATTTCATAGACTAACTAGCTATGGAAATTAGGGGGTTTCCATCCTCCAATACCTCATGGTAGACAAACACGGTGTCCAATATATTGGAGTAAAATTAATGGATAACTAAGCATGTCTTCTCTCAAAACCTATCTTGATTAAATATGCAATTTTCAAATTCTTTTACTTCCCTATAAACTACATGTACAAATAATCCTTGGTCAACACCCTAATTGAAATGATCAACTTATTAGATAACATACAACCCCATCATTAATTGTTAAGTAAACATTTACACTTCCCTAAGTTACTTTCCCTAAGCCCATAGTAAGTGAAAATGGGCATACGAGACAATATGAAATCATATGACTCACCATGTTCTCTATTCTTAGGATTTTGGAGTATATCATTTAATATCCAAACTATATAATTTCATTTTCAATCTCAACCAATCTTTGCTTTAACTTCAAAATCATCCACACAATTGTCCCTGAAATATTCAATATATGTGAAACATATTATGAGGAAGATACAAATAATCCTTGACATCTAGCTTTTTGTAAATCAAACTTGATAATATGGTTCTATAATTTTAAACTATTTTCAATTTTGAAATCAAAATATAATCAACTATCTATTTAATCTCAATAATCCTAATTTTAAGGAAAACATAAATTACTTGAATCTTTTTAACCTATCTCTCATTAGATTCTACTTTAACTTAAATTTAAAAAACAACATTAAAATCCACATAAAAAAATTCAAAGACATAATGTTATTACAATATTATTTAAAAATATAATTGTAATGAACATGTTATAGTAATAAATATTCAAATTTTAAATATATGAAAATATATAACCAAATGATCCTTAGTTTTCATATATCATTTGTGATGAGAATGCTGAATTTTATAATTTTTTAGGCCAATCTTTAGGCACTAATTCACCATTGTTAAAATGATCCTTTAAAGTTTATTCATTATTTTTTTTAGGATTATAAATTTTTACAATTTCTATTAAACCAAACTCAAAATAATGGTATAGATTAAGATTCTTGTCTTGATCCTACATTTGGGTCATGTTTGATTAGATTTACTACCATATTTAGAAGTTGTATTTTGTTATTAGATATTTTTTAACATATATAAAATGTATGGTTGGATTAGTGAGATGTTATAACAAGTATACAATATGAAGTCAAACTTTATTATATTGATTTCTTAATAAATTAGGAATAACGATTAAATTTATAGCTTTATGCAATCTATAAGTATAAATAGTTTGAAGGTAGAAACTTTATACATATAAAAATATGATAAATGTGTGATTATTTTGCTTTCCAATCTATAAATTTTTGATGTGCTTGGCTATATAATTGAGATGATTCACTCATAATACATAATGATAAAATTCATCCTCATACGGAGGATTTTATATTATCTTCCATTAAATTCATCCTCTTTATGAGATTCTTATGGAATATTGATATTCTCTAGTGTGAATTTTTAATTTTAGACATATCTTAACTCGATAAATTTAGGTTCAATGAAGGCAATAGAACTTTTTTTTCGCTTACATAATCCTATCTTGAAGTTCATTTATGTTAACAACTATTAAATTAGATACTTTTATTCCCAATTATTTTCAAATAATTTTACACTAAACAACCATTTAAGGATGCTATGTTATAGATTATAGTTGTCTTCCAATTCTTTATAAAATTTTCAACCCTCTCATGGTCTAAATAATTTTACATTCAACAACCATGTCCTAAGTACATTATATGTACCCAACCTCTTCCCCTATTTAACACACTCATAAACCTTGTTACTAATCTCATTCAAAGAGGTGGATCAACCAATCTTAGAGGGATCCTCATCCATGGGTTTTTTATCTTTGTTCTTGACACTGAGATCCAACACATGTTTAGGTGGTTATCAATAGAATTAATCATTTTAGCAAACATAGGAGAGACAAGGGAGCCATCAATCTAGGCTCTAATACTATTCTAGAAATAGTAGAACTATAAGCTAGAATCCTAATAATGATAGCCTTTGGATAATACACAAGTTTTCCTTTTGAAGGGATTGGGGAACATTTATTGGATGGGTTTTATTTCCCCTTCACCATATTTTGATTATGATTAAGAATTGAAATAATAAAATTCTCAAATTGGTATAAGAATAAAATAAGCCCTTGGTGGAGGGGAGCTCATTTTTTTCCCATGTGCAACTCTAATAATAGATATCTTAAATTACATGAGTAAATGAAAAGGGAAGCTAGCAAGTCACATGCATCTAAGATTATTTATAAGATAAAAGTGATAGGATAAACAAAATTTATAGTTTTCTTTTAGGATGAAATATATAATCAAGTAGAAACATTTATATACTTGTGAGGAAATCATCTATATGTTCCTTCCTCTTGTATTTGCTTTCTTTATGATACTTCAAGCCCTTCATGGATAAACCACTTGTAGTAGCAATACCTTCCTCAATGGCTTTAAAGGTTAACCTTCTTACTTTTTAACCAAAATTTTAATAACATTCAATTTTGTGTAATTTATGGAGCACTATTATCATTTTAATTCAAAATAATGTAAGAAATTTATATAAATTTAAAAATTAAAAAATCCTAAAATAATAGTTTTAAATTAATTGAAAACATGGTTGGACCCCTCTAATTTTGTGGAACTATTTCTTAAAAGCTATTTTAGTTGAATTTTATAGAAAAGGCAAAGGAAGCCACATATGGCATTAAGACCTTCCTTGATGTTTTTACTAGGAAATTTTTAATTTCATTCATAGGTCAAGGTATTTTAAACAAAAGTTGTGTTTGGAAATCATCTAATGCATAAATACAAATAATGTCAAACCTAAGCCCTTAATTTTATAAATAACTTAAAATAATTTATAACATGGGTAAACACTAGAGTCAATCACATAATCTATTGTATATACTTAAATCAATCAAATTTCATATCATTTCTATCATTCTAATGACTAACTTCCAAATAAAAGCATCCTTCTAAATGAATTAAAGTGCTCAATTATGGTTACATGTTAGGTCAATTTTACTTCTTGTAAAATAATATAATCCATAGACTCATAAGATCTTCTAAACATACAATCAATAGCTCTCTTGCTACTTGAGATTCTTTACCTTTTACATTTAAACTATTAAAATTCATAATTAACCATGGTAACACTTAATATAGTCTATTAATAAAAATATAAAGCCTTCATTTCCTTCCTCTTTTGGGAGATTTGGATCTACAACCAATTATGTGCATCATTCCATCTTTCATCAATGATTTGGAACATCAAGGATTTCATATCAATGTGCATCATTATACAAATCTAGTCCAATATATCTAGTTGTGGAATTTGTATAGGAAACTTTTAAATTTTAAAAAATGTAAGATTTGATTTATTTTACTATAATATCCAAGAAATTTATAAAAATAAGAGCAATAAAATAATTATTAAATATTATCTAAATGAGTAGATATAACCATATTTTCATATGGAGGAATTTATATTATCTATAAGATTTTAGATAATAGAAAAAATATGTACAAAGATTAAATCAAGTCATTTTATCCTATTCTTTCATTATTTCATTCTTTCTGTACTAGGGTTAAATCTTCATCTAGGCTCAAGTTGTGTACTTATAAGAAACCTTTGTTCCTTAGTATCATGTTCTTGTACATTGTATGGTAAATTTCATGATAAATATTATGTGCATGTGTCCCTTCCTCCTATCTTTATGGATATGAGGAAGTTTATTTCTAATTTTTTGGTTTCCTCCTTATCAAAATATTGCTTCAATAATTTAGAAATCATATTTACAAGCTTATATCATCTCTCTCATTTTCTTCTCTTATTTGTTCCTTCAATAATGACTAAATTGATTTTACATGACCAACAATGTTAAGTAATGATGCTTTCCCTTTATTACTAGTTGTAGGAAATAAATCTTAGATGCAACCTTTATCAAAAAAATTTAAGTCTTTAATGGCACATTTTGTACTAGAGTGCACACTTGTAAATTTAAAATTTAGAACTATTTTAGATTAGGTTTTGTGTGCAATCTAGTAATTAGAATATTTTATCTTATTAAAAACTAGATAGATGTTGAATGTTTTTTTGTTAATGGTATGAAAATATTATTGATGAGTAGATGAATTATTAGAATTGTTTTAGATTTCTATTCCCTATATCTAGAGATATATTATTTACCAAGGTCTCATTGCTCCTTTAGGTGTACATACATATATATAACATGGAAAATGTAGATGTTCCAATTGAGCCAGAAGATTTGTTTGCAAATACCAATAATGAGATTAAGAAATTGAGAGACTCATTAGCACATGGTGCAAACCCAGGGACATATTTTGAACCATGCATGTCAATATTACATAGTCTAGAAAAACTAAGAGATGAACTTGAGATAACTAGTGCATTTTCCTTAGATAGAGTAGCTGTTATTCTTTCTCGCATGCGGGAAGAATTACATGGTGATGTTCCCTTTAAACAAATAAAAGATACTGTGACCAAAGAAATGATAAAAAACACTTGTTTTCCATTCTATCAAAATGTGCGTAAGGTTAGGGGATACTAGGTCACTAGATGTGTCAATCATGTTATGGCCTCATTGATCTACCCATGATTTCTCATAGCACATGGTCAATACCCAAACAATGACCAAATTCCCTTGAATTTTTTTTAGTAGTTGTATGCTGAGGTCCATTTGGCCCTCAAAGTCAACTACCTAGACATTCCACCATATGCTGGTCAGGGGTGTGGTAGGATTGCCAATAGGCCCACCTATCATCGAGTAGATAGACCAGCCCCAACATTTAGGGTATTGGTTGGTGAGAGGTCTCCTGCTCTCACCCAAAATCTATCCCCACTAACTCATTTGACTACAAAATCTGATGAATTTTTTTGACGAAATATGTATAATTTGATGTATCATCGGGTGCTTGTAAAATTTGATGTGTAATTTTCAATTTTTTGAAAATTTATCCTCGACATTCGTTGAAATTTTGACGAACCTGGGTTTCATTGAAATGTCAACTATCAGTTTCATCAAAATTTTGACAAAGATGAAAAATAGAAAAAAATCAAATTGTGGCTGACATAAAGAAAATTCAGTTCGCTGATTTATTGTGACAATGTTTTGCTCTACTTGAGATAGTTTGTGGAGAACTAAGGACAATTTTCTTGGGAAAAATCAGAAAAAAATCAAGAAGATATCGCCAGGTTGAGGGTAGTCATTGTATTTTTGTAGAATTTAGTTGTGAAGTTAGATTTGTAGTTCCAGGTTTGAAAATCATATTTTAAAGCAACATCTCATCAGATTTCATTTTTAGAGGTTTAGGGTTTTGAGAATTTCATGTCCAGATTTTGTTGTGTGGAATCACCATAAGATCACAACCAAGGAACAAATTCTTGTGACTGTAATTATGTGATCCATAACTCTATTGGTCATGTGGCACAGTTGTGCTATAACAAATACAGGATGCATTCATGTGTGACCCAAGTTTAATGTGGCTATGTTGTGATAGAAATGGAGGCACTCATATAATGTAGTTAATTCAGGTTGTATAATATAGGTGTCAATCATCATTGGGTGCATTCAGGTTGTCTCAAGTTTAACAGGTTAGGATGTAATTATAGCATGATCGAAGAGTGATTACCTCTTGCTGCAATAAAGAGCCTATAACTCTGGTTGATATGCAGAGTGGTTGTGCTATATCAATTATGTAGTGCATTCAAGCACAACCCATGTTTAATGGGCTATTCTAGAGAGTGATCAAGATTTTCTAAACCTTATGAATGCTACTTAAAAGTGTATAGCTTAAACTACAAACCAAGTTTGTTACATACTTGAATGCAATCTTGGGTTACCACAAACTATAATAATGTGATTTGCTAATAACCAATATAGAAAGTATTAAATCAAGACCCATGATATATAGGATACATTTCCCTGATCAGGTTTACATACCTTAATGATCAAACACAAGCTTCCCACACACTCTAGGATACAATCCAAGATCATACCACAACCTTTGTCAAGACAACTAATTTTCTAACCCAAGATTTAAGGTTGTTTTTAATACCAATAGAAGCATTGGTAAGAGCATGATTAGGTACAGACCCTAGGCCTCTGTAGAAACAAAACAATAACTATAGTGGATTAATGAGGTTGCAATACCAGAAAATTAAGACATTGTAGGTAATAACAAAATCTTACAATCTAAAGATTGTAGCCAATAACAAGCACACTATGTAGCTTAGTGACATTTGTAAATGCAATCTACAGTAAGAAGAATGACATTCACTTGAGATGTGACATGTCAAAAAGAGGTTGAGCAGTGACAAGATAATAAAGCTCAAACCTTGCATAGAAAAGTGGAGATTTTAACAGTGAGTTTCCTTACCCCTTGCTGACCTTAAGGGTTTTCAAATGCTTTTGGTAGTGTTAGACAAGAAAATGCAATCAAGGAATGATGTCCAAATGAAGTAACAATGGTAATCATATGTTCAATATTTCTTCTTAGCCATTAATGTATAATAGAGGTAGTGGATTGCATGTTTGAGCAATGTTTTGAGACTCATCAAAGATGGGAGAATAGTGATTAATACCTTGTGCACTGTGAAGTAGTGTCAATAAGGTTGAAGGATCTTAAGAACTACAATACCATGAAACAATGAGTCCCTTGTAGCAAGTAGTTAGTCTATAGGGCATAGTTTGATTTTATAGAAGGATGCTCATGAAAGGAATCTTCAAGTGATAGTGAGTGAGTTGTTTTAGATTGCAGCTGAGGGTGCAATACCTAGTCTTAAAGGAAGTTAGTAAAGCAGTAAATGTGCAAGAAAATCAAATCATACACAACAAAAAATTCACAATGTTATCTTGCATAATGCCTTGAGTTTGAAGACAAAAATCTCATTGTATCTTTATGATGAAAGTGGTGACCTTAATGGTCAATCATTGGCAACCATGATTTTAAAACATGCTATTGTGCTTATGGAGGAAACATTTTAAGCAAGGCAATGAGTGGTGGTTTGGAACAATGGCGGGTATGAAGGACTTGCTTGATATGCATACTATGCAGTCTAGCTTAAGACACCATTCTTAGAAGAGATTGAAGGTGGATTATGGAACTTAAGGATTACCATGAAAAGGATTAAAGCAAAGATTATGATCTATTTAAAAGCCATGGTCATGAAGATATTAAAGATGTTACATGCAAAACCCTAGTAGCTAGAGTAATGAATACAGTTCCAAAGAGGATATTATGCTAGGGTAGATTTAGGAGATCTCCACATTATCTAATTATAGGGAAATACATCATTTATTTATTTTTTTAATTAAAAAAAATCATTCTAAACCCTATATAGGATACATTGATACTTCAAAAGCCTCTAAAGGGATTTGAGATTATGCAAATATATGTCAAGTAAATACCTAGATTACAAATAGTAGAGAGAACAATGTAAGATTTATTGAGCAGAGCAGGAATGAGATAAGAAACAATGAATCCTATTCCTCCCTTCACACACATCTCCTCACCGTTCTCTATTATTCTTTATAGAAACACTTCTCCATTTTGGTGGTCTATTATTGAAAATAATGTTTTGACAAAGGTTTTAGAGTATGTTTATTAAAATGAAAACTCTATTTTGGTGGGCTACGCCTGAAATAATATTTTGACAAAAGTTTTAGGGTTTGTTTATTAAAGTTTTAGAGTATTTTGGCAGGATATATTCTTGATTCCTTAAATGATTTATTCAAATGGATTGTGACTAAATAAATGACTAACTATTTAGTCATTTTTATTTGTGTGACTAAATAATTTTAATCAATGACCAAACTAGTAATTTATTTTCATTTATAGAGTTGCAAAAAATGAGCAAAATTTAGTCATTTTTTAGTTGTTGTGACTAAAGTTTTAGTCACCTAGTCATTTATTTTCCAAATTTACTAGTGTGTGCTTCCTTGTGATTAGGGCTCTCTCAATGTTGAGGGCCCTAGGGATAAGCTCGTCATAAGAAGTGACACATTGTATCTTTAACTAAAAGGATAAATCTGTATTGACATTAGCAATGATGATTCCGACTTGTTGCTCCTTAGGAATGGGTCACTTGCTCTTACTAACTCGCTACCTCCATCATTGTAGGAAGTTTGCGATCAAGTTCAATATTCTGATTTTAGGAGTCTTAATGGTTGGAAATCATAGTAAAATTAAAATTTAATAAGTTTTGGAATTAGCATTTTAAAGTGTTTTTTGGGGTCATTAACTTCAGACTATCTTCTCTTTTGCAGGGGTGGTTGCATGCCAAATTGTTTTGGTGTAAAATATCAAAATTATTAGATTATGTTACCTATCTATGAATAAAAATTATTGGAGTGTGAGTTTGATATTTTTTGAAGATCTAAATAGTCAAACTTGGTAAAGAAAAATCATGTCAGATAATATTAGTCCAGAACAAAATGAAGAGACACTTGATAGATTGTGGGCTAGATTGAAAAGAAAGGGTGATGGGAAATGTTATTGTCCTTGCAATAATTGCAAGGGACTTAAAGATGAGATGACTTTTAATCACAACAAGCTGAGAAACATTGTAGGAACATGGTCACGTTGAAGGGGGGCATGATTATCATCCATTGGTAAGTTGTTCATTATATGTGTTTATATTGATTGAATTTTTAAATGTTTATATTGTTTTTAACATATATATATATATAAAATCACTTGATCATGATCATGGTTTATTTGTGTCTATCATTATTATAAAGGTGGGGCACCTAGGGTAGATGATATGGATTATCACGGCCTGAAGAATGTGATTTTGCAAGCAAACGAACATGGAGCTGTGAATATTGAAGATGAAGTTAATGATCCCATGGAATAATATGATCATGCACCTGAAAACACAGTTGAAGATGATGGTATGAATACATTGATCCATGAAACATTTTCTGGCAGAGCTGATCATGATGATCAAGATGAATTTGATGATGTTCATGATTTACTTGTACTTGAGAAGGCATACGAGCCCCTTTATG
The DNA here is from genome assembly GCA_007258455.2 of Sequoia sempervirens. NCBI lineage: Eukaryota > Viridiplantae > Streptophyta > Pinopsida > Cupressales > Cupressaceae > Sequoia > Sequoia sempervirens. Next base: position 288,233,356 of record VDFB02000015.1, read on the forward strand.
AAGGCTCCCAAAAAACTCTTCTCTCTATTGTATTATTGTTGTTGAACTTGAAGGTTATGAATGGTTTATCAAACATAGAAATCTCACGGATGTTAAGGTATGTCATATATGTCATCTTTTTTCATCTATTTTAATTATTGTTAGTTCATCACTAGTAAATAAATGATGAAATATGTACCATTAATATTCTTTATAGTAACAAATTATTTTTTGTTGTAGATTGATTGGTGAATTTTTATTACCACCATCAAATATTTTACCTCACTCATACCGAGATTTATCTGCCATTATGAAAGATATCAGAATGGAGTATCAAGCAATAGATGCATGCCCCAATGATCATATTATATATTATAAACAACATGAATTTGCAACAGAATGCTCAGAATGTCATATTAGTAGATATCGAACAAATCAACTAACAAAAAAGGTGCATCTCAAGGTTCTTTGTTATATTCCCATTATTCCACGTATGCAACGATTATTTAGGCGTGAAAGCTTAGTGCAATTTATGGATTACCATGCACAGAATATAAGTGGAGATGGCATTCTTCAAATTACTGCAGATGGTTTTGCATTTAGGGAAATGGAGAAAAATTGCCACACTTTAAAGAAGAACCTCGTAATCTCAGGCTTTTATTGGGAGCGGACGATGTCAATCCATTTGGAGAGCTGAGATCTATTTACTCTGTGTGGCCTATTTTTGTTATCAACAATAACATTCCTCCATGGACATCAATAAAGAGGGAGCACATAATGTTGTAAATGATTGTTCCAGGTATTTGTTTACATCAATTTTCTTTAACGTAGTAGTATCTTATTTGTCTTATTTGTTGCATAATGACTTATACTTTTTTTATTCAATAGTCATGTACATTAATTTATATATATTGCAATAAAATGGTTATAATAATTATGTAATGTTTATGTTCATTCAACTAGGTAAGTACTAAGTTAAAGATATGAATGTATGTATCAAGCCTCTTATCGACAAGTTACTAAAGTTATGGAATGGTGTCACTATGTATGACGTCTCTAGACTAATAGGAAAAAGACAATTTCAATTCCATGCAATGCTTCTATGGACAATTCATGATGCCCCAGGGCTAACACATTTTTGTGGTACGTTATAACATTCGATTGCACTTTAACAATATTTAATTTGATGAAGTAGATATCATGCATGCTTTTAAAATAATCTATTCATTATATATAATTATAAAAATTGACATATTTAATCCAATTATATATGATCTTGCAGGTCTTCAAACAAAGGGAAAATTTGCATGTCCAATTTGTGGTCCAAAGATGAAATCTCATTGTTCAACAAGTTTAGGAAAATAGGTGTTTGATGAGTATAGGCACTTCCTCCATAGAAATCATAAGTATCAAACTACTAGAAAACATCTTTTCAATGGGAAAGAGGAGATTACATAAAAACCAAGAAGAATGACACCTCGCCTATGGAAGTTGGAATATAATAGAATTAATCATCAAGGTTATACATCAGATCAAATTGTTTATCTATCATATGTGATATGTTTTGAATTTATATTTTTATATTCTGTTGTGTTTAGTCATGTTGTAATTGACAATGATTGTCGTTGTTAATTTGTTTAACTTATATGCTTCATGAAGGTCATCAAAGCATTAATGGTCAGCTTCCAGAGGGATTGAAAAGTTATCCTAGACAATTCAGTAGGTTTCCCTACTATGAGCAGCTACAAATTATGCATTTGTTTGATACAATGCATATTGGAAAGAATATAATAGAAACATTATGGAAAATATTGGATGGAAGGCATGACAAAGAAAAAATTGTCAAAATTTGTAGTGACATTTAGGAAGCAAATCATGCAATGAAAAATTCCATTCAATTAAATAGCGATGAATACCAAATTAATATAAGTGCCTTTCCTTGGTTATTAATAGAGCAACAAAGCAATGCTATAAAATAAGTCATACAAAATATTTGATTTCCCATAAGATTTGTAGTACGTTCTACCTCTATCTCTCCCAGACAACTCTGACAACAATGTCAAACAAGTTATATATGATCTTCGAAAATACATGAGGTAAGCAGCAATGTTTGTTCAATTCGTTGTATACATTATATAATTGCCATTTTTTTTACTTGTTATGTAATATATTGTATATTTTTGTTAAGTCTCATTAATATATTTGCACCTTGAATGACTTGTAGATGGCTATCATCTAAAAAAATCCATAAAGAAGATATAAATTATTGGAAGAGAAAAATTCCTCATCTAATGTGTGAAATGCAAAAGTTTCTACCTTCGACATTTTTCAATGCACAATAACACTACCTCATGCACCAAGTTGAGGAGATTGATTTGTGTGGACTTGTACACACAAGGTCAATGTGGATGGTTGAGAGGCACTTGAAATTTTTGAAGGCTTTGGTTAGAAAAAGAGCACATCCTGAGGGTTCTATGGTGGAGGGATATATGGTATACCAGAACATGGTATACATTAGTGAATATCTTCCTAAGTTTGCAGCAAAGATCCATGTAGATCACATTTGGGATCCTAACTCCATTAACAAATTCGAAGGGGAGTACCTGATTAGGAAATGTAGATTGAGGAAAGTGAGGTAATTATAAAATGGTCATGGAGATTAATTGGAATACATTTTACATATGGTTTTTATGTATATTGTACTTATTTAATTTTTAATCTTCAATAGACATCAATTATAAATTAAGGTCATATACTGTGGTATTTAACTAATTATACGTCATTTGTGAATTTCAATTTTTTTTTATACAGTTGATCGAGAGTGGGATGCACTACATTTGTACATCACCAAAAATCTTGATTGGATGATGGTATGGATTGAACGATGTCAACAATTTGGTTGCGCATTAACATGGGAAGGTGTGGCTTCATTGGTTAAAAAAGCTCATTGTAATGGAGCTTCCAATGTTACACAAAGAGAAATTGATTTAGCATATGGTTTAAGAGATAAAAAGGTACATATAAATATATTAATCACCCATATTATTTAATCATTTTCAATTATATTGATGTATATATATGTTGAGATTGTTTTCTTTGCATACATTTGGCCAAGAATAAATATGTTTATCAACTGACGATATTGCAATAATTTTTACATGTTTGACATATTGCAGGTGAAACAACACAAGGTTATGTGGTGCAATGGTCATAAATTTCAAATCAAAATATTGGATGACATGAAGAAAAATTGTGATTCTAGTATAAATGCAGTCTTTCAGGTGACTAATGTTTCATCTAGAAGCGACATACATCCAAAAGTCTCAAAAATTGATACTATGGGATTTTTGATGATATACTTGAGTGTGAATTTAAGTCCTTCAATTAATTTTGTTCATCGCCCTATGGTATAGGCTACGATTGAATGAAAATGATCCTAAGATAACTATTATTGAACATGATAATGGATTTACCATGGTTAATACAAGGTCGATCGAGCGAGCTGGAAATGAGCCCTATGTTCTTCCAAGCCAATGTGAGCAGGTATTTTACTCAGAGGTTCTAGGTAAACCGGATTGGTCATTTGTTGTTAGACATGATCCAAGAGGAAGGCCGGTAAAGTATAATGTGGTGGAAGAAGAAGATACCGAAGAACTAGAAGATGATGTAGATGATCAAGATCAACAGTTAGTTGATGATGTCCCTGATGAAGATGTCGAAGAGGAGGAACTAGATCATGATGATGTAGGAGTTAATGTTCATGAAGATGATATCCATGTGGATGATGACATTATTGAAACTGATATCGATGACAATGATGATGATATGACCAATCCTTACAATGTCTAATCTAGATCGGATGATACTGCATAAAGAGTTGGATGAAGAAGAAGATCAATGACATTGAAATGTATAAGTTATGCATTATATTATCTATTTGATATTAATTTCTTGATAGAGTTATATTTGACTTATGTGGTTACATAATTAATTCATGATGTTTTTAATTTTTATGCCATTACATAATTAATTTAATGATGTACTTTTTAATGTTTGAAAGGTCAAAAAATTAAAACATTTCAATAGTGATGTTAACAACCTTGAAATTAGTGTGTTTTATGTTTCATGTGATCATAAAAGATTAAAAAGTAGTTGTAGAGGTGGTTGTTCATTGGTTGACATGTAAAGGCCTTTAAAAGGCATAAAGTGATCATTGTAATGGTTGTTGATGGTTGAGGATTTAAAATACAGGCTCTTGACATTCAAAAATCTATGTTTTTCTTCAAAATTTCTATATTTTTCCTATTATGCAGCACTGTACAGTGACATGCAGCCATATTTTGATGTGAAATCAATTCTAGGTCATGAAGATATGTGTTAACTTTGATTTGAATCTGATTTGAGTTAGAAAGCTTCATTTCTTTGCATACAACCTGGTTACCCTATTTTTGAGGGTTTTGTAGTCCAAACATGATATAAAGGGGCTCTTACACTTTTTGTGATTACTGTAGCTTGTGTAAGAGGCCCCATGGTTGTAGGATGGATGAATAGGAGTAGGATGAGAAATAAAGAAGGTATAGCTATTGTCCTCAATAGTTTTGTGAAGAAAAACATGTGAAATGAGAGGTTCAAGCCTAGGTTTCAACAAAACATGTATGAGAGATCTGATTTTATGAATTTTTATCCATGTGTAGACCTAATGGGTTGTTTATTAACACTGAATATAAAAGATAAACATACACACACACACACATATATATGTATGTATGTATGTATGTATGTATGTATATATATTTTTAAATGTAAATGTAAATGCAATTACTGAATGCTCTCCTAGAACAATAAACACAACATATCATTAAAAAAATCTATATCTATGTATATAAATGTGTATTTCTAAATGCAAGTGTAAATGCAAAGAGCATGTGGTTTTGTAGTGTTATAGATACATCATATCCATAAATTAATGTAATTGAAATTCTAAAGTCTTCAACACATATAATATGAAATCGATCAAACTATTAAACTACATGAGAAATAAATGAAAACGGTAAATACATATGTATGTGTATTTGTAAATGTAAGTGTAAAATAAATAAGAATAATGAAAATTATAAAAGAATACAAGGAAAGGTTTAGAGTTTAGAGTGGGAGAGAGATAGAGGGTAGAGGGTTTAAGGGTTTAGAGTTTAAGGGTTAATGGCTTAGGGTTTAGGGTTAAAGGTAGATGGTGTTGGTTTGTTTTTTACATTGTAACTAGGTTGGTCTTCTAATCTACCTATGGGATTGTCAATTCTAATCAAGGGTAGCTCGGAGGACCTGGACCAACTGACGAGGACTTTAAAAAGCCTCCTACACTTTGGGCTCTACAATACCTGGGAGGGTGATCCATTAATATTTTTACAACCACTGCACTAATATCATAAACAATATTAACACATAACATATAATCTCATTGAATAGCTCAACACAATAGGATAATATCGAATAAAATTGGTTGTTCATCGATAATATCAACTATGTGGAGCATGAGATAACTACAACACAATCCATAGTAAAATATAGTCATTAATTTGCAATTTGTAGCAAGCTCTAGGAAAAGAAAAACAATTATTGAACTACACAAATAAGTACAACTTAGATCAGTGCCATATATCTATTGTAGGAGTCAAATTCATAAGCATTTAAAGGTTTATGATAGATTTAATACATAACATATAACCTATAAGATCCCTGACAATATTGCATTACAATTTCATTAGTATGTATTCTCACCCAATACTACTTATCAGATCCTTATACATAACATATCCGCCTATAATCCCATTCAAACATTTTAATTAATTCCTTGAATTAAAGCTAAAATAAGGATTATACACACCACAACAGTGAGATGAATGAAACAACCCTTAGTCATCTTATTCAAAATTTGGATATGCATGTACAGTGGAGAGACATGAGTTTGAATTTATCATTTCAACTCAAATGCTAGTACTGTTATACAACATTAAATCCCCATGAATTCAAAACCAATTACAGAATAGCTTAGAACCTAAATTGTATTTCTCTCTAAAACCATCAGACTTTACAATTTTCTCTACAACTTCACCTAGACTCGACCAAAAATTATCTAACTTGCTAACATGTACTTCTGGCCTTGAAATCCTTCTTATAGAAGATGAAGGAGAAAACAAGCATCAGGCTAGAAAGTACACATGTCACCAGCCAAATGAAGCATCTGGTGATATTCCAAAAATCGTTACAATAGCCATCACCCTGGAGAATATTCCCGTTCATCATGTCAGCTAAGGAAAATTGAGGCAACAACAAAAAACCACAATAAACCCACACCGAGACTGCCATCAAAGAAAAACCAGAGGCCGTTGTAACCACAACATCTATTTTACCACCCGTTAGTAATTCATTCTTTTATTCCTCCTCAGTCAAATATTTATTTATCCACCTCTGATATTCTTCATCAGTCGGCCAGTCAAAATTAATTACCTCATTCACCTTGACATTATAAGGTGTGTATTTTATTGCTACATGATTTGCATCTCTTTCAAGAGATTCCAAAAATGAACTGGTACTAATGATTTTATCCATACAGCTCACCAATAAGTCATAATCTGAGTCATCACAAACTAATTTAATTTGATCATTGATGACCTCACCTAGCTAAGCCTGCCACTGCTGGAATGATATGATTTTCCCCTGCTCATCAATTATATCAGGTAACAATGTGTTACCCCAATCATTGAAATTATTCACCAACTCCCTAATCTTCCTACTCAAGTCATATGGTAAGGTCTGAACACCTTGCAATGATTTTACTAACACATGAGTAGGATTTAATGATTGGGGCCTATTGCTTGTATCAAACCTTGAGGCCTTATACATGACATCTAGATCACTGGCCCTAGCGATCCAATTTTCAATCAATGGTATCACTACTTTCTGATCCCTATCAATATTCTTTATTGCATCTAATAGAAAAGAATAGAAAGAATGTATAGATAGCAATTTATTATCAACCTTTTCATTCAAATGCCTTAAAATAGTAGTAACAATCTTTTTTTGCTTTGAAAGAGATCGCTCGTCACTTACCCTCAAAGATTCCTTTAACTAATCAATTCTTTGCAAGAGATGCTTCTTTGTAGGATCAACAGAGCACTCTATTTCTTCATCAATTTCATCTAAAGAAGGGGTGAAGGTAGGATTCTGACTGGGAGACCCTGGTGTGGAAACAATTGGAGAAGCAAGAGGGACTGGCCCTGCTGTGGAAGGTAATGTATTGGTCCCTGGAGCACTTGATGTCTCCCCAATCTATTTATACCTTAACCTTTCCACCTCAGTTTGCAACTCAACATTCCTCTGTTGCATCTTGCTTTATTCTTTAATCAAAAGGTTATACTTCTCCATTAGGATTTTCTTTTTAGCCTCCTCCCTTTCAGCAGTCTTTTGGGCCAATTTGGCCACATTCACAGTTAAAATAGTGGCCTTGGTGGTTGAGGTCTATGAATCTCTCTTTATTATTAATCCCCCTCTAAAATTTGGATTAATGTCTGTAATATTTGGTTTTCTCCCTTGTGGGGCTAATGCCCAAATTGTCAAGGTTTCATACTCTTCACTGAAAGCAGAATCTTGAAGTGTTGCCTTGACTTCTTCTTCAAATTCTTGCAAGGGATGCTTGGACTTCATAATAGCATTAAAGGCCACTACATCTGCAATGTCCCATTCAGGCAGAATCAATACACCAGCCTGACTCACCAATTTTTTTCCTTCCTCGGGAGTGATGTTCTTAAATTCTTCCATTAATTCAAATTTCACTTCCTCATCATTCTCCTGGTCTGACCTGTCAGGTCTTAGTTCTCTTCTCTCCTTACATTTATTTTGATATTCTTCAAACTTCATCCTCCATACCAATTGCAAGAATACAAGAGTCTTTATAAATGCATTGTCATCTAGAAACTCCTTACATGCTTCCATTCTTGCATCTTGTACACTTTTTCCTTTTATATCTAAATTAGATAAAACCAATTCAGCTGGCCTAGGAGGGAAAGGCATACCAACCTGCATGTCCTAATCAGTAACAATAATTTCATCTATCAAACTCTCCTGTGGTTGGTTAGTTATTTTCCTTTTAGGGCTTGGCTCAGATGGTGGTGATGGGGGACTATCTTCTGGTGATGACTCTAAATAAATGATCCTAATTTCCCTAGGCACTTTGAATTTTGGACCTAGTTGTGAAGGAAACTTCATAATTTGCTTACCCTTTCTGTCCACTTCTTCCTCATCACTGGTGCTATCCTTTTTTCTCCTGTAAATGGGCCACTTTTATGTAGGCTAGTATGCTGGCCTTGTTTCAAATGGTCTGACACCTTGTTCTTGTACACCCAGACTCAGCTCTAAGTTTACTTTTTTGGTTCTCAAAATTCCCATAATCTCTTTGAAGTTCTCCATCAGAAAATCAATTTTCTTATGGTGGGGATTGAACTCCAACAGTGGATCATATTTTGGATCCATGTTTTGCACAATATCTAATAGCCTATCATAAGCTATCCATTTCTTCTTGTTCAACTCCTACTTATTTAGGTCGAACTCATTTCTGATCAGGTCCTTAGGAAAGTTGAACTCATGCACAAACTTGCCAGCCTTTATTCTTTGTCTAAAAAGGGTAAAGAGACCCTCAGGATCATGCTTCCACTTTGGACCACATCTCAAAATGATAATCCTCAAAGAATTTCTCAAGGTGCATCCAACATCCTTTTGAAAAGGGAAAATTAGATACCACTGTATAACCAGGGAAAAATATTCCCTTACCCCTCCCTATGAGGTTGTCCTCATGGATGCAACCTATTTGCCACATAACTTCTGCAAACCCCACTCTTGGTGGCACATTGTATGGTAGTATATGAGGGGCTCCTTGAAAACCATATACCCTCAAAATAGTGTTGATTGGGTATGGGATAATGTCACCCTAGCTATGGCTGAATTTTAATTCTGGCTTCCTCCCCTTTAGCCTGAGGAAATCATGTAATTCCTCAGGAATCCTAGGTACATTCACCATTAATATAGCCCTCAATCTGGAAGAAAAACAATGATCAAATTGCACATAACTAGTGCTTTCCTTATTACAAGATAAATCTACAACCCATATTTGTATTGACAATCTTTCTCCATCAACCGATTGCCTTAATTTCATCTTCTCAGAGAACAAGTCAATATTCTTGAATAAAGACATATACATTAGCATAGAATACCAAAAGAATTGAGAGCCAGTATCATTTTTCTGTAGCTTTGACAACCCCTCATGTATCCTCTTAGCCAAGAAAGAAGCAAAGTCATATGTGACAGAGAAGTTAGGGTGTTGTATTTGCACCCCCATGAACATGTATGTAATGTGAATCACCGCACCAAGACTGAAACCTAAAATATTACACAATGAATAAAAAGTGGCCATGAAATGATTTGCAAAACAATTTAATCTGAAAGTTTCTTTGTCACTGGGGCTGATATGATATCTTGAACCTCCTGCCCTAGCCAGATGAGGTTCAAACAATTTAGCTCTGAAAAGAGACTTCAACTTTTCATATTCTTGCTTCATTTCCTCAAGGTTGATAGGAACCAAGTCCTCACTTGGTTCACTCAAGTCAAAAATCTGTTGAATATCATCTTTGTTAATGCTTGACAAAACCTTTCCATCATTATCCCTAATTACCCGTGTGACAGGGTCATATCTTGCAGCTACTTCCCTAAGCAGGTCTACATCAGGGAAAACATTTGGTACCACCAGCTTCCCCATATCATACATTCATCCATTTGAAAAAGGGTGAGGAAAATTCCTTAGTCCATACCACAATTTGAACATTTCCAAACCCGTGAGAGGAACCCTAGCATCGGCTATGTTGGAACAATTGTATACTAACCCCTCATTATTTTCCCTTGCATCAAAACCAATCCTTTCTTTCTATCATTCATTGACAAGGGAAATTGATCCAGGAAATTATCATACAGGTTTCTTTTTAAATAGTCAATCAGGCCAAAATGTTGCTTGGGTGGTTCCATCTCAAACAAATTAACTCACAACTCTTTTCACAGAAATCCCAAATTCTGGCTGTCAGGGTTCACAACCTTGCTCTCAGCTCTGAAAATGCTTTGCAAAATACCTGAATGCTTTGTGACACACATAAAGTAGGAGAATTGATTTTATTTCGATCAAATTGTGCCAGTAAATGTCTCATCTACCATTAAAGCTCACTCGTGCACTGCATGAATGGCTCCAACCATATTTGATATAGATTTAAATTCGAGTTGTCAATCCTTCAACACAGTCATCGGCCCTATCATTAACCCTCAAGCAGATTTTCCATCAAGATTATAACACATCCGTCGATTTCAATCATGTGCATCTTAAGAGCACTTTAGTAACCTGCCTTTTAATGTATTTAAGGCCGGATTAATGTTCCATGGTATTTCCTTTATTCTTTCGACTTCATCAGATGAGACATGTGGCAACCGCCCATGATATCGCAATCGAAAAAAGCACTGTGGTGGGGCCATCGCGGGATGGCGGGGAATAGCTAAGATCAAATGATAGTTGATCAATGGTCATGCAATTTCATCCTGTAGAAGGACACGTGGCGCCCACCCGCAATATCACAATCGGTAAAAATCCTACAGCTTCCGATCACGCGATGGTTGGCAATCGTTGATATCCGAAGGCAATTTGATCAATGGTAGCGTGAATTTTATCTATTCTACAAAATAAAATAGACATTAAAAAGGACGATGGGATATCACTAGGCCAATGGTAAACAACAACATAAGTTTTTTTTTAAAAGATGAAACACGGGGCCAACCGAGACTTAGGAAATAAAACCCTGTGGAGGAAATAAAGTATTAAAATCAAAGGGACTCAGCCTAGATGAACCGATATGACATAAGTTGTTTTAAAACCCCATCAAAAGTAACAACGAAATAGAACCCAGCCAAAGTGTGAAATAAACATTAGGGTTTTACATGAAGACAAAGCTAAAACCCCAACCCTTAGAAAATTCGAACACCATGAAAGACCATAGACATAAGGCAAGGCATGAGTGAAAAACAAGGAGCAAAATACTAAAGTTCCATCAATGGCTCCAATTGGGGATGTTCATTCCACTGGAATGAAGCAAGAATCCAGAATCTTAGGTAGAGCAAACCAAGATGCAATCATGTTGACCAAAACCCTACATGAAAGGTTATGATCATAGAAATTGTATCTCGATCACATGATATGAGGGTTCCATTGCTGTCATAAACCTCTTGTAATGACATGTTTTCAATAGGCATATTATTTGTGTCAACTAGAGTTGATGTTTCTTGAATGTCTTTTCCTTTTATGCCTTTCCTTAAAACATCATGCATTGAATGTTATTTGGCAACTTGTTCACCTAATGTTTGATTGTGAAGGCCTTGAATAGAGCCTTGTGCAACTTTAGATTTTTTTTTGTTGTTGTCCTTCATGAGACCATTGTAGCATGCATTGTTGGTTGTCCTTATCAATGACAATGACCTTTACCTATTGCATTCACTTTCACTAGTACACCCATGAATGAATAATATCAATCCCATTTGCCTCTTGTAGCTCTTGCAAAGGTGTTGTCCTTGTACTTGTATCATGACCTTGATTCAACCATTGCTCTTCTTTTGTTATGTGTAATAAATACACATAGTCTCCTCATTTTCTCTTTATTGGACAGCCACTTGTCACATATGTGGGTGACCTAACAACTCACCTTCCTATGTGATGTGTGACTATCCAATAGGGTTATGGTGAGAGGGGCTTGACAACAACTTGAAATGCTTCCTCATTGTTTAAAAGATGCATAATTGAACTTGATGCATCTATGAAGTCACTTCCTTTATAAACAGATCATGGATCTTCTTAAGAAGATTGAAGAACATATCAACACAGTATGTTGCATCTTTTGAATCTGCCCTTTCCTATCTTGTCTTATGTTACTAGTCTTT
>VDFB02000015.1:288245449-288264492 GCA_007258455.2 Sequoia sempervirens
CAACAAATGACCAATCCAGTTTACCTGGAACCTCTGAGTAAAATACCTGCTCACATTGGCTTGGAAGAACATAGGGCTCATTTCCAGCTCGCTCGATCAACCTTGTATTAACCATGGTAAATACATTATCATGTTCAATTAAAATTATCTTAGGATCATTTTCATTCAATCGTAGCCTATACCATGGGGCGATGAACAAAATTAATTTGAGGACTTAAATTCACACTCAGTATATCATCCCGTCCCATAGTATCAATTTTTTGGGAACTTTTTGGATGTATCACTTCTAGATGAAACATTAGTCACTGAAGATTCAGTTGCTTCAGAATCACAATTTTTCTTCATGTCATCCAATATTTTGATTTGAAATTTATGACCATTGCACCACATAACCTTGTGTTGTTTCACCTGCAATATGTCAAACATGTAAAAATTATTGCAATATCGTCAGTTGATAAACATATTTATTCTTGGCCAAATGTATGCAAAGAAAACAATCTCAACATATATATACATCAATATAATTGAAAATGATTAAATAATATGGGTGATTAATATATTTATATGTACCTTTTTATCTCTTAAACCATATGCTAAATCAATTTCTCTTTGTGTAACATTGGAAGCTCCATTACAATGAGCTTTTTTAACCAATGAAGCCACACCTTCCCATGTTAATGCGCAACCAAATTGTTGACATCGTTCAATCCATACCATCATCCAATCAAGATTTTTGGTGATGTACAAATGTAGTGCATCCCACTCTCGATCAACTGTATAAAAAAAAATTGAAATTCACAAATGACGTATAATTAGTTAAATACCACAGTATATGACCTTAATTTATAATTGATGTCTATTGAAGATTAAAAATTAAATAAGTACAATATACATAAAAACCATATGTAAAATGTATTCCAATTAATCTCCATGACCATTTTATAATTACCTCACTTTCCTCAATCTACATTTCCTAATCAGGTACTCCCCTTCGAATTTGTTAATGGAGTTAGGATCCCAAATGTGATCTACATGGATCTTTGCTGCAAACTTAGGAAGATATTCACTAATGTATACCATGTTCTGGTATACCATATATCCCTCCACCATAGAACCCTCAGGATGTGCTCTTTTTCTAACCAAAGCCTTCAAAAATTTCAAGTGCCTCTCAACCATCCACATTGACCTTGTGTGTACAAGTCCACACAAATCAATCTCCTCAACTTGGTGCATGAGGTAGTGTTATTGTGCATTGAAAAATGTCGAAGGTAGAAACTTTTGCATTTCACACATTAGATGAGGAATTTTTCTCTTCCAATAATTTATATCTTCTTTATGGATTTTTTTAGATGATAGCCATCTACAAGTCATTCAAGGTGCAAATATATTAATGAGACTTAACAAAAATATACAATATATTACATAACAAGTAAAAAAAATGGCAATTATATAATGTATACAACGAATTGAACAAACATTGCTGCTTACCTCATGTATTTTCGAAGATCATATATAACTTGTTTGACATTGTTGTCAGAGTTGTCTGGGAGAGATAGAGGTAGAACGTACTACAAATCTTATGGGAAATCAAATATTTTGTATGACTTATTTTATAGCATTGCTTTGTTGCTCTATTAATAACCAAGGAAAGGCACTTATATTAATTTGGTATTCATCGCTATTTAATTGAATGGAATTTTTCATTGCATGATTTGCTTCCTAAATGTCACTACAAATTTTGACAATTTTTTCTTTGTCATGCCTTCCATCCAATATTTTCCATAATGTTTCTATTATATTCTTTCCAATATGCATTGTATCAAACAAATGCATAATTTGTAGCTGCTCATAGTAGGGAAACCTACTGAATTGTCTAGGATAACTTTTCAATCCCTCTGGAAGCTGACCATTAATGCTTTGATGACCTTCATGAAGCATATAAGTTAAACAAATTAACAACGACAATCATTGTCAATTACAACATGACTAAACACAACAGAATATAAAAATATAAATTCAAAACATATCACATATGATAGATAAACAATTTGATCTGATGTATAACCTTGATGATTAATTCTATTATATTCCAACTTCCATAGGCGAGGTGTCATTCTTCTTGGTTTTTATGTAATCTCCTCTTTCCCATTGAAAAGATGTTTTCTAGTAGTTTGATACTTATGATTTCTATGGAGGAAGTGCCTATACTCATCAAACACCTATTTTCCTAAACTTGTTGAACAATGAGATTTCATCTTTGGACCACAAATTGGACATGCAAATTTTCCCTTTGTTTGAAGACCTGCAAGATCATATATAATTGGATTAAATATGTCAATTTTTATAATTATATATAATGAATAGATTATTTTAAAAGCATGCATGATATCTACTTCATCAAATTAAATATTGTTAAAGTGCAATCGAATGTTATAACGTACCACAAAAATGTGTTAGCCCTGGGGCATCATGAATTGTCCATAGAAGCATTGCATGGAATTGAAATTGTCTTTTTCCTATTAGTCTAGAGACGTCATACATAGTGACACCATTCCATAACTTTAGTAACTTGTCGATAAGAGGCTTGATACATACATTCATATCTTTAACTTAGTACTTACCTAGTTGAATGAACATAAACATTACATAATTATTATAACCATTTTATTGCAATATATATAAATTAATGTACATGACTATTGAATAAAAAAAGTATAAGTCATTATGCAACAAATAAGACAAATAAGATACTACTACGTTAAAGAAAATTGATGTAAACAAATACCTGGAACAATCATTTACAACATTATGTGCTCCCTCTTTATTGATGTCCATGGAGGAATGTTATTGTTGATAACAAAAATAGGCCACACAGAGTAAATAGATCTCAGCTCTCCAAATGGATTGACATCGTCCGCTCCCAATAAAAGCCTGAGATTACGAGGTTCTTCTTTAAAGTGTGGCAATTTTTCTCCATTTCCCTAAATGCAAAACCATCTGCAGTAATTTGAAGAATGCCATCTCCACTTATATTCTGTGCATGGTAATCCATAAATTGCACTAAGCTTTCACGCCTAAATAATCGTTGCATACGTGGAATAATGGGAATATAACAAAGAACCTTGAGATGCACCTTTTTTGTTAGTTGATTTGTTCGATATCTACTAATATGACATTCTGAGCATTCTGTTGCAAATTCATGTTGTTTATAATATATAATATGATCATTGGGGCATGCATCTATTGCTTGATACTCCATTCTGATATCTTTCATAATGGCAGATAAATCTCGGTATGAGTGAGGTAAAATATTTGATGGTGGTAATAAAAATTCACCAATCAATCTACAACAAAAAATAATTTGTTACTATAAAGAATATTAATGGTACATATTTCATCATTTATTTACTAGTGATGAACTAACAATAATTAAAATAGATGAAAAAAGATGACATATATGACATACCTTAACATCCGTGAGATTTCTATGTTTGATAAACCATTCATAACCTTCAAGTTCAACAACAATAATACAATAGAGAGAAGAGTTTTTTGGGAGCCTTCATAAAGGGGCTCGTATGCCTTCTCAAGTACAAGTAAATCATGAACATCATCAAATTCATCTTGATCATCATGATCAGCTCTGCCAGAAAATGTTTCATGGATCAATGTATTCATACCATCATCTTCAACTGTGTTTTCAGGTGCATGATCATATTATTCCATGGGATCATTAACTTCATCTTCAATATTCACAGCTCCATGTTCGTTTGCTTGCAAAATCACATTCTTCAGGCCGTGATAATCCATATCATCTACCCTAGGGTGCCCCACCTTTATAATAATGATAGACACAAATAAACCATGATCATGATCAAGTGATTATATATATATAATAAAAAATGTTAAAACGATATAAACATTTAAAAATTCAATCAATATAAACACATATAATGAACAACTTACCAATGGACGATAATCATGCCACCCTTCAATGTGACCATGCTACCTACAATGTTTCTCAGCTGTTGTGATTAAAATTTGTCTCATCTTTAAGCCCTTGCAATTATTGCAAGGACATTAACATTTCCCATCACCCTTTCTTTTCAATCTAGCCCACAATCTATCAAGTGTCTCTTCATTTTTTTTTTCTAGACTAATATTATCTGACATGATTTTTCTTTACCAAGTTTGACTATTTAGATCTTCAAAAAATATCAAACTCACACTCCAATAATTTTTATTCATAGACAAGTAACAAAATCTAATAATTCTAATATTTTACACCAAAAAAAATTGGCATGAAACCACCCCTACAAAAGAGAAGTTAGTCTGAAGTTAATGACCCCAAAAAACACTTTAAAATACTAATTCTAAAACTTATTAAATTGTGATTTTACTATGATTTCCAACCTGTTAAGACTCCTAAAATTAGAATATTGAACTTGATCACAAACTTCCTACAATGATGGAGGTAGCGAGCTAGTAAGAGCAAGTGACCCATTCCTAAGGAGCAACAAGTCGAAATCATCATTGCTAATGTCAATACGGATTTATCCTTTTAGTTAAAGATGCAATGTGTCACTTCTTATGATGAGTTTATCCCTAGGGCCCTCAACATTGAGAGAGCCCTAATCACACAAAGAAGCACACACTAGTAGAATTTGGAAAATAAATGACTAGGTGACTAAAACTTTTAGTCACAACAACTAAAAAGACTAAATTTTGCTCATTTTTTGCAACTTAGCTATAAATGAGTAAATAAATTACTAGTTTGGTCATTGATTAAAAATTATTTAGTCACACAAATAAAAATGACTAAATAGTTAGTCATTTATTTAGTCACAATCCATTTGAATAAATCATTTAAGGAATCAAGAATATATCCTGCCAAAATACTCTAAAACTTTAATAAACAAACCCTAAAACTTTTGTCAAAATATTATTTCAGGCGTAGCCCACCAAAATAGAGTTTTCATTTTAATAAACATACTCTAAAACCTTTGTCAAAACATTATTTTCAATAATAGACCACCAAAATGGAGAAGTGTTTCTATAAAGAATAATAGAGAACGGTGAGGAGATGTGTGTGAAGGGAGGAATAGGATTCATTGTTTCTTATCTCATTCCTGCTCTGCTCAATAAATCTTACATTGTTCTCTCTACTATTTGTAATCTAGGTATTTACTTGACATATATTTGCATAATCTCAAATCCCTTTAGAGGCTTTTGAAGTATCAATGTATCCTATATAGGGTTTAGAATGATTTTTTTTAATTAAAAAAATAAATAAATGATGTATTTCCCTATAATTAGATAATGTGGAGATCTCCTAAATCTACCCTAGCATAATATCCTCTTTGGAACTGTATTCATTACTCTAGCTACTAGGGTTTTGCATGTAACATCTTTAATATCTTCATGACCATGGCTTTTAAATAGATCATAATCTTTGCTTTAATCCTTTTCATGGTAATCCTTAAGTTCCATAATCCACCTTCAATCTCTTCTAAGAATGGTGTCTTAAGCTAGACTGCATAGTATGCATATCAAGCAAGTCCTTCATACCCGCCATTGTTCCAAACCACCACTCATTGCCTTGCTTAAAATGTTTCCTCCATAAGCACAATAGCATGTTTTAAAATCATGGTTGCCAATGATTGACCATTAAGGTCACCACTTTCATCATAAAGATACAATGAGATTTTTGTCTTCAAACTCAAGGCATTATGCAAGATAACATTGTGAATTTTTTGTTGTGTATGATTTGATTTTCTTGCACATTTACTGCTTTACTAACTTCCTTTAAGACTAGGTATTGCACCCTCAGCTGCAATCTAAAACAACTCACTCACTATCACTTGAAGATTCCTTTCATGAGCATCCTTCTATAAAATCAAACTATGCCCTATAGACTAACTACTTGCTACAAGGGACTCATTGTTTCATGGTATTGTAGTTCTTAAGATCCTTCAACCTTATTGACACTACTTCACAGTGCACAAGGTATTAATCACTATTCTCCCATCTTTGATGAGTCTCAAAACATTGCTCAAACATGCAATCCACTACCTCTATTATACATTAATGGCTAAGAAGAAATATTGAACATATGATTACCATTGTTACTTCATTTGGACAGTCATTCCTTGATTGCATTTTCTTGTCTAACACTACCAAAAGCATTTGAAAAACCCTTAAGGTCAGCAAGGGGGTAAGGAAACTCACTATTAAAATCTCCACTTTTCTATGCAAGGTTTGAGCTTTATTATCTTGTCACTGCTCAGCCTCTTTTTTACATGTCACATCTCAAGTGAATGTTATTCTTCTTACTGTAGATTGCATTTACAAATGTCACTAAGCTACATAGTGTGCTTGTTATTGGCTACAATCTTTAGATTGTAAGATTTTGTTATTACCTACAATGTCTTAATTTTTCTGGTATTGCAACCTCACTAATCCACTATAGTTATTGTTTTTGTTTCTACAGAGGCCTAGGGTCTGTACCCTAATCATGCTCTTATCAATGCTTCTATTGGTATTAAAAAACAACCTTAAATCTTGGGTCAGAAAATTAGTTGTCTTGACAAATTTGTGGTATGATCTTGGATTGTATCCTAGAGTGTGTGGGAAGCTTGTGTTTGATCATTAAGGTATGTAAACCTGATCAGGGAAATGTATGCTATATATCATGGGTCTTGATTTAATACTTTCTATATTGGTTATTAGCAAATCACATTATTATAGTTTGTGGTAACCCAAGATTGCATTCAAGTATGTAAAAAACTTAGTTTGTAGTTTAAGCTATACACTTTTAAGTAACATTCATAAGGTTTAAAAAATATTGATCACTCTCTAGAATAGCCCATTAAACATGGGTTGTGCTTGAATGCACTACACAATTGATATAGTACAACCACTCTACATATCAACCAGAGTTATAGGCTCTTTATTGCAGCAAGAGGTAATCACTTTTTGATCATTCTATAATTACATCCTAACTTGCTAAAATTGAGACAACCTGAATGCACCCAATGATGATTGACACCTATATTATACAACCTGAATTAACTACATTATATGAGTGCCTCCATTTCTATCACAACATAGCCACATTAAATTTGGGTCACACATGAATGCATCTTGTATTTGTTATAGCACAATTGTACCACATGACCAATAGAGTTATGGATCACATAATTACAGTCTGTAATTCCCCTCCGTGTCAGTTGTTTTGGGCTTGTTGGTGAGTATTTGTGTGTGCTTCATTGATTACTGTGTTATTTGATTATGTGGAAAAATATCATATGTTTGTAGTCATGTTTAAATAATTAATTAAATCATAAGTGATTTGCAAGGTTATTTAAAATATAATTAGAAATTAAAATAATAATCAATTAAATTAAATTAAATGATTTAGATCAAACGATCAATTTAAACTAATCCGTTAAAATTAAAAGTGACATTATTAGATAAATTGATTTAAATTGTTGTGTTAAATTGAAAATAATAATAATAATTGTGAACAAAACAATCTTGAAAAGATAATTATTATAATAAGAAATTTAATGGATAGGGGGATAGGAAGCTGAAATGAAACTTCACCTTTTGAGCATTTGGAAGTCGAAGAGAACTGTAGAAAAATAATTAATAGTTATATTTAGCTTTGGCAAGAAAAAAAAAGGGGGCGGTCCGTTGTTTTGGTGGGAAAATATCATGGGGATGAAATATTCTTTAGGAGCTACTAGCTAAGAAGGACAACAGATTCAGAGCGTGCTGAAACTCGGAGTTGAGTATGACCAATTATTCTACCGGTGATCAATACCAGGACGATCTCTTCTTTTCTTTCTGACATTGATACTGATATCTACTTATGTAATGTTTATTATCTGTCTGAAAGTGCCCCTTAATTTTATTATCATCCATCTTGTTTTGATGAATCAGTTACTTTGTCAATGAATCTTGACGCCTTTATGGTGTTCTTCTTTTCTGTTATATATTACATACTTTTGGATGAGATACATCTTCTTCGCGTTGCCCTCAGCCATTAATATTGTGGGTTAGGCTGTGTAGATTTTAATAGGCTCCCTATTTTTTTTTTTGGTAGCCTATTTCTACCATCTCACCTGAATATAATAGGAAGTTTAAAATTTTAATAACCTGCTTGACTCTGCTGCAATCTATCGCAGTTGTTGCACTTGAACACGGTAGGGTGTATAGATTTAAATAAACTCTCGTATTTTATTATTAAATCCCTTGTGTTATCCTCAAGACTGAAGGAAAATGGCTTCTCACGTTTTTGCAACCGTAACCATCTCAAACTTGGAGGAAGCTTGGTTCGTGTGCCTTCTCTGATGCCGTCATTGAGCAGATTGTTCAAGTGATGAAATTGAGGACCAATGAGTAGATTATTTAATTCTCTTGGTCTACACAATGTTTCAAGCCTTTGCCAATTACCTTCGTTCAGTTGAAGCTGAGAGAAATTGATGTTATTGGATACAGTGTTTAGATGAGTTCCTTCACATAGCCTGGTAATCTAAATTTATATAATCTCCCTGATACCTTTGGCAACCTATCACAGCTGCAGTGTTTAGACTTTGGATCGTGTATACATTTAAATAGTTTCCCTGAAACCTGTCACAGCTGCAATGTCTAATATTCTTTTTCTGATATACTTGGAAACCTGTCACAGCCGTAGCACTTGATCTTGGTAGGTTGTATAGATTTAAATAGGCTCCCCGATTCATTGGCAACCTGTCATAGCTGAAGCACTTGAGCATAATAGGAAATTTAAAAGGTTTAAATAACCCCTCTGATTCCTTTGTCAATCTAACGCCGCTGCTGCACTTGAGCATAATAGGAAGTTAAAGATTTAAATCACCCCACTAATACCTCTGGTAATCCATCATAGTTGCAGCACTTGAAAGTAAAATATTTTCAATATTCTAACATGACAGAGAGGATAGGCAGAGTTTAAATTCCAAATTTCAAACTTGAAGTGCGTCTCTGGAACTCGCCACCAAACTGAAATGTATTAATTTCAAAAGAGGAAAAAGTTGTACATTAATTCTATCATTTAGCGGTCAACCTAATTAAGGATGCTCTATTAGATGAATATATATGCACGTATGCAAATATATATGGATGTTTGTACATATTGGTGAATAATTAGTTATTTGAGAATATAGATTTTATAAATAAGGAAGTTAGATAATTCTTTTGTTTATGTCTATACAATGAGAATTCTAATTTGATTACCATTAATGACTTAGAAGTAAAATTAGTTTCACTTTATGTATTCAGTGGATGTTTTGTCGAATTTGTGGCTATAATTTCTATGCTGAGTTAAATGCCAGTTAATGTGATTGTCTTTTTGTTGTGCTCTAATATTCCGTCAATGTGTATATATTTAAAGGTAGGGGTAAGATGTATAAGGATTAATTGTGTCTATGGCTGGTTTTGAAGATGAGTGAATTTAAGGAATATGGGGAGCAATTTTGGAGTTAATATTGTTAATGTAGATACTTATGAATGTATGGGACTAATAAAGTAAATGGATACTTAAATAAAGATAAACAAAGTTAAGTTTCCTTGACACCAAAATTGAATGAAGGTTATTTCCATTATTAAATGATTAGAAAATTGTCTAAGAAGAATTAGAAATCTAGGATATTATTATTACCACAATTATTATGGTTTATTCTTTGTTAATTTGTAGGTGAATATTGTTATTTTATAACCCTTAGAGTGGAATGTTAAGTTTAGTGTGTAAGCTAAATAACTAGGATATTGTATTAAGATTGTCTCAAATATTAATATCCGAGGGAAATAATCTTTTAATTCTTATGAGATTAATGATAAGGAATATTATGGAATGTAAAAATATGCCTTGAGATAATTACAATATGTGATTTTAGAGTTCCCTTATTTATTTTTAAAATTAATTATTTTTGAACAAATGGATAAATTGTTTTGATTGGTCATTGATCTTTTAGGGGTAATTTGGTGTATCCTATTTATGGTATCCTCTTTGGAAATGCTTGGCTTTGGAAGTATTTTCATTCCTTTGGATTCATGTCATTTTATGAGTGTTTTGACATACTCTTTCTTTGTGACTTTTCTTGAGTTAACTTGAGTTGGTGATCTTCTTTAAGTTAAGTTGTGTTGCTATTCATTTATCCTTACATGGTGAATTCTTGGTTGGTTTTGGGTTAAGGGGGTTTGTGGTGGAATATTTTGGATACTAAAGTGATGATTTGGTTGTAATAAGTTTATGCTTCTTATTTAATGCAGTTTTCCCACTTTTATTATTTTGGTGAAACATTTAATTACATTGTTGTCATGTTTGTTGATTTTTGTCAAAGGTCATTTGTTTTAACCAGCTGCACAGGTATCCTGTGAGGAGGAAATTGAGGTCTCCCTGGGATGCCTGGTTGCATGCTTTTTACCTCTGTTGTTGAAGGATTGTGTTTGGTTGGTTCATGTTGGTGTGGATTCTTTTAGAGACTAATGTTGATTCAAGGAATCATTTTCCATTTAATTTGTGTTGTTTTGTTTATGAGTTATGGATAGTTGATCTTCTTGAATTTCCAATTTAGTTCATATCGAAGTTGATGTTGTTTGAATGGAGTTGTTGATCTTATTTTGGTGTATTTACTCATTATATTGGAATTGAGAATAGTTCTTGTGGCCTTGCAATTATTGTTGTCAGTTCTTTTATGTGGAATTTTTGAGAATCTTCCAGAGGCTTGAGTTGATTGTCAGTTGATGTTCTCTCTTTATGTGCCCTTGATGTGGCAAGTGTTTTGGTTTCATTATTCTGGAAGGGTTGTACGGAACTTTGTAAGACTCTGATGTTGTACATGTTAGTGAGATGGGTAATGCCTCACATGCTTTTATGTTGTGATTCTTTGTTCAGATTATGATGGTACAACCCTTGGTTTTTTTTATGTTGTTGGGTCTCTAGGGAGAGTGGCTCCTCGTGGGGGCCGGCGCCCCGCGTAAGGGGAAGAGCATAGGAGAACCCACGAGTGAGTTGGTAATCAAGTGAAAACCTAATAATTAACTTAGGAGGGTTGGGTAGTAATATCATAATAAGATTAAAAAAAAAATGGATGCCTCGTCTTCATTAGTGCTTCCGCAGACTAATGGAAGGCTGAGAAGGCCGTGGTTGGCAAGGTCATAACCTCGTCCTCATGAGAGGTTATCGGCTCCGCATGAGCTACCCTATGGTGCCGGCACCTCAAGTAGGAGGAAGGGCCAGGAGATCCATAGATGGGGGCCAACGCCTCAGTTTGGAGGAAGGGCCAGGAGAACCCATGCAGGCTATGCGATGACACTCTTCCTTAGTTGCCCATTTGTTTTACCTTATTGTGTTCCTCTGGAAGTAGGTTATGGGATTTGGTTTAGATTGTTGTTTTAAATTGATTTAAATTGAATTATGATTATTGTTTTAATCCATCTTTAGTATGTTTTGCTGTCTTGTATGATCTCATTTATATTTGATTTACAATCTTATATCTTATGATACTGTGATATGATGTTATTATATTGTTTAATTGTAATTTGAATTGTAAGTGTTTCTTGATCATCCTTTGGTTACTTGTTTATTGGTCATTGCTTTGATTTATGTGTTGGGATTTGTGACTTTAAGTTATTATATCGACTCTTCTAATCCTTGAGTTTTATGATACTTTTGTATGTTGTTGAGTCTTGTGGTTCCCTGTTTGGATGTTCTTGGTTGTGGTCTCTTTCTTGTTAGCTCCTAGCATGGGGGGTGGGTCTTCAGACCCACATGGTCAGGTGGATCGTGCTAAGCACCCCATTGGGTCCCCAATCGAGGATCGAGAGGTGCGGGTTGGTGCTGTTGCGGTGACTCCAGAGTTGTATCGGTCTTGGAACCAGTTATGATATTGTGCATCATGTTATCTTGTTGTATGGTTTCCATTCATGATTGGAAACACTATTGTATCATTGTACCGCTAGAACATTGTATTGTAATGTAACGTTAAACCTTATGTGGCTATTGTCAATTGTCATTCACTGTGTTAAGTTAATTATGCATATGTTGTATTTATGTACACAAATGGTTCTTATCAATGATTTATCATGTATGTGCTTCATTTGATAATGTTTACTTTATATTCTTGGATTTTATTCTTTATTGCTGTTGTATGGATCTAAGTTGCGTAATGACTCTTCGTGTACCCCAAGGGATGTATGTGTTAATGAATCTATTTAAATGAAATTCATGTTATGACTTAATGTATATGTTATGTTTACTTAAAAAAAAATATTGTGCTGTAATTATTGTGTTGTTGTCCTTTGGGGTTAGCACGGCAGGGCATTACATAGTCACAAGAATTTGTTCCTTGGTTGTGATCTTATGGTGATTCCACACAACAAAATCTGGACATGAAATTCTCAAAACCCTAAACCTCTAAAAATGAAATCTGATGAGATGTTGCTTTAAAATATGATTTTCAAACCTGGAACTACAAATCTAACTTCACAACTAAATTCTACAAAAATACAATGACTACCCTCAACCTGGCGATATCTTCTTGATTTTTTTCTGATTTTTCCCAAGAAAATTGTCCTTAGTTCTCCACAAACTATCTCAAGTAGAGCAAAACATTGTCACAATAAATCAGCGAACTGAATTTTCTTTATGTCAGCCACAATTTGATTTTTTTCTATTTTTCATCTTTGTCAAAATTTTGATGAAACTGATAGTTGACATTTCAATGAAACCCAGGTTCGTCAAAATTTCAACGAATGTCGAGGATAAATTTTCAAAAAATTGAAAATTACACATCAAATTTTACAAGCACCCGATGATACATCAAATTATACATATTTCGTCAAAAAAATTCATCAGATTTTGTAGTCAAATGAGTTAGTGGGGATAGATTTTGGGTGAGAGCAGGAGACCTCTCACCAACCAATACCCTAAATGTTGGGGCTGGTCTATCTACTCGATGATAGGTGGGCCTATTGGCAATCCTACCACACCCCTGACCAGCATATGGTGGAATGTCTAGGTAGTTGACTTTGAGGGCCAAATGGACCTCAGCATACAACTACTAAAAAAAATTCAAGGGAATTTGGTCATTGTTTGGGTATTGACCATGTGCTATGAGAAATCATGGGTAGATCAATGAGGCCATAACATGATTGACACATCTAGTGACCTAGTATCCCCTAACCTTACGCACATTTTGATAGAATGGAAAACAAGTGTTTTTTATCATTTCTTTGGTCACAGTATCTTTTATTTGTTTAAAGGGAACATCACCATGTAATTCTTCCCGCATGCGAGAAAGAATAACAGCTACTCTATCTAAGGAAAATGCACTAGTTATCTCAAGTTCATCTCTTAGTTTTTCTAGACTATGTAATATTGACATGCATGGTTCAAAATATGTCCCTGGGTTTGCACCATGTGCTAATGAGTCTCTCAATTTCTTAATCTCATTATTGGTATTTGCAAACAAATCTTCTGGCTCAATTGGAACATCTACATTTTCCATGTTATATATATGTATGTACACCTAAAGGAGCAATGAGACCTTGGTAAATAATATATCTCTAGATATAGGGAATAGAAATCTAAAACAATTCTAATAATTCATCTACTCATCAATAATATTTTCATACCATTAACAAAAAAACATTCAACATCTATCTAGTTTTTAATAAGATAAAATATTCTAATTACTAGATTGCACACAAAACCTAATCTAAAATAGTTCTAAATTTTAAATTTACAAGTGTGCACTCTAGTACAAAATGTGCCATTAAAGACTTAAATTTTTTTGATAAAGGTTGCATCTAAGATTTATTTCCTACAACTAGTAATAAAGGGAAAGCATCATTACTTAACATTGTTGGTCATGTAAAATCAATTTAGTCATTATTGAAGGAACAAATAAGAGAAGAAAATGAGAGAGATGATATAAGCTTGTAAATATGATTTCTAAATTATTGAAGCAATATTTTGATAAGGAGGAAACCAAAAAATTAGAAATAAACTTCCTCATATCCATAAAGATAGGAGGAAGGGACACATGCACATAATATTTATCATGAAATTTACCATACAATGTACAAGAACATGATACTAAGGAACAAAGGTTTCTTATAAGTACACAACTTGAGCCTAGATGAAGATTTAACCCTAGTACAGAAAGAATGAAATAATGAAAGAATAGGATAAAATGACTTGATTTAATCTTTGTACATATTTTTTCTATTATCTAAAATCTTATAGATAATATAAATTCCTCCATATGAAAATATGGTTATATCTACTCATTTAGATAATATTTAATAATTATTTTATTGCTCTTATTTTTATAAATTTCTTGGATATTATAGTAAAATAAATCAAATCTTACATTTTTTAAAATTTAAAAGTTTCCTATACAAATTCCACAACTAGATATATTGGACTAGATTTGTATAATGATGCACATTGATATGAAATCCTTGATGTTCCAAATCATTGATGAAAGATGGAATGATGCACATAATTGGTTGTAGATCCAAATCTCCCAAAAGAGGAAGGAAATGAAGGCTTTATATTTTTATTAATAGACTATATTAAGTGTTACCATGGTTAATTATGAATTTTAATAGTTTAAATGTAAAAGGTAAAGAATCTCAAGTAGCAAGAGAGCTATTGATTGTATGTTTAGAAGATCTTATGAGTCTATGGATTATATTATTTTACAAGAAGTAAAATTGACCTAACATGTAACCATAATTGAGCACTTTAATTCATTTAGAAGGATGCTTTTATTTGGAAGTTAGTCATTAGAATGATAGAAATGATATGAAATTTGATTGATTTAAGTATATACAATAGATTATGTGATTGACTCTAGTGTTTACCCATGTTATAAATTATTTTAAGTTATTTATAAAATTAAGGGCTTAGGTTTGACATTATTTGTATTTATGCATTAGATGATTTCCAAACACAACTTTTGTTTAAAATACCTTGACCTATGAATGAAATTAAAAATTTCCTAGTAAAAACATCAAGGAAGGTCTTAATGCCATATGTGGCTTCCTTTGCCTTTTCTATAAAATTCAACTAAAATAGCTTTTAAGAAATAGTTCCACAAAATTAGAGGGGTCCAACCATGTTTTCAATTAATTTAAAACTATTATTTTAGGATTTTTTAATTTTTAAATTTATATAAATTTCTTACATTATTTTGAATTAAAATGATAATAGTGCTCCATAAATTACACAAAATTGAATGTTATTAAAATTTTGGTTAAAAAGTAAGAAGGTTAACCTTTAAAGCCATTGAGGAAGGTATTGCTACTACAAGTGGTTTATCCATGAAGGGCTTGAAGTATCATAAAGAAAGCAAATACAAGAGGAAGGAACATATAGATGATTTCCTCACAAGTATATAAATGTTTCTACTTGATTATATATTTCATCCTAAAAGAAAACTATAAATTTTGTTTATCCTATCACTTTTATCTTATAAATAATCTTAGATGCATGTGACTTGCTAGCTTCCCTTTTCATTTACTCATGTAATTTAAGATATCTATTATTAGAGTTGCACATGGGAAAAAAATGAGCTCCCCTCCACCAAGGGCTTATTTTATTCTTATACCAATTTGAGAATTTTATTATTTCAATTCTTAATCATAATCAAAATATGGTGAAGGGGAAATAAAACCCATCCAATAAATGTTCCCCAATCCCTTCAAAAGGAAAACTTGTGTATTATCCAAAGGCTATCATTATTAGGATTCTAGCTTATAGTTCTACTATTTCTAGAATAGTATTAGAGCCTAGATTGATGGCTCCCTTGTCTCTCCTATGTTTGCTAAAATGATTAATTCTATTGATAACCACCTAAACATGTGTTGGATCTCAGTGTCAAGAACAAAGATAAAAAACCCATGGATGAGGATCCCTCTAAGATTGGTTGATCCACCTCTTTGAATGAGATTAGTAACAAGGTTTATGAGTGTGTTAAATAGGGGAAGAGGTTGGGTACATATAATGTACTTAGGACATGGTTGTTGAATGTAAAATTATTTAGACCATGAGAGGGTTGAAAATTTTATAAAGAATTGGAAGACAACTATAATCTATAACATAGCATCCTTAAATGGTTGTTTAGTGTAAAATTATTTGAAAATAATTGGGAATAAAAGTATCTAATTTAATAGTTGTTAACATAAATGAACTTCAAGATAGGATTATGTAAGCGAAAAAAAAGTTCTATTGCCTTCATTGAACCTAAATTTATCGAGTTAAGATATGTCTAAAATTAAGAATTCACACTAGAGAATATCAATATTCCATAAGAATCTCATAAAGAGGATGAATTTAATGGAAGACAATATAAAATCCTCCGTATGAGGATGAATTTTATCATTATGTATTATGAGTGAATCATCTCAATTATATAGCCAAGCACATCAAAAATTTATAGATTGGAAAGCAAAATAATCACACATTTATCATATTTTTATATGTATAAAGTTTCTACCATCAAACTATTTATACTTATAGATTGCATAAAGCTATAAATTTAATCGTTATTCCTAATTTATTAAGAAATCAATATAATAAAGTTTGACTTCATATTGTATACTTGTTATAACATCTCACTAATCCAACCATACATTTTATATATGTTAAAAAATATCTAATAACAAAATACAACTTCTAAATATGGTAGTAAATCTAATCAAACATGACCCAAATGTAGGATAAAGACAAGAATCTTAATCTATACCATTATTTTGAGTTTGGTTTAATAGAAATTGTAAAAATTTATAATCCTAAAAAAAATAATGAATAAACTTTAAAGGATCATTTTAACAATGGTGAATTAGTGCCTAAAGATTGGCCTAAAAAATTATAATATTCAGCGTTCTCATCACAAATGATATATGAAAACTAAGGATCATTTGGTTATATATTTTCATATATTTAAAATTTGAATATTTATTACTATAACATGTTCATTACAATTAGATTTTTAAATAATATTGTAATAATATTATGTCTTTGAAATTTGTTATGTGGATTTTAATGTTGTTTTTAAACTTAAGTTAGAGTAAGTAGAATATAATGAGAGACCTTAAAAAGATTCAAGTAATTTATGTTTGCCTTAAAATTACGATTATTGAGATTAAATAGATAATTGATTGTATTTTGATTTCAAAATTGGAAATAGTTTAAACTTATAGAACCATATTATCCTTTGATCTACAAAAAGCTAGATGTCAAGGATTATTTGTATCTTCCTCATAATTATGTTTCACATATATTGAATATTTCAAGGATGATTGTGTGGATGATTTGGAAGTTGAAGCAAAGATTGGTTGAGATGACAATGAAATTATATAGGTTGGATATTAAATGATATACTCCAAAATCCTAAGAATAGAGAACATGGTGAGTCATATGATTTCATATTGTCCCGTATGCCCATTTTCACTTACTATGGGCTTAGGGAAAGTAACTTAGGGAAGTGTAAATGTTTACTTAACAATTAATGATGGGGTTGTAGGTGTTATCTAATAAGTTGATCATTTCAATTAGGGTGTTGACCAAGGATTATTTGTACATGTAGTTTAGAGGGAAATAAAATAATTTGAAAATTACATATTTAATCAAGATAGGTTTTGAGAGAAGACATGCTTAGTTATCCATTAATTTTACTCCAATATATTGGACACCCTGTTTGTCTACCATGAGGTATTGGAGGATGGAAACCCCCTAATTTCCATAGCTAGTTAGTCTATGAAATCCTCAAAACTAGTCATGGAAAATTCCACATCCAGATTGTAATTGAACTTCACTTAGTTGTTATTTGGGTGGCTCTTACAATGCTTGTTTGTTTGAGATTTAGGTGGTTCTCTTAGCTGCAAGGTTTGTAATTCTAAGGTGGTTCAAATAGCACCATTGGATTTAGATTCATAATATTTTGTGACAATAATATTATTTTATTGTTCTCAAAAGTTATGTAAATTGACTTGATTGTAAGTGCAAATTTTGTTGTAAGTTCAGAGGAGTAATTAGTTATTGCAAGTTATTTTGTTTATTTTTCATTTTACAAGAGTTTATAATTCATCTTTGGCTATAAATCCAAATTAAAAGTCTTTAGAAACTTTCAAGAAAATGCAATTGGTAGCTGTAAATCCAAATTAAAAGGCTTTAGAAACTTTCAAGCAAATGCAATTGGTAGCTATAAATCCAAATTAAAAGGCTTTACAAACTTTCAAGCAAATGCAATTAGCAACTGTAAATCCAAATTTTTAAAAAAGGGTTTTGTTTAAAAGGCTTTAGAATCTTTCAACCAAATGCAATTAGCAGCTGTAAATCCAAATTTTTAAAAATGGGTTTTGTTTAAAAGGCTTTAGAAACTTTCAAGCAAATGTAATTCGTAGTTGTAAAACCAACTTCCACATCCTTCACCAATTTGTATTCATTTGAATTAGAAAATTCCACATCTTATTTTTGAAATGGGTAGTCTTTGGTTTTGTTTGGACAATTTTTTTTGAAATGAGTATAATTTCGACATATATTGTTGCATAGGAATTACAAAGCAATAAAAATGGTCATTTAGAGGAGTATTTTCAAACAAATAGAGGATTCAAAGAAGAATACTAACTTGGCTATGGAGGTCAAAACTTTATATGGTGGTGCACATTGAAAAGGGGTCCCAGATTTTGCCATTCGTTGTTTGCCTAAGCTTCGTTCACATTTGCACACACCACTTCTGTTCACTGTCAGTTCGTTTGATAGTGATGGGAGAGATTTTTAAAAAATCCCTAATTCAAATGGGTTTGGTCGAACCTGGGTTCGACCGAACCCCTTAAAATAATATTTTTTACGTGAAAGGGTTTGGTTGAACATATGGTTTGACCGAATCATGTGGTTCGACTGTTCACATCTTAATAGGTTCAACCGAACATGATAGTTCAACCGAACCCCCTTAGCTAGTGAAATCTCAAAAAAAGAGATTTTCCTTCCTCAATTCAATTGTAAACCG
>VDFB02000015.1:288264592-288280409 GCA_007258455.2 Sequoia sempervirens
GAGCAAAATGTTTTATTATTATGTTTTTTTCATAAGTTTATTGGGTTAATTTCGATAATGTTTTTAATATTCTTGTTGCAGTCAACTGATCAGGGAAAGGCACCAACAATAGAAGAGAGCATCCATAGTGAGGTGTAGTCAATATTTTGTGATGATTACATCGCTTATTCAACAAACCCTCTCGATACGATAAAGAAGATCCAAAAAAAATGAAATGAAGAAATGGTTAAGTTGATATTCATAGTGCCTCAAACAAATGAGATAAGAGAGAGGGTTAAAATATTGACTGAGAGATTACAAAAATTGCAAGTTGTCATGAGGTCTTTAATTATAACATAAGTTCATTCATGGTTTTATATTTTGTACTCTTTTATGTCATAAACTAAAATATGTGTTAATGTTTTTACAGGGTTATTTGCCTCCTCATGATTCTCTTGACCATGATTAGGGTACTACAAGTGCCGCCCGAGGAGTAGGGGTTGGTACAAGTGTCCATCCTGATCTTCCTGCACATACATCACATCATCTGACCCCATCTTCCGTGCTTATATTGTCATCTGAAATGTCAAAAACACATACCATGCAGGCATCCGTTAATGCACCCTCTGGCAGTGAACAAGTGCCAGAATATGCATCAGGACATGTACCTAAGGATGCAAAGGCCACTAGTACTGGTGATGTTTTAGCAGCATTTATTGGAACTTCTAGTATTAATAGTACAGGAAAATTTCTAGTCACATTTGTGGTGACCGAGGATTTCATTCCCATAAAGATAGAGAAGATCCCAGTTACTTTAAAATGGTTTAATTATTATTATATATAATCCAATTGAAATTTACTTATTGATCGCTCTTTTTAGACTATTTATCCCATGATCGTTTTGTAGGAAATGATGTTTTTTATAAATATTTAAGTGATATTATATTGGAGCCCTTTAGGCCCACCATACGATACATGGTGGAATGCCCAAAATCAAGATTTAAAAGATGAGCTCATTAATCATTTAGTTGTGTTGTTTGGTGATAAAACATTCAACCGAACCAAGGTCCTTAAGAAAGCTGGTACCTATCTAAAGTATGCGAAGGACCAATATAGGTCACATTTAGAGAAGAAGTAAAAGTCTGGCGTCCCCATGATTAAGAGAGGGAGTGGAAGGACCTGGTGTCAGATGGAAAGGAGAAGTCTGAAAGGAAAAAAGGAAAGACACCACCGAGCCAAGGAAGGTATGTGATACTATCAACAATGTAATTATATATTGATTACTCTTTCTTTTTACATAATCTAACGTATTTCAAACTTTTCATAGGTTACCCAAGACATCGAAGGAAACAAAGTAAAGATTAGAAAAGCATAGGCAACAAAAACTTGGCTCTGGTGGTTATATGAAATTAGCTGCATGAATTGTAAGTATCAATAAATGAAATATTGCATCCAAATAATAAATTGAAAACAATTTTGGTTTTATCACACCATAGAAGAAAAATTCATGATCTTATGCAAAAATGTAGGGCTCTAAATTCAACAAAGTTCCCATTGAAGAGGACCTGAAGATTTCCTTCCAGCAAGGCTATGGAGTCGTGGCTGAACACCTAAGAGTCTTGACTGGGAAAACACAATCTTCCACTGCATCCGACACAGAGGTAAATAAACTCAATAAAGTTTATTTAAAATTGAATACTTGTGCAATATATTCAATATTAATTTCCACCATAAAGTAATTACATGCCTATTTGTTTTAAACATTCAAACAATGATAATACTGCACATGACATTGGAATGCGGCCTACTGAGGGTGGAGCACAACATGCAGATGAAGGTCATGGTGTGTATCTTGGTACTTTAGAGCATGTAGAGCGTGATCAACATGTTGAGCATGATCAAGCTGGAGAAGATCAAGAATATGATGTGGCCCCATCAGGGAAAGAGGGCCACTCTAAAGTTCTTTTAAACATATTTAATTGCAATTGGTGTATTAATTAATGTAACCGTTCATGTTTCAACTTTAGAGAATGTAGAGTGTGATTAACGTGTTGAGAATGATCAGGCTAGAGAAGATCAAGAACATGATGTGGCCCCATTAGGTAAAGATGACCACCCTCATGTTCTTTTAAACATATTTAATTTCAATTGGTGTATTAATTAATGTAACCTTTCATGTTTCAACTATAGATCAGGATTTAGAGGGTGTTCAGCATGTTGAGCATGAGTCTATAAAAAAAATTTAGGAACATGATGTGGACCCATTAGGTAAAGAGAACCACTCTAATGTTCTTTTAATTAATGAAATACTTGTAACAATAATAATAAAACATATCACTTTAACATTTCTTTCCTATTGTAGCAGACCCCCCCTTGTAGCGGTGTCCATGTCATGAGCAGACGACTAGGTGTACATTAAGGTCATGAGTAGAGGGCAGAACAACTAAAGGGGTGACATATATTGATTTAGAAAATGATACTCCACTTTAGATTTATGTAGTTTTAAAAAAGAAACAAAAAAAAGTGATTGTAATCATATCATAACAACCATATTTTTGATAATATGTAAAAATTGAAAGAATGAATATTATATGTTAATGAATGAATGTGAATATGTTAATTAATGAATGTTATATGTTAATGAATGAATGTTATATGTTATTAATGGATGAATGAATGAATGTTATATGTTATTAATGGATGAATGAATGATTAATGTTATATGATTGGGTATGGAGAATTGAGAGTGATGTGAGGGGGAGGGGCCAAATGAGCTTCCACCGTCACGTGGTTGGCCCTGTTAAGTAGAGAATATTAAACTATTCTAAAAAAAGAGAAGCTCAATAAGGTAATGCACTTTTCAATATAAGAAATGCATCATTTGAAGCATCAAACCAATATGCAAAGATGAAAGAAAGTGCTAACTTTTCACTATGGTGGCAGAAAAATGATTCTTTATACCATGAATCCATGCTCTGCATCATAATTTGAAGTTGTTTCCATTCCAATGTTCTGAGTTTAGTTTGTTTGTATGGCTTTGTATGAATACACATTGTGTTGTGTGTGGATTTGGTTTCAAAGCTCCTGTTTCTTCTATTTTTAGTGGTGACATAACTCTAAAATTTGACTTTTGTGCATAACAGGTTAGTGGAAAAATTGACAACTCTAAAGGGTTTAGAGGCTCGATTGATTAGATACACAAATATTTGGATCTTGTTGTTGATGGGAGGCTTCCACTTAACCATGAAATTTTGTACCATTTGTAGGTATGCAAAAGTTTCTCTACTTACATTCATTCTTGATCATAAATGTTGTAAATGATATTAATGCTTCAAACTTAAGATTTGTTTCATTGTTATAATGATCAAAATGTTATACTTTGCTATACATTCAAGCATTCTCTTGCCCCCTACCCTTTGCTCTCTCCCCCCTCCTTTTAAGAAATTTCTTTGTCATAAAAGATTCACATTTCTATCTCATTTACACAAATTTATCTGAAGCTAGGAGTGAATAAAGATATGTAAAAGATGATGGATTATGTCTAAAC
This sequence comes from Sequoia sempervirens, assembly GCA_007258455.2. Classification (NCBI taxonomy): domain Eukaryota; kingdom Viridiplantae; phylum Streptophyta; class Pinopsida; order Cupressales; family Cupressaceae; genus Sequoia; species Sequoia sempervirens. Next base: position 288,268,119 of record VDFB02000015.1, read on the forward strand.
AATAACTTTCCATCTTATAGCTAATTAAATCCTTAATATTTGAATAGTTTAGAGCTCGAATAATGCTTGTATATGCATGTGTAGCAATAAGGGAGCCTATGTGAAGATTGAAATTTAAATGTTCATCACTTTGGTATTTTTCCTTAGGCAGTGAAATGATATTTTGAGTAATACAAACTTACACACACATTGATATTTTTCATTGCATTGAAGAATTTTTTTCTCTTATACCTACCCTCGGCTAGACATGGAGGTATATAATATTGGTTTATGGGTTTATTCTGTAAGTAGTTAATTTCATAGAGGAAGACTAAAATCTTCTTAATGTCCTGTGTCAGGTGTGAAAGCATATGAATCACTTGCTAAAGGCACCATTTTGTATTCATCCAAAAAATGGTTTGTTCTTTTTTTTTATGTTTCTTGCATGTGTTTTTTTTAGGCTCTAGAGATGTAGCTCAACTCTTTCCTTTGCACTTTTCATCTATTTTGATGATTACAGTAGATTGTCCTCATAATTTTTCATGTAGATCTGTTTGTAACCTTATTTTCTACCAATCAATTTGCAAACCACTCACATATTAAGGACCATTTCACTAACTTGTAGTCATCCATTACTTCATATGTTGCGTTGTGTCTGTGTGCCAATAAATCCTGATGATTGCGAGAACTTTAATCCTACAAGTGTACCCAATCTTTCTCAAGTAAAAGTCTTACCTTATTTTATAGTACTTTAAATGGTTAATTGAAGGTGCTTCTCTAGATCTGAGATAGTTGAACCCTGGATTAAAATATGGTATTAGATGGGTAGTATAATGATAAAATTGAGGTCCATTGAACAAAAATTATGAACATAATTTACTGGACTATGAATAGTGTTACAATTATAATTATTTCTCCTTTACCTACCTTTGCATTAATGAAAAAGATAGATCCCTATAAATCTAACCATGAAAGTGTTGAAATCTGTAGTATTTGCAGGACTCTGGAAACTATCAAACATATTCTTTTTGAATGTTTTATGCTCAAGAATTTTGGTACTTATTCTGCCATAAGCTGAAGGTCTAGAATAGCAATGGTAAAATTAATTGGCATGATATTCTATTTTGTAATTTCAAGCTCAAGTTTGATTGTAAGCTATTTTGGTATTTCTTATCCAATGAGATCATGTGGCATTTGTGGAAGGTGAGTAATGATGATAAATTTAAGGGTATAAAGAGGGTACTTACTGAGTCTTGCAAGAGACTCACTTTCTACTCTGTTGCTCTACATGTTTCAACTCTTGTGGAGATCTCAATGGAGAATTTCTTGAAGTCAATAACTGAAGGTGTTGCTAACAATACTGGAGAGGATATGAGAAGTGGACCCACCTGTAGGTTGAGCTTGGAAGAGACCGTACTGTTCCAATAGACATTTGATGAGCTCCAGAGAGCAATTGATGAAGCTACAAGCCTAGAAAGACAACGCGACCCCTAGCAGTTGGACCCCCAAGGAGAAACAATGGTGAACCTTGATATTGAAGAAGTCAGCAATGAGGATAATGTAATCAACACTATGTATTGTTTATGCTGATTTGAATAGCAGCAACCTGTGGTGCTATTAACAACAATTTGTATTATCTATGCTAGTTTTGAAAACAACTGGTGCTTTTTGGTTTCTTTCTTGCTGTGTAAAATACTGATATGATATATTTCCTATTATGGAAATGCTAAATGATGTTGTACTGATTCTAATGCTGGATAGGCATTTTCATGATATGTAATGGACCTTAAACTATTTTGAATACAAAAAAAAAAAGATAGCAGATATTGGAAGTTCATTACATGTCTCATGTATGTGTTAGTATTTTAATTTTGTTTAAGTTGTTCAAGAGCTTGATTAGGTCAAGAATATGTTCTACAAGCTCTGTTCTCTTGACACTACTTAGCATTTTCCCTACACATTTTCTCTTCAATCGAGACGTTTCTTAACTCCTTCCCTTGTTAGCCCTTGGTTGTTCTCAAGTGTAATGCTTTTTCTATGCATCTTGCAGTTTGTATGTATGATCAACCATCTCTTATGAAGCATGGATAACCTTTCATGTAATTGTTGTTGTAATTAGACAATTGCCATTGCGAGAATAATCATTTAATTTGTATGGAAGTAAGTCTTTTTCATCTTATTTGACTTGGTATTGTAAACTTATCTTTGTAGGATTCTCTCGGGGGGAACAACAAAACTATGATGATAGGTAGAGTTGTACAACACCATAAGTCATTTGGAATTATCAATATATTGCTTATAGAATACTCTATGCAAGTAAAATGAAATGTGCAATGACAGTTGGTCTCGAATTCAAATCTGAATATAAGTACATTATACACAAGAAGATGGAGAATATGAACTACATAATGGTGAAGGGAATTTGGGCCAAGTTGAGCATGATGATTCTCTAAAAAAATTCAATAACAATGATAGGGAAGATTGCATGAATGTCTTCAAGAAGAATCTGATGAATTCAAAGAAAAACCAAGTGTTTGATAGAGGAAAGTACAGGCCTTTCTTTTGTGTGGCCTTGAGCCATCATTTACCAAAATGAAATATGATTTTTTTGCAAAAGGAATACAGAGGATTAAGGGTTTCTAGTGCATGGATGACTCTTGACAATCCTCTCAAAAATTTCTATTCCATGCACAATAGTTTAGGAAATAAAAGGAACAAGAATTGCTAGTACATGGACAATCCTGATATTCCTTCTTTTAAAATAAATCTTTCCATGTACAGTAGTATAGGGTCATGTTCATCTCCATTTCCATTCATTCCATCTTGCTCACTGGTCCATCACCTAGAAATATAGATCCTTGCAATGATCTCACAATCATTCATCCCTAGATGGAGCCACTGTTAGAACTGTAAAATTTTGAAAATTTCATGGCTGCACATACTCATTAATTCCCAAAAATGGCCATACCATAAGCGCAAGAATCCTCTCTTCATAACATTTTTGCCTATATTCTGTCATGTGATCCCATAAAATTCATCTAACCCTGATTTTTTCAATGTATAATTCATATCGGCAAGAGATTGTGAGGGTCTCCCCGATCCATAAAGTGTTTTATATTAACGTATATTTTTTGCAGTCTATCGGCAAGAGTTCGGGAATGTCATACTGATATGATTTCATTTGAAGACACATATCGGTAGGACATAGTTCATTGTCTCAACAACCAAAGGATCCTATCAGCGAGAAAATCTCCATCGATATAAGTTATAACGAGCACATGTGTGTTATACCGATGAAGCACAAAATGATTGTTGGTGAGACCTAAGTCATTGGTGTAATTCATAATGGGATTATTTGTGTCATATTGATTGTGGTACAATTCTGGAGCATCAAAAAGGAATCTGCAATATTCTCAATAAGTTTCCTAGAAAAGTGGGTCCCATCGGTAGTATAGTACCATCGGGGTGAGTTCGAGGAAGTCTTGCCGACCCATCATATCGCTATAGCAGAATTATATCGGTAATAGGACTTGGTGATATTCATTGTCTTGCTGATAACAAGATTCATCGGTGAGATTGGCATCATCAGAGAGAGATATGGAAGTCAAACCGAATATAGCTTTATCGATAGGAGAAACATTTTGTTTTGGCGATCAGAATTGTCGAAGGAAGGTTCTCGGCAAGATACAAGTAGTCAAAGGAAAGTCCCAGCGACCCCCAAAGTCACAATGATAAGTTATCATTGGTGAGAATCATAGTGATACACTTAAGACCGAAGGAATAATTCTCTGGGAGACTCAGAATGTCGGTATGACTGCATGACACCATAGCGACATATGATCTATTGGCTGTCGGTGAGACTCAGAACATCGATGAGACTATGTGACACCAAAGCGATATGTAATATTGACTGTCAAAGAGACTCAAGACGTTGGTGAAACTACATGACGTCTCAGCGGGTGTCTAATAAACATGGAAAATGACCAAATAAAATAATTTCCCAAGATTTGAATATGAAGGGACGCCACTTGATTGATCTCTCAATGATGGTACATTTCAACGAATATTTTTTTTAAAATAATTGCATTGTTTCATCGAAATTTTGACAAACACAACTGACGAATCACCGAAAAGGTCCAAAAAAGTTGCTATAGCTGTGATGAAGGCTTCATCATAACTCCTTGTCCATTTCATTGCAATTTCGACGAATTCAACCCACAAATAACAGAAAAGGTCTGACGAAGTTGCTTAGCTGTGACAAAGGCTTCATCATAACTCCTTGCCCATTTCATCGCAATTTTGACGAACACCACCGACAAATCACATAAAAGGTTTGATGAAGTTTCTTAGCTGCGACGAAGGCTTCGTCGTAAATACTTTCCCATTTTGTCGAAATGGTGACAAACTTTTGGTGTTCTTTTGACACTTCGAAAGAGCCATTGCAATTGCATTTTGGTTGTAATTCATCAGTGGATACATGAAGTTTTCGTCGATATCCTGACGAACATCTAAGTCATTTTATGATGCTGACGACTAATGAATCTGTGCCATTATTTTGACGTTTAATTCGTCGTCAGGTTTGTGACGAAGAAAAAGCTACAATTTTTTCATCATTTCATCACTTTTCTGACAAAGATTTATCGAACGAATGACAAACGTCTGTCAGAAAATGGTGTCAAATTCAATAGTGCCCCCATAGCAGATGAGGTTGTCGTTGCTTCCCAAAAGGAAGCAATTGACACTGTAGGTGACATTGTAGTTGCCACCACTAAGATATCTACTGATCATGTAGGTCAGTATTTGATGTCTAGATGTTCCTAATCCATTCCATTTTTAGCACGGTGGACCACCATGGATCCTTATACAATGATGAATATCCCTACTCCCACACAACTTGAGGCACTTATAGGAGATATGGAACGCAAGACTCTACATTATTTAGCTGAGGACCTCTTGAAGGCATATGCCTTCATTGTATCAGACTATGGGATCGGTATAGAGCATGTTAGAGATCATTTGGGACGTAGAGGTTGTTCACTTCAAAGATCCCATCACTCTTAGCCCAGTACTAGTGCATGTTAGGATCCACCTACAAATCATTCAGTAGTTGCACAGACTGTGGGTTTACTAAGATGTTGATTGGTTCTGGTTTGTCATCATCGATGGCATCTCACCTACATAGTACTCTTCACTCATCATTTATGGCATGACATGTGATAGATCAGATGGATGAAGCATGTTGGTTCATTGCTTGACAGTATAGTTGATATGGTGGAGGCGGCCATTTTAGAGGACTTAGGTCATTTGATATCAGATGATGTGCATGTATGTGTGCATGTGCATGTTTCAATTCCTTTTTAATTATTTTTAAATTTTAGTTTTAACTAGATATTCATGTACTGATATATATGTATATATATTGTAGGTGGACATACCTCATGTCACTCCTAGCCTTGTTCCTCTAGATCATTTACATCGATGTGGCTCTGTGGATGAATCTACTTCCAGTGGACATGTGAGGTTTTGAATTTTTATATATACACGTGTATATGTACATGCATATGTATGCACATAGATCTAGATAGATATTTAAAAATATACAAGTACATTCTTAAAAATAACCTTCATAAAATTTATTTAATATAAATTATATGTATTTAACACATTTTGTACACATTTTTATTTGCAGGGCTCAGCACATCCATCAGAGCAAGACCATTCTCATTCAGATGGTCGTTTGACTAGGAGTTGACATTCATATTACGCCCTACACTAGATTTATGATCTTTACTACATGTATTTTCTTATATGATGATCTTTAGTATTCAACATTTTATGATCTCTAACTTACATTTGCTTATATTATATACGTGTACATTTTCTTATTTGATGATCTTTAGTATTTTACATTTGATGATCTCTAACTTACATTTGCTTATATGATATACATACATTTGGCTCTTTGCTTATAACATGTTACATGTTTATACATTGAATCTGTTTACATGTATGTATGTGTTTTCTTATGTTTACATGTTTAATCTCTTAGAACTTACATTTCCTTATATGATATACATTTGATCTCTAGTAGAATTTTAAGAAATGAATGCCACTTTATAATTAAGTTCATGAATTCATGTTGTCCGTGACAATAAATATTTTTCACGCACACCCATTAAATTTTATAGTAAGAAGTCAAAAATTATAAAATAAATGACTCTCAAGCTCAAGTAAACTAATGATATTTTATAAATGAGTGGGTATTTGCAAGATCATCATGGAAAAAATAGGCCCTTAAGTGGCAAAAAAATAAAAAAAATCAGAGTTAGGCAACTTGACGTAAAAATTTGAATAAGTTATCTATATTATTTCAAAAATATGTAAAAATAGAATCTGTAGCAAATTGAATGTAGTTTCTAAACTAATAGATTTGTTTAAAAAAAAAAAGAAATCTATTTGGTGAAAATTTGAAATTTCAATGCAGTAGTACTTAAATTTCAGGGAAAAAAGAAGTAGGTGTCTATCTGACCACCCTAACCAATAAAATGATAATATTTTTTATAAGATTTTAGATATAAGTAGATGAATCATGTTCCGATGTGATGCATATTTTTTTGTATTTTTTTTCCAAGTAAATAATTAATTATGAGATTTTTATTACAACTTTTAAAAAATATAAAAAAATCATATGTCTGACAACCTTAACTTGGTCAAAACTTCATGAAATTCAATTTTTCTTTTTTTAATCCTATAGTATGTGAATCATAAAATGTGACACATATTTTGGATTCAAAAAATATTATATTGTTTGAAAGCTATAAATATTTTTCAATTAGTCTATCAATCAAGACTTTAGTTGTAATTTGAATAAAAAATTAATAATACTTATTAAATTCAAAGTAAAGCATAATTTATATTTGTGGAAAGCTGAGAATATCCTTTAAAAACCCTTTTCATTTCATCAATTTTGGGTAAAAATAAAGTTGTCAGCCACATACCCATCATATTGCCACTTTTTGGCCCAACATGATCCTGCACATACCCGAGTTGTAAAATATAATTATAAAGAAGAGGTAGGAAAATTCCTTTTATAATTATATACCATCCTTCAAATAGTTTCCCTCTAAGTTATAAATTTTTTATGTTAAACTATTTCATAAATAATCTCTTAATCTACACCATTATTAAATTATATGAAAATTTTATTCTTTGAAACATTAAGAAAATTCAATTCAGATTATACCTCTATTTTCTTTTTGACAAGTAACAAAATTCTAAAATTACTCTAAGATATATGTTGCATATCTATACATTAAAAAACAACAAACTCCACAATGAAATAACTTGTTTGATTACCACTTGATTCATTTAATCTAGGATGTAGTTATTCCATACACTAGAATATATTTTTTCCCATATGCATATAAATACAAGCTTATTTTTCATTATTCCATATCAAATTGCAAAATTAATTCACTTTTATATCACTTGGAGCTTGCAGATTTTGGAGAAAAGGTTTTTTTACATTTATCAAGGAGGAAAATATTGGAGAAGACAACTTTTCATTTTTATTAATCAAGGAAAAATTTGGAGGAGAATTTAACTAAGTTGCTAGGGGATTTGTTTTGAGACATCTTTAACTTGAAGAAGAAAATGGGACAACAAAGAAAAAGAAAAAATGTGTCTCAACAAAAATTGTCAAAAGAAGAACAAAAGAGGCATGAACAAAACTTGGAAAATTATCATAGAAAGAAACAAGGTACATGCTTTTTTCTTCTCTCTCTCTCTCAAGTGTGTGTTTAGGACTTTTATTAACACCTCAATTTGTTTTTCTTATAAATATGCATGCCTTTTATGAAAACCATGTTAGATTTAACTTGGAAACTTTAATACTAAAAAATAGTCATCTTGCATATATAAATTACCTAAATTTCTTATCATCTATTTCCAATTGCTTTTGTTCCATGAAATTCTTAAGTTTAAGAATATTTGATTTTATTTTTTTCAACTCCACTTAAATAACTCATAGTCTCTCACTTTCTTTGCTTGCATGTAAATTCAAACAAGCAGAAAATTCTCAAGCTGAAGTCAAGCCAAATATAGATATTGGATCAAACAAATCCATTGAAGAACACATGGACCTTGAAGTTAGGGAGGAAACCCAAGTTCAAACAATGCTTGTTGGAGAGGGGTCAAGATCACTTCCTTCTACTGGTATGGATGAGCATATAAAACTAGCTATTCAAAACTTCTATCATAGTTTATAGCATCATGTCTTATCACTTTGTTTGCTTGAATACATAAACTTCACTTATATAGAATCATCTCTCACTTTATTTGCAAAATATTTTGTGACATGTAGAAAGGGCTCAACAAGCAGGAAGTTCTTATGCTGAAGTCGAGCCAAATCTAGATATTGGATCAAATGAATCTGCTGAAGAACACATGGACCTTGAAGATAGGGAGGAGACCAAAGTTCACACAATGCATGTTGGAGAGGGGTTAGGATCACTTCCTTCTACTAGTATGCATGAGCATATAAAACTAGCTGAAAAGATGATGAAACAAATTTCTTATAGAAATTTAGATCATTTACTTGAAATGGATATGGAGAAGCTAAAATGTTATGCCAACCAGCCTTATAATAAGAGAATGAGGTCAATGACTAAATTTTTAAATGGAATAATCAATCATCATTTCAATCATCTTGATACACTTGAAAAAACCCAATTATTACCACATTTACTTCTTTGTAATGAGCTGAAAGAGTCATTACAATTGTTGGGTGTACATTCGACATCAAATAAGAAGAAACACATGGGATTACAAAAGGATATTGCTCAAAATGTTAAAAAGGGTTTAGATTCCATTGGGAAAGGATCTCGATTAGTGGATAAGTCCACTACAAGAAGGGTGATGTTGACATCTATTGTATGTCAAGATATAGCAAGAAAAAGAAAAATGTTTGCACTTTCAATTGAAATTGGTTATAGTAGAACCACATTAATAAAATATGAGAAAAAAAGAAAGTTTTTGGATGAGAGTTCAGAAGGCAATTGGGCAATTATGTGTAGAGCTCCCCATTCTGACAGGATTGAAGATGTTGTTAGGAACTTGATCTCAAGTTTTTTGCATGATCAGACTTGGCTATCATCAAATACTAGAGATGTTATGAGACACAGGATTGGGCCTAGTATTTATGAAAATCATATCAAACATTGGCTAGAAATAACACAATTTGAGATGTATATGAACTTTTGTAATACTTATCCTCATATAAAGATTGGACAAACAATATTTGAAAGATTAAAGCCATATTATGTGAAGATAAACAAGTTTTTGGAAACTGGTTGCCGTTATCATATTGAATTTGATCTCTACTATCAAGTGTTTTGAAAGATGAGAGAAGAAAATTGTGGGTTTCAAAATGCACCTCCTAAATAGGAAAGTTTGTTCATAAAGACTATTTTATGTGATCATGAAAATGAACCTCAAATAAATTGCATAAAAGGAATTTGTGAGACATGTGGAAATTTGGCTAAATTTCCTTCAAGAAATGAGGATAATGACCTAACAAAGACAATAAATTGCAAGAGGTAAGTATTATTTTTAGAGAGTTTATTTGTTTCAATTTGATTAGATTGTTATTTGAATTCTCTAATGTAATGTTTCATTCATTGTGTTGTTTATTACTTATTCATATATTTTACTCACACAGGTACAAGTATATAAAGTTGCAAATTTTTTTTGGAAAAGAATCTACAAGGTTGAGCTATGTAGAAGAGGAGATTCCTATTGGAAAATTTATGGAAGATTTTTGAAAATTGATACAACCATACATACAAAATTCCTTTTTTTCTAAGTGGCAAGCACAACATTTCCAAACATTGAGAGATACTTTCCCACTTGGAATAGTTCTATCAGTAGTTGACTTTACAAAAAATTACTCCTTTGTACATCAAAAGAAGATTCAATCAGAGCATTACTTTTTAAAGTAGATCACTATTATGGCTCATGTGTGTTATCGACATGCACAATCAGAATTGGATGGTGTTGAGAGAACAGATGAAGAACGAGCCATAAAGAAAAAATATCACTTTTATAGTATTGATGATAAAGAGGATGAAACACTTTTTGTCCAACATTGTTTTACAATTTTTTTTCAGAATTTGAGAAGCAAGGGTGTAAAATTTGAAAAGCATTTTGTATGGTCAGATGGATGTGTGGCACAATTCAAATCTTCATGGTCATTCTATGCACTTTGTAGATATCCTAAAATATACAAAATACCACATGTTTGCAGTTTTTTTGAGAGTGGGCATGGAAAGGGTGAGCATGATGGAGCAGGAGCTTGCATCAAACGATCTTTAAGAAAGCATCAAATGAGTTATCCAAAAAATCATATAGACAATGCACATGATGTTTTTGAATGGTGCAAGAAACACTTTGCATCAAATGTGGTCAGCACATCTTCGAAAACAAATCGACACATTCCACATAGACTATTTTGGAAGATATCAGGTATGTATAAATTACATTTTCAAAAATTTAAATTTATTTAAATTTAAATTATATATATATACATGTTTTTTCACATAATTTTGCTGTTGTACATGTATCTAGGTGTGGACAAAAGATCAATGCATGGATGCAAGAGGGTAGAAAAAACAAGATATTTGCATTGTGTTAGGAGTTCAGATAGGTGTCATGGATGGGAATTACACACAAGGGATTACTCTTGTTTTTGCACTGAGTGCATTGCAGGAAACTCTAATCATGCATGCAACTTGACCAAGAACTTGGATATGTTGGTAAATGGGATATGGTGCCACTAGTTGTTTTAGAAACATATGATGAAAATGAGGAAGAAAGATTTGAAGATATTCCTTTGATTTCAATTGATTATTACCATATATCGGGATTGGCTAGAAAAGGTACATGTGTGAGTTTTCAATAATTTATATATTATATATATCTAGTTAATGATCTTTAAAGTCTAGAGACATTTTTAATTTTTTTAGAAATTTTGTGTGTAAATTTGGTGTACATGAGATTTTTTTGAAGTCATAACAGAGCCTAGAAACATTGAAGGTGTTAGATATTATTTATTGTGTTGCACAAAAGAGAGGAATAAGCTAACACAACCTAAAACAAGTGATGGAATGTTATCTCCCACACGTGAGTTTGAATTTAAAATTATATATACATTGTGCTCACATGTGCACATTACATTAAAAACATTAAATATATATTGTACAAACCTTGAGCATGAAAATTTTGTACACATTCATATGTCTTACCAAGTAGGTTCATGTTTACCATGCAGGTTCTGTTGTAATGCAAGGGACATATCTAAAACAAGTCAAAGTTGTTCAACATGGGATTCATTTTGTTGACTATCAACCTAATAACAAGGTATATCAATATAGTCACTTGATAATTGCTACTGCCCTACATCTTCATGTAGTTCCACATGCATGTGGCCGAAGAAAATGGAGACTAGATAGTGAAGATAATCAAAAGATTCTACATGTTATTGAAGAGCGGGCTGAACCTGAATCTTTGACTTAGATTATATCCATGATTTTCAAGTTCACTTGTAACCCTATACATGTTCAAGTAAGAACTTATAGTAACTTGTACATAGTTGTAAATCATTTTGCGTAAATTACAATTATATGTAGATATTTGTTCCATGGAATTCTTAAGATCAAGAATCTTCGATAGCATCATCTCTCACTTTTTTTGCTTGCATGTAAACCCATATATATGCTTTCAATACTTATTTGAAACCTAGTGAAGTTTTTAAAAATCATTTTTCCTAAATTGCAATTATATACAACTTATATTTGTTTCATGGAATTCTTAAGTTCAAGAATCTTATATACAATTATATACAACTTATATTTGTTCCATCGAATTGTTCCATGGGAAATTATGTAAATTTTAAAATTAAGTATTATCTAATTATAAAATTATTGCACACATATTTAAAACATAAATCAATGCAAATAAAAAAAAAAGTTGCCATCAATTTAATTCACAAAAAATACCACAAATGGAAATAGAATGTTCCCCTCTACCGTCTACCCTTAAGCCTTAAACCCTCTCTCTCTCACTCACTCACTCCTATATCGAGCCCCCCTCTAGCCTTAACCCTTAAACCCTCTCTCTCACTCACTCACTAATTCTATCTCGAACTCCCTCTATCCCCTCTACCCTTAACCCTTAAACCCTAAACCATTGTACCCCCTACCTTTTATCTCTCTCCCACTCCCCCCCTCTCTCTCAAGTCTCTCCCTCCTACCCCAT
>VDFB02000015.1:288280707-288320344 GCA_007258455.2 Sequoia sempervirens
TTCCCATGCTCACTCTCTCTCAAGTCTCTCCCTCCTACCCACTCTACCTCTCTCAAGTCTCTCTCTCTCATTCACACCTTCTATCTCTAGATCCCCTCTACCCTCTACCCAAGTAAGCAAGTTAAACCCTTAAACCCTCTCTCTCTCTCACTCACTCCTTCTGTCTTGATCTCCCCTCTAGCATTAAACCCTTAAACCCTCTCTCTCTCACTCACTCACTCCTATCTCGAGCTCTCCTCTAGCCTTAAACTCTTAAACGCTCTCTTTCTCTCTCACTCACTCCTATCTCAAGCTCCCCTCTAGCCTTAAACCCTAAACCCTTAAACCCTCTACCTTCTATCTCTCTCCCACTCCCTCCATATATCTCTCTCAAGTCTCTCCCTCCTACCCCCATGCTCCTTCTCTCTCCCACTCCCTCCATATCTCTCTCTCAAGTTAATGATATGGGCCTTCCGTAAAATTTTCCAACCATAGCTTCCATTCTCTCCAGCTAAAAAAATCCATGCAGGCATTAAAAAAAACATAAGAATAGTTAAAGAAAACCCATAAGCACAAAGCTAACGAATCTTCAACTTCACTGCTTAGGTAGTTTAAAGCATGAGAATAAAATAACCTTCTGGGTCTCTAAATCTTATATAGTATATGATACGAAGCAATTTCATCATCGTGGGAAAATCACTGCACTAAAAAGATTTCTAGAGAGAATAAAATCTAGGAGGTTCATAGGGTTGTAAATACATTAGAATTAGAATAGTTACAACTAAAAAATGAGTGACTCATAATAATTTTAACCATAGTTTGCATTTGAGAATACAAAAATATGGAATATGCATCATTAAATTAGTTAGGTTGTGCAAACGGACCTTATCTTTCAACAGAATATTCTCAATACACATTTGCTACTCTTGAAGAATGACTTCTACAATAACAGTAGGTCCTCCGCAGTTGGTGCATATGCAATTTTTGAATTTGCTGAGGAGTATGTATGTGATAGCACTTCTTTTTGGGATGGTTATCTTCCTTCTCATCACCAGATCCATTCCCTTCCATGTTGTCACTGCTAGACCTACTCTCATACTCTTCATCTCTCTGTAGATCCCAAGCTAAGACTCTCCACCGCTATTTCCAAACATGTCTCCTTTTCCTTCCAAGCTACTTTTTTGTCTAACAATGCCCATCATAAATATATACTTATATCTATAAAAAATAAAATGCCCCTAAGCAAATCAAATTAATACACATTTCCACATCAATACCCATGTTTTTATGATTTTTAGTTGAAGAACACACATACCAGCATTAAGGAGAGCTTGGGTGTGGAGCTATAGATGCTCATGTTCATATTAGACCTTGGATGAGGGGCAATGAAACAAGGCTATGCCATTCCAATATTGTTGGATAAGATCTCAAAGAAAAATATTTTATTTGAATCGCTCCTACCCTCAACTAAACTACCCAATCCAAAACTCATCCCAAAATGCTTTTTAGCCATTTCTAATATATATACTTTTAATATTATAATAATAATAATTATATATTATAATAATAGTATATAATTAATAATAATTATATATTATTATTATAATATTATTATTACTATAATATATTATAATAATAAGTATATTATATATTATAATATAAAAATAATATAATTTAGATTTATATTAATATTATATATTATAAAATACAACTATTAAAAAAGGGGAAAACAAAAATAAATAAACGATAAAATGGATTCATGTTAGGGGGTTCGACCGAACCCCCCTGAATTACATTTTTTATTATATTTCAAAGTGGTTCGGTTGAACCTATGTTCTACAGAAACATATTTTTTTGGTTCGACCAAATAGTGATTCGACTGAACCACCCTTTTTTCACCTTCACCCTCTCAGGCACCAAATTGTCCATAATCTTGCACTTCGAAGCTCAATTTGAGAATGAAAATGGAGGGGACTTCACAAACCCAACTGGTATCAGGTAGCCCTTAGAATGAGCTATCCAATGAATATAATTTTTATATGTTTTGGTTTTATTATGTATTTGTTTTTTAAGTTTTATTAAATATAGGTTTTTCACTGAAAATGAAGCTCTTTGTTTTGCACATGTGGAAAAATAGAAAATTATCAATTTTTTTTTTTGAAAAATATGAGTGCACCAGATATTGGAGTCCTTCATCCAAAAAACAAAACAAAAAATTGATACATACAATAAAAGTTATGTGTTATATGGTCGCGCTATGTCTGAATTGTAATTGGTTTGATTTTGAAATTTGATTAAAGAAAAAATATTCAATAAAAAACCATCTAACCAAGTGGAAGCACTAGATATTGGAGTTACAAATCTAAATTCGAAAGAATTAGAATTTTATCCTTCAAGGAAAAAAAGTTATGCATTATATGGTGTGCGTCACTTTTTAAAAATGTTGTTTTATGAAAAAAACCAGTTTTCATGGGAGATGGAAAAAGAAGTGCAATCTGATTCCAAATTTTTTGAAAAAATATTTTTAGAATCTATAGACAAAATGTGGAGAGACTCTAGTTTGCATCATATTCAAATTCCTCACTGTTTATCCGCTATAGGTGCCCGAATCTAAAAATTTAATTAAAAATAATAATTTCAGTGTCCAATTTGTCTAAAAATTATAAACCACTATTGTGGGATCACCGTTGTCTGAGGGTTTCATTTGGCTTTTTATCTTTTTCAATGTACCAAGACCATCTATTTGTATTGTAATAATTTTGTATGTTTTTTTTTGGCAATATGACAATTCTCTCTATCACATCTCTCTTGTGGAAGGGATTTGATTATACCACTTGTGAGTTTCTTCATTACTCTAACAATCATAAATTTTTGTGGGCTTTTATGGTTGCATTATGAAAAAATCTTTGCTTCATCACTAGAGTGTAGGTTTCTTGGTTATTGAAAGATTTGTATGGTATTTTTATATAAAGCCTTGAAATGGTTTTTTTTCTATTTTAGATCAACTCTATGGATGACATCTTGACAAGGCATTATTCTTTTATTTGGAGAGTTTGAGTTTTAAATTTCCTATATTATTTAACTATTTATTCAATACTACCAGTGTTCTATCCTTAATTCCTTGCCTTGTACGTGAGATTGGTGGAGATTAAGGTTGATTTCTTATAGGACAACTTGTGGCATTAAGAATAACTTTTAATTTAATTGTGTGCTATTTTTAATTGAAGTTCTAATGGAGCAATGGATTTAAAAGAATCTACTTTAGTTTGTTCGATATATGAAAAAAAAGGGGTCTACTTTACTTTAGTAGTCCTCACCAACTTGTTAACCTCCCCAACTTGTTTTCATCGTTTACGCAGGCAGTCATGTGGCGAATCCTTTCTGGTACCAAAATTTCTATTCACGGTGACGCTCATCTGGGTGGTCATGGCGAAGAGATAAAGAAGATGGCATTAGAGGCGATAGCTATAATAGGAGCTGTCAATATCGGGGACTTCATTCCTTACTTAGACTGGATGGACTTGCAAGGAGTGAAACGACGCATGAAAAGGGTACACAATTCCTTCGACCAAGTGATAAGGAAAATAATAGAGGAACACCAGCAGCGCAAGGGGAAGTTGCAGGAGGAGCAGGAGCAGCAGCCTGCTACGAAGGACATCATTGACCTGCTCTTGGAAATGGAGAGCCTCGATAGAATGGCAATCACAGAGGAAAACATTAAAGCCATTGTTTTTGTACGTATTCACTTATTTAAAATACAATCCCCATTATTAATCTTTTTCGATTTAACTGGCAGTTGTAAAAAAAATATGTTTAAATTTTACAGGATATGTTCCTGGTTGGAACTGAAACGACGTCCACTACACTTGATTGGGTGATGAGTGCGGTGCTTAAAAACCCTGGCGTGGCCAAGAAAATGCAAGAGGAAATCGAGTCAGTCGTAGGCAGAGAGAGGACAGTAAGTGAGCGTGATATAGCAAGTATGGAGTACGTGCAGTGTGTGGTGAAGGAGACATTGAGGTTGTATCCAGTGGTACCCTTGTTGGTTCCACACGAATCCACACAAGATTGCACAGTTGGTGGATACTTCATTCCTGAGAGAAGCAGGCTTATTGTCAATGGCTGGGCTATCGGAAGAGATCCATCGTTGTGGGAAGATCCTCTGGCATTCAAGCCAGAAAGATTTATGGGTAAAAATGTTGATATTGTGAGAGACAAAGACTTTTTTGATATGTTGCCGTTTGGAGCAGGAAGGAGAGGATGCCCAGGGGCAGGCATGGCCGCTGTGAGCATGAACCTTCTTTTGGCCCAGCTCATTCATTGCTTTGACTGGAGTGTGGAAGGGGAAATCGATATGACGGAAGTCTTTGGAGCCGCCATGCCCAGGGGTGTCGACCTTCTCGCTCGTCCTACACTCAGGCTATCCACCTGCCCTTAAAATTTAAAACTATATTTCCCATCTCCTTGTGCAACATGTCCAATAATTCAGATTACGACTATTAATTATGTAGGTTTTAATAATTTTATATAAGCTTCTCATGTTCTTCCAATAATAAGTAGAATGATATATGTGTTGTATGTCGTATATGTGAGATCTCATAATCAAACTGATTATATGACAAGGTTTTTATTTAATTGTTTAATGTATTGTTAGAATTATTTTCGGTGTTATCATTATTTTTTAATTATTCTTGACATCTCATTTTTTATAAATAAGAATGTATCATTATATGTATAAAATATTTTATTATATAAATTTTTTTATAGTAAATATGTTCTTTTAATTTAAGTTTGATTCGATAATAAAATGAGACAAATTAATAATAATTTTAAGAGAGAAGAGAAAAAATAAAAGACACATTGAAAGATGTGAACAAACTTTCAAGAGGACAATATAATTATAAACAACACAAAAGAGGTTAGAAAGAAGGTGCCAATACTTGTAAAATTTTGCTTCTTGATCTTTTTAGGTGCTTTTGAGGTTTGGTATCATTTCAAGGGTTTTTTTTGTGAATTTTCATTAGGGTTTTTTGCAAAAAAACCTAAATATTGGCAAAGCCCTTGCACTTTTATTATAATTTTGTGTGGATTGCCTACTTGGATTATCTGATCCTTCAAGTTATAACCTTATGGCCTCTGTTTCATGCATTTATCAACCCCCTTTCCTAGAGCATTGGATGTATCCATTACTTTCATGTGCTTTTAAGGCCTTTTAAAACTCTTGCGCTTTACTTGGTCCCACATAACATGTGAGATCATTTTGCATAGCCTCTTTGGTTTGCAGGAGCATCTCATGTTATTGTCTTCTTCTCATGACCTTGTGGAATGTTCTTTTGTTCCCCAATGTAATTGACATGTATGGGTCACATGCTAATGAGATTATAAATTTTATCTTTGCATGGCGAATTAACTTTTCTAGGGAAGCCCCTTTTCATCGTCTTTGTCGACTCCTGTTTTCTTACTAACTTAAGTTATTTGTATATGCACATGCTTTAAAAGGTTTTTTAAGTCATAAAAAAAAACTTGTCGAGGGTCCCAACTTTGGCCTAATCAGCGACATGTGTCAGCTTGGAATTGAATCACACAAGTTATATGCATCATGGGGCCTTTTATACTAAAGAATTTCTCTCTACAAATGAGTGAAATGCTTTTATCTTGAGCAATAAATATGAAAAGAAACTTGTAGCCATCTAATGACAATTTCCACATAACCTAAAAGAGAAATCTATGCAAATTTAAGTATTCAAAATCCACATGCAAGAGGATAGACAATGGTGGCATTATTTTTAGCTTGTGACAGTCCCCTTGTGATTCCCATTAGTTATAGCCGATATGAGAGATCTTAATGGTGCATCATGCTCAAGATCTTGTATAAGTTATAAAATTCCTTTTTTTAAAGATCCATTCTAAAACCCCAAAATTGGATAAGTGTTGTGTTTTTGGACTTTTAGGCTATCGCTTGCTTGCTTCCTTGCATCCCTCTTCTACCGTCCCCAATCTCCTTCTTCTTATTCTTCTCCCTTTCTTTCCATTTCTCTCCTTAGCATTTTCAATTTTTCCCATTAGGATTAACCCTTTCTCTCTACCCACTATCCTTCTGAAAATCAATTAAGTGTTGATCTTTTAGGGGTTGGACTTCAGCCTTACCCCTTACCTCTTACCTTTGTTAAGGCAAGAGGTAAGCCTAACCTTTGACCCCTAACAAATTACTTTTAGGTTTTGGGGTTCGCTCATCCCCTTT
The DNA here is from genome assembly GCA_007258455.2 of Sequoia sempervirens. Taxonomy (NCBI): domain Eukaryota; kingdom Viridiplantae; phylum Streptophyta; class Pinopsida; order Cupressales; family Cupressaceae; genus Sequoia; species Sequoia sempervirens. The sequence continues at coordinate 288,286,928 of VDFB02000015.1, forward strand.
ATTGTTTACCACTTCATGGTAAGCGGTAAGTCATAAGGCATCTTCCCAAATCTCAATGCCCAAAATTCCTTCTTTTCATCTGTTTTCTTCCTTTAGAATTTCCTTTTCTTGTTATCTTCTTCTCGTGACCCTAAAAAATGCTCTTTTGTTCCCCAATGTAATTGACGTGTATGGGTCATATGCAATAAAATTATAAATTTTATTTTTGCATGGTGACTTAAGTTTTCTAGCGAAGCCCCTTTTCATGATCCTTTGTTGACCCCCTTTTCCCTAGTAGCTTAAGTTATTTGTATATGCACATGCTTTAAAGGTTTTTTAAGTCGTCCAAAAACAATCTTGTTGAGGGTCCCAACTTTGGCCTAATAAGCGATAGGTGTTAGCTTGTAATTGAGTCACACAAGTTATATGCACCGTGGGGCCTTTTATACTAAAGAATTTCTCTCTAAAAATGAGTGAAATGCTTTTATCTTGAGCAATAAATATGCAAGGAAACTTGCAGCCATCTAATGCCAATTTCCACATAATCTAAAAAATAAATCTATGCAAATAAGTATTCACAATCCACATGCAAGAGAATAGACAACATACCCATCAAAAAAGTACACAAGATATACTTAGGAAAACCCTCATAGAGGGAAAAACCCAACCTCCAAAAGAATCGGTGCTCAATGTATTATTAAACAATAAACATTACAATACATCTTCTTGAAGCCTCCATGAACATCTTTGAAACATCAAGCCTCTCCAATACATCCTCCATGTGTCAAAGAATGTAACCACACATGTCATGCAATGCTTCATATATGCACTCTTTAGAAGGAGACTCAAAACCTCAACCAACCAACCTTAGACAACTACCCTTGTGTTTGCTTTTATAGAAACTATCTCACACAAAACCACCAAGTGGTATTACTTGAAACCATGTGACTAAAACCACGGGATTAAAAAACCATGACCCCACAACTCTTAGGTTGCTCTTATACCACTTGATGAAGAGAGACTCTCCCTCAAACATGCCTTGCACAAAAACTAACATTCAAGAACAAAAAACATGCAACTTTATTATATTCTCAGAAATCATCTACATACATGTAATCAAATGCATTACAATGATTTGGTCATAAGGCTACTATTACAAAAACTTATGCTGCAAATTCATGTAAAATATCATATATACAAGTTTATGAATGACAATAATGGCCATTGAAATCCCAACCTTTGTTCTATTTTGAAAAGTAAGAATTTCATCTATCTCCTCATCCAAAATGAATCCATTTTCATTCATAATGAATTTATAAGACTTTTTCACTTTCCAATGAACTATCACTTCTATTTTTGGTGCCCAACATATTCAATTACCCCTTTTTCCAAATTTAGAAAATTCTTAAATTTTAGTCCAACTCTTGAGAGTCATAACTTTTGACTCAGGCATCAGATTGAAAAAATATTCATGTTGTTGGATAGATCTTGATGAGCAATAAGGCCACAAAAGGTCGATACATTCTCCTTTTGATTTTTGGCCACTTTTTAGGCTGATTCATAACATCTAGGCACCTCAAAATTGACTTTAAATATTTTTTAAAGTGATTTTTAAAATAAAACATTAATATCTCACAAGTTATAAATGGTATTGAAGTGATTTCTTCACCATTAGCTTTATTTCATCATTTTGGAACTCTTTATAAGATTTCATGCCCATACGTGCACAAATGCTAACTTACTAAAAATAGAAACCTACTATTTTTAGCCCTTCCAATTTTACTAAAAATATAAACCTACTATTTTTTTAGCCCTTCCAAATTACTAAAAATAGTAATTAATCCTACCATTTTTATCCCTTAAAAATTATTCACTAAAAATATTTTTTTTGGAGGGATGCAAGATTGCTCTTACACCCTGGATTCTCTTGCATCACATTTAATATTGGGTACTTTATTAGTTAACTTTCCCCAATATTAAATAGATACATGTCTTTACAAATTAAATTCAACTTATGTCCCAATGTTACATACAACATATAAAGTGGCCCCAAGAATGTTAACTCCTAGTGATGCATACACTTCTAGGCCCCCCTCGATGCACCACACACATAATAATAGATTAAATGTTATAAATATTATGCAAGGTGTATAACACCTAATTCCTAACATTCTCCCACTGTTTATATACATTGAATAAGGGTTAACAAGTAACCTCAAACATGAATAAGGGAGCAATCCATATAGCCACATTTACCATCAAGGAATCAAAGTGCTCATGTATGCTCCATCAAGATACATGTGAAAAGAAACAAGGTGGTCCCTCCATCACAAGCATGAATTGTCTCATCCTTCATCATTCCACTACACATTTAGATAAGAAGCTATCTAAAGATATTCCACACAATCTGTCACAAAGAAGCATGAGTCATTCCTCCAACTGATATCTTGATACATAAACACTCAATCCAAAGGTAACAAGTATGTATATCAGTAGCTATTAAGATATAATCACCATAGTTGAAAATAACACCCACAACAAATGCTAACACATCTAATTATCCATACCTCAAAATTATATAAACATAGTAAACTCATGTCATCAATGTATACAACCCATAAACTGTAATCAAAATCTCCATATGCAAACTTGCCAATGAAGAACATACACATCCAAGAACTCCCATTGCATGGGTAATGTAAATCTGAAAAAGATCAAGGCATCCAAAGTCTACCACTAGCATCACATAGAAGACGAATGAAAATCACTTTTTGTGAGAGGTATGTAACACCAAATCTGAAAGAGCACTTTTTGTGAGAGGTATGTAACATTGAACACTTCAAAAATCTCCCTAAAGTCTATAGGTTCCATTAGTATTATTGTTTATCTTCTAAATGCACTTTAAAACTTGTAATTTGGAGTTTATTTGATAGTCTCAATCTTTCTCCCCAAAGTGCTATTTAGCTTAGACCCCGTCCTAGAAAAAAGGGAAATCTGAAGATTCACATCTTAGTTTGACTCACCTAAGGGTTGTAAGTCAATTCTCAATGTTGATATCATTTCCTTGAATGAAAATAAAAGAATAGGACCCCTTTTCCCTCTTTGGATCCACTTTTCCATTTTTTGGGGAAATCTCCCCCTATTCCTATCTTTATATGTTTTAGGGGCATTGATGAGGGAATATCGAAGATTAAGGGATAGTTATAGAATAAAGTGGTTGCCTAGTTTTAGACCAAGAGGGAAAAATAGGGAATTTAAAAGGTTTTCTGGTGGATAACTTGAGCCTTTCAATTATGATATTGTTTAGGAATATTTTATTAAACCCTATTTTTCCTTATGTCAACTATTGGGTATAGATTGCAAAGTCCAAATGTCAGTGAAACTAATGGTGTTGGTAGTTGATATCCAAAGTATATATGTAAATAAACCATATGATTATGCAAGATATGTTGATAATAAATCCATAAAGCATTGAGTTCTCTCAAGAAGGATTGCAACATTTTTCATTTCAAATGGTATTCCTTATTATGCCATATTTTTCTTTATGCTAGAAGGAAAATATGATCATCTCATTTGGAAATTAGAGCCTTTGATGCTCAAAAAAGGATGCTTCTTGTTAGAGAATGGAAATATATTTGGGATAGCAGTTGTGAGGTTGCAAATTATGTTATTTTTGAACAGTTCTTTATTAGAGGTGTACTCAAAAATTTGGTCCAAGATATTGATTGGGGATTATCAAAGGAAGCGAGAAGGTTCTTAAGTCCTAAAGAACTTCAACCAGAGTTAGGGTTTGATCATAATTGGGAAGATTAGTTCTTTTATTTAGATGCTATGATCATCAGAGTTTATAGATCCCTAATCCTACCCAAGTCAATTCCAAAGAGAATTGCATACCTTGAGATTATATGACAACTAAATGAGATAGATAAGACTCACTTTAAAAGCTACAAAAAACATGCAATTATGCCCTCTACACTTATTTTCTTAGATTTCATGGTAATATCTAGAGAGGGACTAGAATCACTTTTGAATGAATTGCTTCCCTACAGGATGAGGGTTGATAAAATTAAGAAGCATAATCTAGAGCATTTTATTCATGATATCAGGATGAAATATAAGCTTACAAAATTTATACATGAATATGATCCTATTGAGGATCTTATCATGGATTTTCCATCAGCTTCAGAAGTGACAAAGAGAAGGGAACATTGGGTCAAAATCCAGTTGGTAGGAGAAAGAAGAAGAGGAGTGAACACCCTTCATACAAAGGTGCATACACAAAAATATAGGAACCAATCCTGAGGATAATGACAATGCTTGACAATGCAACTAATCTATTGGAAAATGCACCATTTAAGATCCCACAAAGAGATGAAACTAGTCCCTCATCATCCCATATAGTAGAACAAAAAATCCTTGAGAGCATTACACCTTTACAGTAGGTGGCTCAATCTACAAAATATTTGGTGGACTATCCAATAGGTCCTAATAAATTTCTAGAAGATTCTAATTTGGCTCAAATAATGCATACCCTTGTAAGGGTTGTAGTTGAAACACCATCTATTGAGAGAATGTTGATTAATTTTGAGAATGAGGATAAAGTAATTGATGATGTGAGAGAAATATCTTACTTTGAATTTATGCAGGATCATCAATTTATTGCCACTAAGGAGTTTAAACATTTCATCCTTAAAAGTAAAGGAGAGGAGTTGTAGTAGAAAATGTAGGGCCATAATCTCACTGAAGAGAAGAAAAGAAAATTTATTACTAAGTTTTGGACCAATGTAGATGTAGAAATGACAAGCATGACACCCTAGAAAGGTAGGGAACTTGTCAAAAGTGGTGGGTTCTTACTATTGCATGGATGGAATATATCATCTGCTATTGCATTTGATACAATCAGGAGGAAAGATGGTGATGATCTATTTTTAGCATTTGAGGAGCAAGCAAGTGCACTTTATTTTGGCTCATGGTTTAAACCTAGGCATGAAACCTTAGCCATTTGGTCTATCTTTATTGAGAAAAATAAGCCTAAGGTCACTAATGATAAAAGTTAATTAATGGGAAATTTAATTCTCAAAGGATGGGTGATACAAGTTCCTTACAAGCTATAACACTGATTGTGAATATGGCTATGTTCGCAAAAGCCAAAGCAAGGAAATTAGAGGTAGATTTAAATAAGGTTAATGATCAAAATTCAAAGTTATAGGAATAATTGAATATTTTCTTTGGATTACTACCACTACCTTAGTTAGGAGTGAGTAATAAGGATGACCACAAAAAGGTAGCTTCAAATTTTGAGATAAATAAATTGATGGAGTTAAATGATAAGAAAGAAGCAAAAGAGAAGGAAAATAAGGAGAAAAGAGAAAATTTCTTAGAGATGGTTGGAAATGTTTTTGGTCATAGGCTATCATGTATTTTGAGCCATCTAGAGGAAATATAGAATGGATACAATGAAGTTGAAAGGTAGAAAATAGTTATTCTATGCTTGGGAGATAGAATAACAATTTTCTTCACTCTCATTCAAGGAAACCCTAAAGATCTCAATCCAATGATGAAGTAGGAGAAATTGATCTTGCAATAGGGTGTCCTAGGGTATTATGAATGACTACAAAAGTTCACCACCAGACTAGGGCTTGGAAAAGACTAATGATGTGCACGTTTTAATGACAAAACCTAATGCAATGCAAAACTTCACTAAATGACCTAGAAATGCATGTAAATTAGAACATAAAGCTGAGAGATTAGAGGTGTGCACCTGGAAACATATAAGAGATTGATTGAAGACATGAAATGCTAAATATGCTAAAATTAATGCCTGTTGGGACTCATATGCCAGTCCTAGGAGATTTAGTCCTAGATTAGGGTTTCTAGGTAGGAATAGAGATCTGGAAGAGATTTGTTTGGAACTCCTAAAAACTACAACTTTCACTATACTGGGACTCATACACCAAAAGTGGCATATCAATCCAGTTTGACTTTTCCAAAAAATCAAGACCTGAATCTAATCTTCAATCTCTAATTAATCTTCTCAACTTGATCTTCTGATCTGAATTGTTGAATTTTTCTCTATAGAAGTCCTTTAATGATCTCCATTTAAACAAGGTGACAAATTTGACAACTTTCTCCAAAATTAATCTTCAATATTCCTTCAACCTAGATCTACAAATCACACACTAAAGAGAGGAAAAAATATTGTTTTGTTTGTCGAAAGGGGTTTTCCCTGGTCAAACCCTGTTTTGGTAATCAAACCTTGTATTGAAATGAAATGAAATGGAGGAATGATGAATCAACAACATGAAATGTTACAACTCACCAAACCCTAGCAATAAAGTACTGAAACATGTATGAAATGGCTCAAATGGATGTAGATCTTGACTCTTGATTGAATGTGATAGATCTTGAATTGAATACTTGCTTGAATAAAAAAACCCTACATCACAATTGTTAGCTAAAAAATAAACATGATGCATGATGACTTTGACATGATGCTTGATACTTGAATAATGCTCCTAAATGCTTGATAAAAAACTCTTGAATGCTCTTGTAAACACTTGAATGCTCTTGTAAACTCCAATTTTCTATTAGAATGCTCTCATGAAAGTCTTAGGTAAAAATGAGTGAAATAACCTTGTATTTATACTTGTTTATGAAAAATTTCTAGTAATTACAACACTACAAGCTGACATTAGATCTAGGAGAATAAAATCTCACCAATAATTTGAATTAAAGTTTTTTTTTGGCCACACAGGACTCATACGCCAGAAGTGGCGTATAAGTCCCATTAGGATTAAAACTATGGGACACATTTTTCAAAAATGCTTAGATTCATGTGAAATCTAGATCGGGGCCCTAAAACCTAGGTGGGACTCATATGTCCAAGGTGGTGTATGAGTCCCAAATCACCAAATCTGGGCCACATAACCTAAAAAGACATGAATTATTATTGGATGTTGATTTATGTTAGGATTATCCTTGAAAAGATGCATTAATTAAGGCTTGTGGATGCAAAATAAGGGAAAATAAGGTATATAAAGAAGACCAATTAATTAATGAAAACCTTAGATTAGTGTGAAAGTGTGGTACAAAACTTTACAACACCTTAAATAAGGTAACATTGAGTTTATTTAGCTTACAAGGGCACAAGACCTAATGTGAATACGTTAGACACATTACAACACTAAATCAAGCCATCATTAAGCTTGATTTAACAAGAAGGAATCAAACAAGTGTGAAAATGTCACATATGACATTTTTCGACACTACAAAAGTTAGAAATTTTCATATTATTAAATATTTCCTTGAAAAATAAACTTCAAAGTGTTATTGATACTTGGGGTCCAATGAAGCAAATGATTGAAAATATAGTGGTGAGAGAAAATTTTGACTATTATAATTCATTTGATTTAGGGATCAAATCTAAGACTTTAGAAACCATTGATGATAATATGGTTATACATCAAAGCTTTCATCTTTCCATGGGAAGTTTTTAGAAGACTTTGATGACCTTAATATGTTATCATGCCTAGCATTATATCTGAGGATGGTGGGATAAAGGAGTATAAGGTATGGAGGATTGAATTTAGTAATGTGTTACCTCCCATCCTAAGTTCTATTATTGTAGATGATACTTTAGAAATAGATAAAATGAATACTGCTATAGACAAGGTTATACAATTGAGATATGTTTGGAGAAGTTTGTTAAGAATATAAAGAAATGGACTTATGGGGGATATTCTACTCATTTGATTCACATCGGAGAAATTTTAGTACATCCTTGGCCTTCAAAGGATATTTTTACAGTATGGATGGAGAAATATCAAAGTGCACAAGACTTCTCCTTTTTATCTCATCATGTATGTCAAAGAGTATCTTCTCAAGCAAATTCTAAATGTTTTATCCTCTAGTAGTGCACCTTTTATTTCGTGCTAGTTGGTTATAACCTTTTTATTTTATCCTAAGGATAATATTTTTAAATGAAAATGTGACATAGATCATGTATTGAATCCTATTTCTCCCTTATCTTTATAAAATGGAATTCAATGCCATTTCACGGGGATCTTGGATTTTTGTAAGAAAAAAGTTTATTTTTAGTTCTATACTAGTTAGGTCTAAGTATTCCAAGGAAGAAATATAAATGGAATTATCCTTTTCTATAACAATATAATTTATGAATACATGGACATATTATGATAATTTCACAATCAGTTGTATCCTAAATTGTGATGGTGTAGTGGGTTTATCAACCATTGGTTTATTTTCTTCTTGTAGGGAGGAATGGAAGGAACCATTGAGGGTTGAGTAACTACTACCTCTTTAGGTAGATATAGAATTGTTTGATCTTAGGAGGAACCAAAGGAGTTTTATTGTTATCTCTACCTAGGTCTCTTGTAGGAAATGGGTGGATGAAGTGTGTTGGACTTGTCTTGGTTACTTGGAAGGGATTTTGGTTCAAAAATTGGTTCATCAATGATAGGTTGGGGAGGAGAAACAATCATGGACTCAAGAATATTGCTAAGAGATAATTATGCTATGTGATTTGCCTTGAAATTTTAATAAGATTTGAAAAAGAAGTCTTCATGAGGCTTTATATGTTCCATGGAGTTAGGCCAAAAGAATTCCAATGAAAAGTTTCGATGGGAAGACAAAGGATTAAAACCACTAGATGATAAAAAGTATTTTTTTTATTTCCAAATGGAAATTTCAACTATTTATGAACTATCAACAAGACAAAATCCATGGAGCGTAGCCATGAATAGCCTAACTTCACATGGAATTGATTTGACATCGGGATGATGGAGAATGAGACATCTAATTACTTTGGTCCAAATTTTAATGGAAGAGTGATTGAACCTATTGTAGGGAGAGAAAAACCATCCCATAAATGTGATCCATTCTTTTGATTTGTTGATAATAATCTTGGTAAACTTCATACACAAATAAGAATTCCTCAACGATCACACTCTACACATGGTATCGATTAATATCCCATTTGTAGGCTTGTAATTGATTCTTCTGGATATGTAAAGAGAACCATTGGGTGCATGTTTAAGTATATCACTGTGTGTGAAATCCATGTCCATACGCAAGTTGGTTTGGTCCTTACGACCTGGTTTAACATCAATAAATCTAATCATGGTATGTAGATCATCCTCATTATCACTCTTGTCACCATCAGTTATGTCTTGTCTATTGTCAACATTCATCACATCATTCTTAGTATCACTAGCTTTAACAAATGAGATAGAATGGTTTGGAATTGGATTGGTAAAGATTTGAAAATTTTGATTAGGTGGGGAAACAAATTTATTTCCTTGATCATTTATACCACCCAATTGGATGTGATTAGAATCTTGATGAGGTCTTTCACTAAATGTTTAAGAAATATACTACATTCCATATCATGCCCATTTTTTCAATGATATTGGAAAAAAGCATTTGGATTATAGTTCAGAGGTAAAGGCTTAGTGGTATCAAGAGGTCTAATGGGAGGTAAGGTAATTAAGTTTTTTCTCAAGAGTTGTAACATGATTGAATGGAGGGTATCAGGTAGCGGGGTGAATTGTGTATTCTTTTCTCTAAATGGGTATGGGGTTGTTTTTTATGGCAACCACTTGAGGTTCAACATGATGGCTTGGTTGAGCTTGAATTATCTGTATAAATCTCTTGTTTGGTTTTTTGAATGGTTGAAAATTGTTATGATGCATAGTTTTTTATTTTTTAAGACATGTTGAAGGAGTTTTGTCTACACATTGATTAAGAGAGTTCTGATAATCACAAAGAGTTGCACATAAGTGTGTAAAAGAGGGAAAATTCATCATCCCAAGTTTTTCTTAAATATTTTTTGTAAGGTATCAATGAACATCCTTTGAAGATCAACATTAGGAAGCTTAATGTTGATTTGTGAGTAAAGTAGTTGATATCAAGCAATGAAATTAGTAACCTTTCATCTACTCATTTTTTACATTGCATAAGATTAGGTAAAGCCATCTCATGACCAATATGCACTTGGAAATGGTTTAGAAAGGAATACAAAATATCATTGAATGAGTTTATTGAGTTATTTAGTGTAGTCACGAAAAAAGCATCCCTTCTAATTTTCCTGGCTTGATTGGGCTCTCCTTGTGAGTTAGGCTTAATGTTTCCTTGATTTAGTGTTGTAATGTGGTTGACACATTCACATTAGGTCTTGGGCCCTTGTGAACTAATGAATTTAAATGGAACCTTGCTAAAGTGTTGTGAAGTGTTGTAACACACTTTCACACTTTTCCAAGGTTTTATTAATTAACTGAACATAATAAAATTATTTTTAATCAAAATAAACCTTAATCTTATCTTATTTTTAAGTGTTGTAGAGTTTTGTAACACACTTTCACACTTTTCTAGGATTTTCATTAATAATTGGGCTTTCTTATGCTTTAATTGGCCCTATTTTGCATCCACAAGCCTCATTTATTGCATTTTTTGAGGATAATCCTGACACCAATCATTAGCCAATCATAATTCAGGTGTGTCAGGTTTGAATGGCCCATATTTAGTGATCTGGGACTCATTCGCCACCTTGGGTGAGTGGGTCCCACCTAGATATTTTGGTCCCGAACTTGGTTTCACACCTTTCTAAGCATTTTTAAAAATGGTCCTAAAAATTAAGCTTGGTGGGACTCATTCACCACCTTGGGTGAATGAGTTCCGTGTGGCCCAAAATCAAAGTTAATTCAAAATTCTAGCAGGATTTTATTCTACTATATCTGATGTCGGCTTGGTGTGGTGTAATTTGAAGAATTTTTGCATAATTGAATATAAATACAAGTTTATTTCATTCATTTTACACCTAGCAAGTTGAATGAGAATTCTTATAGCAAGTGTGAGTTCACAAGAGCATTCAAGAGCATTCAAGGGAAGATTATCAAGCATTTTAGAGTATCATTCAAGCATAAATCATCATGTCAAAGATTTCGTGCAATGTTTGTTATTGTGCTAATAATTGTGGTGTAGGATTTTGTGATTCAAACAAGTGTTTCATTCAAGATCAAAATCATTCAAGCAAGAGTCAAAGTCTACATCCATTGCAACCATTTCAAGCATATTTGCAACACTTTATTGCTAGGGTTTGGTGAGTTGCAACATTGTAATTTGTTCATTCAATATTCTCCATTCTTATTTGATTATATTTCAAGGATTGATTTCCAAAATGGGGTTTGACCAATACAAACCCCTATCCACTAACCTCACAACATTTTCCCCTCTCCTTTGTGTGTGATTTCTAGGTCTAGGTTACATATTTCCTAAGGAGCAAGATTGGAGAAAAGTTGTCAAGAGCTCAAAAGTTGTCAAAGTTATCATCAAGCCTTGGAGAACCTTGGAGAATACCTATAGGTTACAAATCAGAGATTCGGATCCAGCAATCACTCAAGAAGGACAAAGTAGACAAAGAAGAGTAGGATCAACTTTTGAAGCTCTAGAAAAGCCCAACTAGACTAATTTTCCACTTTTGGCAAATGAGTCCCAGTTCTAGTCAATTTTCAAATTCTTGTAGATTCAAATACCCATTTAGTAGATTCTTGTTCCCACATAGTTTTCTAGAAATTTAATTGATTCACCTAGCTTTGCAAATGAGTCCTAGTCATTATTAAATTCAACTTTTCATTCCAGACCTCCATCTAGTCATTCCCAGATTCCTAGGTGTACACCTTCTTGCCTTCAATTTTTTGTTTCATTTCATTCACTTTTCTAGGTCATTTTGTAGTGAATTATATTCAATTAGGGTTTTTCATTTCATCTTGCATTCCATTGTCTTTTCCAAGTCTAAACTTGGTGGTGAACCCCTTATTAGTCTAATTTTAGCCCCTAGGACAACTCTATTGCAAGTTCTCTTTCTCTTTTGCATTGAGATCTCTAGGGTTATCCTTGAATGGAATAGCTTTGAAAGTGGGTGTGATAGCACTTAATAATCATTCAGCTATACCCCATTTTTAGAGGTTCCATTTGGTAAGGAAAAAAATCTTTCCAAGGATGTATCTTTCAAAGACCTAGGAAAAAGTTTAGCCAAGAGTTTATCTTCAAAAATGAAGTCACTACATAATGTCGTGTATGCTGAAACATGGTTGCTAGAATCTCCTTTACCACCAAAATTCTCAAATATAGGAATCTATATACCTTGTGGCATTTATGTTCTCAATATCTCCAATGATAATTGGTTTCTTTTGACATATAGTGAAGGTTGTCCATTTTGATTTTGGTTCAATGTTGCTATTTGTTGTTGGAGGGTTGTGACATTTTACAATTTAAGTTGGTTTATGATGAAATAATTGGTTGTATTTTGAGATGGAGGGGAATATGGTGGAGGTGTATATGTGTTGGAAGGATAAATGAATTGAATGTTTGTGAAAGGTGGGGGTTAGGAGATATGATGTTTGAATTGACAAAGCTAAGAGAATTTCTAGTGGAAATTATACCCAAAGTTGGAGTGATATTACTAATTGGTTGTATTGTTGTAGTGACAGTTGAATGAGTGTATGTAGGAATAGAGACTATGATTGAAGGGGGAGGAATTTTATTTCCTCAACTTTGTGTGTAACACAAATTTTGAGCATGCAAGAGTTGGTATAGAATAACTCTACACCATGCAATATTTGGTTGAAGATTATAGCCACCCAAGATAGATAGGAATTTCATGAAAGAACAAGAGATATCAATATGAAATACTCAAGATTGCAATGGAATTAAGTCCAATAGCATTAAATATGACAGTTTTTGATTTACATATGAGAACAATTGGTTATATAGCTAAGGCAAGACATAGGATTAAATAGGATTATGTCAAGTGTATTAATCCTATGTCATGTGACAAAATATCATAACTACCTAGGATACATGTGTTAAAAGTCAAAAGATAATATGAAAAATAACACCTTCTAGAAATATTCCTTCCTAGGACCTAAGTAAACCTAACATGTAAGTAAGTCCCTTAAGTCCCATAGTAATAAATTAACTAGGTACAAGACTTTGTTTACACTAACACCCCCCTTAAATGAAACTTAGGGAGTAGCTGATTATTATACAGATGAAACAAGGATGGGTCCTAGATATGAGGCCTTATTAGGTACCCATGTATAAATGTAAATGAATTCTCTCAAAAAAAGAGAAAAGGAGAAAATCCAGTTGGACACAAATATTCCCCAAAAGAGATGAAAAGAAAAAAATACTCTCAATGATGCATGAGAAGGAAAAAATCCAATTTGAGGAAAAATTACCCCTATAAGAGAGAAGAAGATGAGAGACCATGCAACCCCCCATCAATGTTGAGTCTCTTGCAATGATGGTAGAAGCTCTTCATTGAATGCTGAAGACGATCCAATAACATTGAACAATGTTCCTCCCCTTAGGAAGAAACACAACCAAGATGGTATGTAGGATGTATTACCATTTGTAAAAATATGCAAGAAGGATGATGTGTGATGTCTTTGAATAATGCTCAAGTGTCTCCATGTCGATTCCAAAAGGTGTCATAATCCAAAAAGGAATTCTAGGCCACATTGCTGAATAAGACAATCTAGAAACTCCTAGAAATGATTGTAGAACACAATCCAAAGATAAGGATACCTCCTCTAAAGACAAAGACGCCCCTTCCAAATTCTATCCAAAAGTATAGACACTCATTCCAAACTAAAAAGAATGATCATATGGAGAATGAATAAGAGGGTTAGAGTGTCCCCTTGCACCAATTGAAGAAGGATCATCTTCATCAAAGAGAAGATGTATGCTATCAATGATACCTCCCAAATCTAAAATGCAGGACTCACAATACAAACCAACAATGTTTGTCAAGTACTCATCCCAAGTAGCCATATCTAGAAGATGATGTATGTCCTACTTCATTGAATCACAAGGAACCAAAAATGTGTAATCACAAGCATCCTCAAATACAAAAGTAGATAAATGAGATGATATATTAGCACATGCCATGAGATCCTCAGTAGATGAAATAATACCAAGATTTAAATGACCATATTGAATCTCTTTAAAATTTTCCACACAAGATGCCTCAATGTGAACATTTGTCAAATCATTAGGAGAAAAATGTGAGAAGGTGTTGACTAGAGATTGGTGATCAATCTCCCCAACTACAATTAAATCCCTGCTATGCAAACCCTAGATTATGACAATCTGGTGTGAAATCAACACTCTTTCTTGCTCCACCATGTGTGATTTGATAGATAGAAAGGATATTGGTTGATAATGAAGGCACACAAAGAACATCATTGAATGCTCTGTCATCTATGTCAATGGATCCCTTCCCACAAATAGACATATATGTGTTGTTAGCCATCAATATGTGTGGTGATGAACAAGTACCAAATGAAGAGGACATACTCTTTGATGAAACCATGTGATGTGAGGCTCCTGAATCAAGTATCCACCTCTTTGACTTAGAACCTGTAAATGTAAGAAGTGCTTGCCCCTTATGTCTATTGACTTTGATGATGAAGAAGAGGATGAATCTTTTGATTATGAATAATCATTGATTTAAACATTCTTAATAATATTATTTAACTCATCAATTTGTTTTAAATAACATTGGTATTCATCATGCCTTGATTTCTTGCAATGTGCACAAGTAGGCTTCTCCTTCTTAGATGATTTCGCTTTAGAGGGAGAGGATTCATATTCTTTATGTGGCTTGATCTTTTTCTTCTTTTCTTCTTATCAAGATTCCTTGATTCTTTCTGTACCTTAGACTCACTATCCAACAATGATTGTGACTTGGAAGACTTGATTAGACCCATATTAGTTAACTTAGATTCCTATTGGATTAGGAGACTTGAAAATTCACCAAACTTAGGATCAACATAGGATGCTCCCATAGAAAGTAGATGGACCTGTGAAAGCCAGAAAAATAGTGAATACTTAGGACCAAGCTTAGATAACACATTCAAAATCAATTTTAAATCCTCCTTATCAATGTTGCAATCTTTCAACTATGTTCTTAGTTGTTTAAACTTGGAGATGTAGTCTTGGATGTCGTCAAAAATTTTATGATCAAGATTCATCAAATCATTATCAATTTGATATCACTAATCTTTTCTGTTTTACCATATGTTGCCATCACTTTTAGTTGCACCCCCTTCAAATAAAGAAGTTACACCTTCTACTTAGTTAAACAATCAAAAAAATTGTCTTTTGTCTTTTTGTTCAATTTTCAAACCAACATTGGAAGCCAATAGAGTTTTATAACTTCTCCCTCATCTGACGTTTCCAAGGACTTAACTAAAGAAATTTTTGTGTTGGTATTTTCGACGGTTGTCATCCGAACCTCAATTACCAAAATATCTTTATGGCTGATAAAGTGAATCAAGGTAGGAAAATATGAATAATAAAGGACTTGGAAGATTATTACAAAGTTTGGAAACCTTTGTTGGTTCTCGATAGGGTTCCCAAAACTTCACTATTCCCACCATTGCTTTTAAGCTAAATGAAGGTCACTTTTTATAAGTGTTATTTATAAAGGAAAAAAGGGGGTAATAAGTAGATTAAAGTGCTCCAAAGGTTATTATGTCATGGAAAAGTATAAATAGGTTTTCATAACTAAGGCATACTTTGAATTTATTTCAAAAACCCTACCTAGAAACTGATAACTAGTGCATTCAGAGTAAAAAATGATTCATTGGAAAAGATGTATTTACAAAAGAAAAATATATCAACAAAAAAAAAGTCACATGAAGAAATGAATCCATAAATTCCAAAATTGTTCACCATGAGCATAAAATGAAAGAGATTATTGTAGATGAATACTAACATGAAGCAAAGTAGAAGATTTTGAGAACATCCACATTACATAGTACAGTTTGAAAGCTAATATATATATTTATATATTTCATCTAGAATGCATTACATCACAAAAAGAGAGGGGGTTTTTCATCACAAGGGGTATTAAATGCAGAGAGTGAAAACGAGGACCCTAATCGTGTCAATGAATTCTTGCATATGCTCAATCTACATAGGGGAAAATAGGTTTTCATTAAACTTGACAAAGTGGGTGAAGGTATCCATATTGTTGTGCTCAAGCTCAAAAAATATTAGGGAAATTTCTTTTCCAACTCGCTCATTTCATACTGTAGAAGCAATGAAAATTGCATCGCCAAATAAACCCACATGTGGATGCACAGATAAACCTCTTCAAGGCATCTTTGACACACAAAAGATACCTTGGCCTCACCATACGCTTAGTAGCACACATTCCCCATTCAAAGCTCCTAGAGGTGTGTGTGATATGATAAAGAAAATACTCGAGGAGACCAGAGTTATGGACGTGCACCTGAGACATGTAATTCTCACTAATAAGCTTCCATATCACCTCTTCCTTCATGTCACTACAGATGAGGAAGGTATCTCTAAGTTGGTCTCAACCAACCTACACATGACACTACACTGAATGCCCTCAATGACCAAAATATCATTCCTAACCTCCAAAGCTCCATCACTTGAAGTGCTCAACATGCTTGAAGATGAAATTAATATTGTGAAAATGAGTAGTGACAAAGCTGATTTATAGAATGGCGAGAGCAAACTAGTGGAGTTCTCTTGAAGGTAATTAATGTTGAAAGTACATCCAAATTGCCTCAAACTCAATGAATTCGGCAAGGTGATGTGATGGGAATTTAGTAAACTAGATTCAAGACATCGACAAAATCCTCTGCATTTAAAGAAGTTGCACATAAACAGTCTTAGGTGGCATGCCAATAGTCATCAGAAATGGAAGGTGGTGAATATTTCACATGAGTGTATTCTGCGAGCTTGCTTATAGCAAGTGTCGATTCACTCCTCCGTCATATCAATCATAAATGGTGATGTAATCATAACACCCTTAAAAATAGCTATTAATGAATACAGTGTCATAATCTGACAAGAATTAGTTGGCTTTCAACCAACTTTTTATTTAGCTAGACAGTAGTTAACATTCAAAAATTAGTTTTCAAAATATCGATTGTTATGATGTAAAATTTTAAATACCCCTCAGTTGGTTATTGCAAGGGTCCAAAATTTTGATCCCCCTTGCACTGTGATGCATGAGTGAGAATCAATCATAATCAAAGGATCAATTTTGCAATTTGATCTTTTACTGTGAATGTTTATTGTTTGTGTACAATAGATTTGCGAATAGAATGGTAATATTTATGAATAAGTCTGTGAGCTTCGAGATGAGAATTTGAATATTACTTCCCTATGAGGATATGTTGCTCTGTCGTATTTTATTCATTTATTTGTAGTGAATGTTAAGTTGCAAGTATTCGAGTTAGCAAGCTCATAATAATCTAGTCTATGAGCCATGATATTAATTATTTTCCAATCCAATTTCCAACATTAAAGTTTTCTTTAGTTTTAAAGCATTCTTCTATCACATCTATTTTCATGGATACAGATAGATGTTAGTTTTTCTTTCTTTCTTTCTGGTTAAAACCATACCCCCACTTTCATTATATTCAAAAAATCCAAAATTTGTATTAGAAGAGGGAGTTGTACCTCAATTAAAATTTAGAGGAAGATCACCAATGTAATGGTGATCTCTCCAAATGTTGTTGATTGATTAGTCCTTATTTAGGAAATATAGTCATTTTGAGTTAATTATTTTAAGGAAAAATCTATTAACCAACAAATTTTTTGGCAACTTTTTGGGGAGTGTGTAAAATATGCCTTATCATGATTAAAGATGGTGTTATCACATGAGAATATTTTTCCTTTTTTGTAGCCAGATTTGGATTGGGTCATGGTTGGACAAGAAGACATCATCTGATAGTTAAACATCTTGCGTGGAGGTACTACATAAGTGAAAAGGATTACATGCGAGCTAGTTTTGTGCTCAAAGTTCAGAAGAATGAGCACAATGCCTGCCTAGGAAAGTGGTTGAAAGATTTATGAGTATTTAAATTATGCACTATCTGAATTTTCCACATCAGCCTGTTCAAAATTAGAATCTACCACCAACCCAAAGAGATCCACCTCAAAATTAATTGGAATAAATAAATTATCTCTTCATAGAGATTGGCAACTCTATTAAAATGAAATTTCCCTCCATAATTTCTTCTGATGAATTCTACTTCATTGTGGCCATGGGGGGTCTAGATTTGCTAAGGAAAATATGGTCGTTCGCCTTTTTTTTGCATCTTTGGAAGGTAAAGTAATGGAGTGGTTCAGATGGATTGATGAAAGATTTATTACTTATTGGAATACTATGATAGACAAATTTATTGCGAGATTCAAGATAGTGGTTGATGTAGTGACACTTTTGAGGTCCCTTTTCAATATTTAGAAAAGAGAAGGTGAAGATGTTAGAAGCTTTATTGATAGATTCACTTGAATTTTGGGACAAATTCCCCACTCCAATGGGCCTAGTCAATATAATTTGGCATTCGCCTTCATGCATGCCCTACCTCATAGAATTCATTTCCTCCTAAGAAGGAGATGCATAGTTGATTAAAGTAAAAATCAAAGTCATAAAGATTGAAGAAGATTTTTCATGTCTAGATGTCATGACCACCTAGGAGATGAACCTTTCCAAGCCCAAGCCTCATTCCCAAGGAGATTCTAAGAATTTTAAGCAATGATGATTCTTCTATGACTAATTCCCCAAGTTTGATCATGGCACATCAAGAAGAATTTTCAAAAATGCTCGGTGAGAAGTGAGAGTGAAGTGTATACTGAACTCTTTGGACTTGAAGAAGAAGATTCAAATAGTTATGAAGATGAAGAAGATATTCCTTCTTGTAGCACCACAAGTCTTGCCTCAGAGCCTACTATCTCAACACAAGAATACGTTGGGAAATCACCTAGTCATGAGATGTAGGTAAATTCAATATCTTCTAATTGTGAGATACTCATTTGTGAAGTTGATAGTATAATTGATTAGTCATTTCAAGAAATTAGGAGTAGTGAAAAAATTGAAAGATACAAGGAAAAGAAACTTGAGCTTAGGCATTTCCTTGCCCTGGAGCATAGTAAAGAAGGAGATCCCACTCTTGAAATTGAAATAAAAAAGGGAGGGAAAAAAGGAGAAGAGATATACATTGGTGAGAATCCTATATTAGAAGATTATTCTTGATTCACAAGAAATACCTTAGAGTTTTTAGATAAGCAACAACTCTCAATAAAAGTTACATTTGTTTGCAAGTTGGAATGAGGAATTAGTAATTTAGAAAGTGCATGTAGAGCTCTAATCCTTGCGGAGCTTACTCTGAGTAATGATGCACCTACATTGATCAAGGAGAATGAGGTGGCCTATGTTTCCTCCTTACAGTTTGATCAATCTCCAAGTAGGTTTTCTCTTTTTATTTCAATTAGTGGGGTGACTCTTTTGAAGACTGACTTACTCGAAAAAGCAACTAAAAATGTAACTTGGGGACTTTTCATGCAAAATTTGATCTAGACATGGGAGAGAGAATATCCTTTCAATGATGAAGGAATGGTATGAACAACCATTCATCATGAAAATTACTTATGTCTTTAGTTGATGCTTTTTAATACACAAATAAGACAAAAGCATGTTCCTCTTAGTCATCATGGGTCATACTTTCCTTGGATAGTTAATGGATTTACATAACAAATATTAGGTTTTGATGGTTGGTAGGTGTCCCCTACCTTGTACATAGCTTTTTTTTGGTATTTTTTCTTTTTTCTTTCTTTTTGGGTTTTTCCCATTTCTATTGTGTGTCTTGTTTTTGGTGCATTTTGATCCTTTTATTCCTAATCACGACTCTATTGCTAAATGGATAAGGAACTAGTGTGAAAAGTCTTGAGTCTAGTTTCATTGCTTCATCCTTCATAGCCTCGTCCCTAGTCAGAGCCAATTGTTTCCATTAATTTTAGTCACCCCCTTCAAATAAATAAGTTGCACCTTCTGCTTAGTTAAACAATCAAAAGATTTATCTCGTCGGCCTATTTTTTTCAAGTTTACAAACCAACATCAAAAGATGATAGAGTTTTATAACTCCTCCTTCACCCAATGTTTCCAAGGACTTAACTAAAGATCTTTTTGTGTTGGTCTTTTCGGCAGTTATCAGTTGGCCCTTGTTTACTAAAATATCTGTATGGCCAATAAAGTGAATCAAGGCAGGTATATATGAATAATAAAGGGACTTGAAAAATTATTACAAAGCTTGGAAACCTTTGTCGATTCCCGACAGGGTTCCCAAAACTTCACTATTCCTATTGTTTCTTTTAAGCTAAATGAAGGTCACTTTTTCTAAGTGTTATTTATAAAGGAAAAAGGGGGGAAATAAGTAGATTTAAACACTCCAGAGATTATTACAACATGACGGAGTATAAATAGGTTTTCATAACTAAGGTGGAATCTCAAAGTTATTTTGAAAACCCTACCCAGAAACTAATAACCAGTGCATTTAGATTTGAATAATGCTTCATTGATAGAGATGTATTTATGAAAGAAAAATATATGAACATAAATAAATGTCACATGAAGAAATACATCCATAAATTTCAGAATTGTTCACCATGAGAATAAAATGAAAGAGCTTATCATAGGTGAATACTAACATGAAGCAAAGCAGAAGATTTCTAGAATATTCACATTCCATAGTATAGTTTGAAAGCCAAAAAAGATATATATGTATTTATATATTTCATACAAAATGCATTACATCACAAAAATAGAGGGGGTTTTTCATCACATGGGGTCTTAAACACAGAGAGTGAAAATAAGTACCCTAATAGCCTCAATGAATTCTTGTTGAATATGTTCAATTTGTGTGGGGGAAAAGAGGTTTTCATTAAAATTTACAAAGTGGACGAAGGTAACCATATTGTTGCACTCAAGTCTAGAGTGTAGCAGGGTGACTTATTTTCCATCTCCCTCATTTCATAGCACATAAACAATGAAAATTGTGTTGCCAACTAAACCTGTATGTAGATGCACAGATAAACCTTTAGGTGTCTTTGACACACAATATATACCTTGGCCTCACTAAACACTTAGTAGCACAACTTCCCAATTCAAAGTTCCCAAAGGTGCACATGATATTGTAAAGAAAACACTCAAGGGGACCAGAGTTATGGATGTGCCCCAAAGACATGTAATGGTCACCAGTAAGCTTCCATATCACCTCATCCTCCATATCATTGTGGGTGAGGAAGATCTCTCTAATTTGGTCTGCAACCAACCTATGCACAACATTGCACTCAACACCCTCAATGACTAGAAAATCCTAACCTCCAAAGATCCATATATTGAAGTGCTTAGCATGCTTGAAGCTGAAATTAATATTATGAAAATGAGCAAAGATGAATCTGATTTATAGAATGGAAAGAGTAAACTAGTGGAGTTCACTTGAAGGCAATTAATGTTGAAAGTACATCCAAATTTCCTCAAACTCAATGAATTTGACAAGGTGATTTGATGGGAATTTATTAAAACGGACTCAAACATTGACAAAATCGTCTGTATTTCAAGAAGTTGCATGAAAACAATCTTAGGTGGCATGGCAATAGTCACTAGAAATGAAAGGTGGCTATTGCTTCACACAAGTGTATTCCATGGGCCTAATTACAACAATCGTTGGTTCTGTGGTAGGAATTGCAGTAGCAAATTTTTTTTCAAGGCTAACATGGTGTTGTAGGTGGACTAAGTCCTCATGAATTTGAATGATTTTCTCTTGCGGGATATCACCAGTCTTGGGTTCAACATGCATTCTACCTAAAGGCAAAGAGTTGCTAAGGGTATTATCCATGCCTAGTGTACTAGTTTCAATACTAGGAGTGGAAGCTCTATATAACCCAAGATCCACAACGATTTTGTTATCATGAGATGACATGAGTCTTGAACTTCTTCTCACTAAGGTATTAGAAATAGGACACCAAATACTCATGCAAAGATTCTAAATGTAGGGTGAATGCAAATGCAATGTAAACTAACAAGAATGAAATGATTAAAACTAAAATTCTGGAAAGTGAAACTGAAATGCAGAAACAACAAACAAAAACTTAGAAATTAAACATTAAATGCTAGAAAATGTAGTGAAAAATGTGAAACTGGACTAATTTGCCTAGGGTTGTGAATGGTCTAGGTAGTGATTTTTTTTGAAAATCTTGCAAATTTTTGAATTGGTTTTTATGCTTTTTATATTTTTTGATGCAAATATGATATGATAAAATGCACAAATGCAAGCTAGATGAGCTTTTCACTAATGCAAATTTGTAAACCCTAGAATACAAATTAAACAATGAAAAATGCAATGCAATGCTAATGTAAGCTATTCTTAGGATGTAAATGCACTTTAAATCAGAAATATGATGCTCTAAAGTTGGGTTCACCAAAATGAACCAAAGATTTATGGGATGGGGCTTCTCTTACACTCTAGGGTTTGCACCTAAAAGGAGAGAGGTACCAAAAATATTAATGGCTCACTCAAGAAAAAACCCTTGAGATTCCAATGTGAATGAGATTGAAATTTGTCAAAGGGGAATGTCCTAGATGCTGAAAACTGATAAAAGAGATTAACTACTAATGCAAAATTAAGAAAATACAAGATGTTTGAAAGCATGTTGTGATATACAAAATGACCTAGAAATGCAAATAAACTGTAACAAAAAACTATGAAATTGAAGGTGTGCACCTGTAGACTAGAAAAGGATAGAATGGAGCTCAAAAATCCTAAAGAATTCACTATTGAAGCCAACTAGGACTCATACGCAAAGCTAGGTGACTTAGTCCTATTTTAGGAAGATTTTGTTAGAACAGGTTTCTGACAACTGGGTACTCAAAACTACAAAAATCTCTATTTGGGCTTGATAGTGGGACTCATTAGCCACTAATGGCAAATCAGTCTACTTTGATATTTCTAGAAATTCAAAAGTGGAATCTGTAGCTCCTGGTCTGTACTTCTGCTCCTGATAGGTTTCTAGATCTGAAACTACAAAATTCAGCCTGTAGGTGTTCTCCAAGCTTCTTTTAGGACTTTGAAAACTTTGAATTGCTTTGAAAATTTGTTGACAACTTTTCCAATCTTGCTCTTTGACAAATCTGCACACTAGACTTGCAAAACACATGCAAAGAGAGGGAAAAAATTGTTGAGGGTTAGTGAATAGGGGTTTTCCTTGGTCAGACCCCAGTTTGGTAATTAAACCCTTGAAAATGAAATAAAATATGAAAAGAGAATGATGAATGAACAAAAGCAATGCTACAACTCACCAAACCCTTGAAGTAGAATTTTGAAGACATGCCAGTAAAATATCCAATGGATGTAGACTTTAGGATGCTTGAAATGCTTATAATGCTTAAGTGATGGATTGATGATTGATGGAATGATTGGGTGAATGAATGGGGGTGAAATGAGAGGGAAAACCCTATATTTATACACAATTATGCAATAATTCCTGACAATATAGTATCACAGGCCAACCATAGATCTTAGAAAATATTAACCCTCTAGAAATTTGAAATTATTTTGATTTTTGTGCCAATTGGGACTCATTCACCCCTAGTGGCAAATGGGTCTCACTTAGGCATTTTAAGTGGGTTTTGAAATTTAGATGTTTTGAATGATGTTTATCGGGATTATTTTCAAAAATACACTTAAATAAGGCTTGCTAGTGTAAAATGGGGCCAATTAAAGCATGATAAAGGTCAAATTATTGATTACAAGCCTAGAAAAGAATGAAATTTTGTTACAACACTTTACAACACTTTGAAATAAGGCTTGGTAAATGATAAAAATGGGTTATTTAGATGAAATACATTAACAAGAACCTATAAAAGTGTGAAAGTGTGTTACAATACTTTACAACACTTTTGCAAGGCATCATAAAATTCTTATTAATTCACAAGGGTCTAAGACCTAATGTGAATGTGGTGACCACATTACAACATTGAATCAAGGAAAAAATTATCCAACATCCACAAGAAAGACCCAAATGAGTGTGCAAATGTCCAAAGATCTATTTTTCTAGGCTACATTTAGCCCCCAGTTTAGTGAGAGGATGAACCTACTTCAAACTCACACTAAAGTATCCAAACATGCGCATCAAGAGGGATCTAAATGCATCCATGCTAGTAAGATGAGACAACAACAATCAAGAGGGGTGATCAAGCCCCAAGGATCAAGATCCCATGTCAAACCAAACATAAGCACAAGGGAACACACATGAAAATGATGTAAAGAATGGAGGGACAAAAGGAAAGAGAGAATCGAATCAAGATTCAATTGTTTTTCCACCTTGTTGTGGATTAGATCTAGATTGTTTTTCTAGAAAACACATACTTACTCTGAGGTGACGAAACTCATGGTTGTTCATCGGGTAAGAAGTCCTAGAAGGTGAGAAACATACACTCATGGCTGGTATGCACTCAAACACACATAGGTGGCTATGGGAAAATTCATGCCTTGAAATGGGCTTCTCACTCAACCATACCAAAGTAATGCCTCCTAATAACTTTAATAAGGTGCCACAAAATAAAATGACTTTTCGAGCTTCATGAGACAAGAAAAACTTCATATGCTTGGAGCTCATGAAAAAACACAATGGTACCATAGGAATGCAAGTTGTGTTATGTAAGGTGGCCTTATAACAAATAAAAAATGCAACATGAAAAGAATGTTCAAGGGAGTCTTAGTTTATGCGAGGTCTTTGACTTAGGGAACATTGTGCCTAATATCTCCAAGAGAGGATTGATCAAAGAATAGAAAATTCACAACTTCGGGGATGTAGTGTGTCATATCAAGCCACTAAGAGGAATGTAATATGCTAAGATGGATCATGCTCATGAAAGAAACTACACCCAATGTCATCCAAAAAGTGACAAACACATCGTATGAAGTAGGAAGGTTGCACTAAGAACCAAGAAAAGGAAAAATGAAAAAGAATAATGCCAATGTATACCCCCACTTTAAAGGAATTTATAACACCATACTATGAGTAATTAATTTAAAGTAGCAAATGAAAAATGCAAACAAGAAGAAAGAAATGAGAGCCAACTTGGAAAGCCCTATGCCAAGTCAAATGTTTTCGAGTAAGGTTGCATCATGTGAAGGAAGAAAAAAAAGAAAAGGAAGGGGTTTCCCCCAAAATGAAAACACCAAACACATAAGGGATCTATGGATTTGGGGTCAGTATGTTCTTTATTGTAATGTTTTTTAGAGAGCTAGGAATTGTCATCATCCCCCAAATACATAGAATTGGAAGAATGACATAAAGAGAGTGAAAACAAAGAAAAATATTTTGGGTCAACATGGAAGAGACATAGGTTGTCTCGACACTTTGCATCATCCCTAAAAGGACAACATAAGAAAAATGAAAAAGGAAAGACAAAAGAAAAGGAAAATATTTTGGGTCAACATGAAGGAGACATGAATGTCTCAATGCCTTGCATCATCCCCAAAAGGAAAAAACAAGCCAAAAAAAAAAGAAAAGTGAAAAAGGTAAAAGAAAAGGGCCTTTTGGGTCAACATGAAAGAGACATGAATGTATCAATGCCTTGCGTCATCCCAAAAAGGAAAACACAAGCCAAAATGAAAAAGACAAGCAAAAAAGTGATGCACGACATAGAGAATAATGAAAGAGACATCGGGTGTCTTGATGCTTTGTGTCATCCCCGAAAGGAAAGCACAATAAAAAGGAAAAAGTGATGCACGACATAGAGAATAATGAAGGCACAAATAGAGGAATGTCACAAAGAGAGGGAGAACATCAAACAAAACATCACGGGGGATCACATTACGCACATGCAAACACAAAAAGGAATAAGAAAGAAAAAGTGTAAAAGACTAGTAAGGAAAATGCAATTCAACCATCAAGTCATCTGCCTCCCAATCATGTTCATTATATGTCGAGGGTAGGAAACTAGCCAAAGGGACAAGGGAAAGTGATGAACTAGGAGAAGTACCAGATTCACTACTTTATATAGGAGATTTCTTGTTTAAGCTCATGGAAGAGGAAAACAATGTGTTCAAGCCATTATGCACCTCTTTGTTGATTTTAGCGATCTCGTCATCATCATCCAAATTAATCACAACAAGAGGACAAATGATAATGTCCAATGAAGAGTGTAACTCTTGTTGTGATTGTTGTATTGGATCATTTTTTTTTGGTTGGGGAGGAGGGTCATCATGCATTGCTTTAGTCAAGTTTGGATTTTGATTTTCCATACTTAACTCTTCATGTAACTTGCGAGTAAGGGCACGACATCTACGCCTATGCTCTCTAGCACCTTTGTTTCTTTTAGTTTTGTTGTCAAGTTGTGTTCGTGAAGGAGCGGGTTGATAAACCATATGTTGGTTTTCTTCCCTAAGGAGAGGAACAAAAGGAACCATAGGAGGTTGGTCATCCACTTTCTCTTTTGCTTTGTGAACTTGTTTTTGTGTGAACCCCAACCTTGGTACCTGCAAAACAACAAGAATAAATGAGTTAGATAAGAGATTGCAAGCCAAAACAAGGATTCTCCATGAAATCCATTTACAACTTCAAACTAAGAGAGAAAATAACAAAGAACACAATGAAAATGATAAAACAAAGATTAAATCCTAAGTAAATGTGCAAACTCATGATCCCATGGGGGAATTGGTGCCAATTTGATGTGAAAATTGGCCCTTTCCCAATTCCTATGATACAAGCTTGATATGTTGAAGATGATTGATCCACTTTGTTGGTGAAGAATGACAAATACAAGCCAAAATCTGCAAAAACCTAGCTATGACTTAATGATAATGGATAAAATTCAAGAGATATTTGAGCATGGTAACTTTGCCTAGATTGTGGATGATGAAATGAGGATATGAGCTCTTTATTTATAAAATTCCAAGATGGATGAATTTCCAAGTTTGAGCAATGTGGGACTAACATTCATCCAATGGTATGATGCCACTTGTCAAGCTATGAATGGATGAAGGATGTGCAATATTTGGGGTTTGTGCCAATAAATGCATAATTTTGAATTTCAAATTTGTTGTAATGGCATGTAAGAGGGAAGGGAAAATGCAATAAATGCCACTTGGCTCAAGGCAAAGGACATGTAAGATGGAGTTATTGCCTTGTTGGATGAACATGTTGACTTGGAATTTTTGAATTCAAATTGAGAGAATATTCCAAAAGATGCCTTGTGAGGAAAATAGAGATTTAATAAATGAATTAAATCTATTTTCATGAGCAACTTGCATTATCTAGAGGATGGGACATGAGATGGGATTAAATTAATCAAGGGTTAATTAATTTAATGAGAGAAGTTAGATGATGTGACCTATTTGACTCAAATTTATGGATTTATTTAGATCAAATAAGAGAGGAATATGATAAGAGATTAATTAAATGAGGATTTTGATTTATTTAATTAAAAGGGGTGGTGTTAGATTAAATCAAATAAGGTTCTAATTTATTTAATCTAATGGATAGACTTTAGAAATTTAATCAAATAAATTAATTATTTAATTAAATATGGATAATTAGATCAGACGAATTGACTTAATTAACAAAAGAGATTGACTTAATTAGATAAAACGATTTATTCAATTAAGAGAGGACTATTGATAAATTTAATTAGATAGGGGAATTTGATTAAATGGTTAGAATGAGGGATGATTCAGGAAGAAACAATGTTAGAAAGTTAGGATCAGATGCACAATGTCAATCAGTATATTTTATGTGTCTACATTTTGCCCGTCTTTGAAGCAATGCACTCGTTGCGTTGGTTGAAAGAATAAACGATCTCGATCAAAGCCAATTTTTTTTGATATTTTAAAAACTCGCCCCACTGCTGCTTGGTGGAAGAGAATATGCCAATATAATGCCCCCTCGAGAGATCGGACAAAAATTTTAATTTTTTGGGTGATCTCATGAAAAAAGATGACAAAGTGCCCGATAGGTCTAAAAGGGTTCTGAGAGGCTAAAAATGTGTCTAAACATAATAAAATGATTAAAAAAAAGCCTCAACCAAACAAAAATAGGTTCGGGGGTCCAAAACCCTAGCAAGACAGCCAAACAAGGTGAAAAAACCCTAATTTTTAGGCTTAAAAGGTGCCTAAGGGGTCACTTTCAAGTCATTTTCACACACCACTATCAACCTTGAGATTTGAGCTCTAACTTTCTGATGATATGGTGCAATGAAAGCTTCCCCTACACATCACTAACCAAGTTCAGACATACCAGCGGCCACCTGGCATCGGGGCACCGGTATGTGACCCTTACCCAAGCTTCTTTTTTTTATTTAATGCTTTAATTAATGCTTTAAAGGAGCGGCTCACCTCCAATAGTGCTATATAGCACCGCTTGACATTCAAACTACACCGCGCTGTGCTATTTTGTGTTGTAGCGGTGCACTTTAGAGTTTAAAAACTCTAATGTTGGGCTCGGGTTTGGCGAGCCAGTTTGATAAAGTGCACAGTGGCATCCATTTCATGAAAATTGTGACGCTGGAAGGGAAAGTGCGCCGCGACGACACCATTTGGCTCTTTTTGGGCTCTAGTATCAGAGTTTGAGTAAAATCAAACTATGACGCCATCACAAACTGCACCGCTGGGGAAGTTTCTGGAGTGTTTGACAAGGAATTTTTCAAAATTTTTAACACATTGACCTTCCTTGATGCAGGATGCGACGAGGGAGCTCTACTCTCAGGAGCACTGGTCATGAGATTTGGCCAACGTCTTGTGAGACCTGAGCGATAGGGCCTAGGATCGGCTCAAGGTTGCGGGATTGTGGCACATTGCATACGTGGCGCCCATGCACACCCACCTAGGGATGTTATCAGTGCTGGCCGAGAGGTGGCACAATGAGACGGCGTCATTTCATCTCCCCACAGGTGAGGCCACCGTCACTCTGGAGGACGTTTGGCGCATTCTACGATTTCCTATTCATGGCCGACAAGCGATATTTGATATGGACAAGGGACACGAGGCTTGCTGTAGAGTCCTCGCCACACGGGACATCATCTTTTGTGAGGGACAGATAGAGCTAGAGTGATACAGGGTCATAGCACCCCCTACCACTGGGCAGTTGCAGCCATCATTTCAGGTCTTGTTGCCCCAGACAGATGAGGGCAATACTTTAGTCCCAGCTGAGGGTATTATTGGGAGTAGATGGTTTGAGACAGAACAGTTCATTTCACATGGGGGCTTGTTCTCCTAGCTTCGCTTTACAGGGACCTTCATGAGTATGTCTATATAGACGACAGAGTGCTTGGGGGCTGGGGTGACATTACTTCACGTCTGGGAATGGGAGCACATTTTTGTGCTACGTCCATGTGTCGTTCTAGTTTTTATTGGGGCAAATGATGCCCTCATGGCACGATACAGAGGTGGTGTGTCCTTTACACACACTGGTGAGCATGGGATCCCTTACTAGAGGTGGGTCTTAGACAAGATGCTAGTTTTCACTTGGCATCCATACCTTGGTTGGCTTGGATGGGTTGACGATGCCGATTAGCTCTTTTATTGCCACCAGGACCGGTACATGCAGGGGCAAGAGCATACTATGATCGAGAGGTACCTGCCTGGGTGCGCACAATGTCAATTCAGAGACCCGTAGGATTGGCCTAATGATGCCTATTAGCCGTCTTTTCTCACAACATGACACATGTGTCATGGGGACATTACATTCTTGCCTTAGAGGCAGTTGACATTTTTTGGCATTTGGTAGCCCAACCATGGGTTTATGATCAGGGTTTAGTAGATCCTGGCACCACCCAGGCCTACAGATATTGGTTTCGACCTCCACTTCGGTTGACCATTCCAGGTGAGGAACCAGATGTGCAGAGAGTTAAGGGCAGAGGGGGAGGCTGAGGATGGAGAGCTGAGGTTCGACGAGATCTATCGGTCGTGCCCCCAGTCTAGCTAGGGTAGGGGGATGTTCATATGTAGGATCAATCGTAGGTTCTTCCAATTCCACCACCATGAGCCGAGGGTGAGGATCAATCCCACTTGTAGCCACGGGTATACCTAGCAGGATAGGTAGATGCACAGGACACCTTGATTGTGTAGCTACAGGCCCAGGTTCAGGCAGTGATAGCGGAGAGAGATCAGGTGAGGGATGCTCGAGAGAGTAGCTCAGGGCCAAGAGGGATTAGGCTATGCAACAAAGCTAGGCTGCAGACAGCAGATAGAGAACATGACAGCCTCCTCCTCCCAAGGTACAGTGTCAGTACGATCCTACAGGGATGTTATCCAAGACCTATAGAGTACTACCGACAGTCCTATAATGAGGCTGTACCCAGAGCAGAGTGGGTCCCAGAGTATTTAGAGCGGGCCAACCATAGACCACTAGAGGGTCATGGTGATAGGGGCGAGGGCAGCATCCATAGGGACCAAGCTTGATCGAGATGATATATATACTTTTTGTGCCTTATGGGCTTGTTTTTGATAGCCCAATGGGCATTTTGTACCAATTGACACATATGTACAGTGATCTGATTTATTCTTTGTACTATGACAGTGACATTATTGATGATATATATGAGTCGATTTTGATGCGATGCACTATGTTCCCTTTTATGCATGGATGGTTTATTTCTATATGCTTTGCAATGATGTCTTTATGGATGCATTTATTTTTGATGATACATGCGTTATGATTATGACTAATAGATCTATATTATGTTAACCTATGATATGCCAATATGATGATCTATTTATGATGATGCAAATGCGATGGTCTGATATGTGAAATGACATGATCCATTGTGCACATACAAAATGATATGTAAATTATGCTTATGAAATGTTAATGAATGGATGTGTGTATGTTTTGTTTGTAATGAATTTTTTTTATACGTCTATTCCTATATGGAATGATTTATGCAATGAATGTTTTATGATGTTATTTATGAGATAATATGGATGATGAAATATGAAATGCGATGGTTGTAATATGATGCTAATGAAATGGTGTTAATGCATAATGAGATGGTTTTATGAGATGCTTAGAATAACAAATGTTATTATCCTATATGTAATAAATGATGATGTATGTGATGCAATGATATGTTAATGCATAATGTAATGTGAATGTAAAGTGGTGAGATGATGTCATGATGTTATGCAAGTATGTATGCCTAATGAAATAAATGCTTAAATACCCATTGTTTATGATTATGAAAAAATGATTATGAAATGCTTCTGTAGATGCTTATGCAATAATTTATATGATAGATGATAATATGAAATGGTTGTGAAATGCAAATGAGTGTTTATGCAATGATTGATATAATGTCATGAGATGCAATGTAATGGGTGAAATGCAATGTCATGGATGCATCTATCTATGAAAAATGTTTATGATAACCTATTTATATGGTGATAAAAATGCAATCCGTATGTTTCCTAATGATATGTTTATGTGATATGCTAATGATTTGTGGATGTAGGATCGATGACGATGATGGCAATAATGATCAACTATCATAGTACCCTGTTAGTGCGGTTAGTAAGAAAAGAAGAATTCATTTCAACAAGACACAAGATGATGCAAATGCAAATGATGATGATGATGATTACTTGCCAAGGAATTGGGATTTTCAAAGGGCCAAATTTTCTTATGTTTGATAACACACGTGGTATGATGCATCTAGGTATAGAAAAATAGGATGACGTTGTACCTAGTGAGATGAACTTTGACTTGACAAGAAGATAGGAGTATTCTTGTTCACACCTGACATACGAAAACCTCTCTAGGATGCACTTCATAAGTTTTAGGCACCTTGGACCAAAACACGGAAAGGTAAACCTATCCATGCAATAGTCAACAAGATGCCCTAGACCTCTTCCATGCATACCTAACAAAGCAAGTATCCGCCGAGGTTATATTACAAGAACATTGAACATGCATAATAGACAATAGATAATGATCGGTGCCCCATTCCTTATTTCTCTAAATCCTCTATTTTGGGATATCATTGAGACGTCCTTCGAATGAGCACAAATAAGATAAGTCAAAAGATAAAGAACAAGTAAACAAACATACTGATGCTCTTCAATAATGCTAATAGAAAAGGATGTGTTTTCTAAGGATGATAACCAAAACTTATTGCCAAAAGATAATGCCCATTGTAGGAAGGATTCATCCTAAGACATGTTAGTGGATGGCGGCAGGCCATTTTGTTTATCCAAAGTGTTTTAAGGGATGATTGATATGGGACCAATTCAGATGATGAGTTACCAATACAAAGAGATGACCAACTTGCTTATGCACTGACTTAGACTTAAGACATGACATTTGGACTTTTACTTTTAATCTGCTAGACTTGTTTCTAATTGTTTCACCAAAGGTTGATGATGATGATCAATTTATTATGAGTGGTGTTTATTGCAAGTGCAAGCGAGATGAGGTGGATGAATTTTTTTCAAATATTTGGATGTTTTTGATGTTTTCCAATATTTTTGAGGCTTTTTTTGGTATTTTTTGAGATTTTGGAAATGTTTTGATTTTTGATTTTCCAACGTTTTGGGATTCTAAGATGCTGACCGAGATAAATAACTTAAAGACCTATCCTAGGGTCAGTTTATCAAATAACATGTTAGCCTCTCGCTTCTACGCTAAACATTACCGTGACCACGAGTTTGATCTAATGACTTGATCCATTTAAGGGCTGAAGATATAGCTACGGATGAGTTTCTATTTTGGTTATGATGAAGCCCAAAGGAATGACCTTAAGTGTCTCGAGGGGATGATCAAAGATCAACTTCGCCTATAGCCCAAGCCCTTCGTAGATACTCGAAGCCTGGATGCTGACGAATTTATTTTGACCTTTTTTTAATTGACTTTTGACTTATTTTTGGATTTTGATACATTTTGAATAAGCTTGGATTTTTGGATTTTCCGATTTTAAGATCATACACGTTAATCTGATCTCGATGTATAAACATGCCCCCAAAGATGATGTAAAATAGACTTACCCTACAAAGGAAGGACAAATTGACCTCGAGGATGGGCCGAGTAGTACTAGGAGGGATCATGATACGAAAATAGGACCAAGCTATGGTGCAGATGCAAGTGGATGAGTGATGGATGGAGACTTGAATGTGATGGATGATGGAAGCATGATGGAGGGATGATGCTGAACAAGCCATAAAGATCCTGGTGGATGGAAGATGCTTATTTACTCAAGGCGCCTGTTTGCTAGGTTTTCACCAAGGTACTTGCCCAAAGTGCCACTGAGGTGGTTTTCACTAGAAGATGATTTTTCTCTTTACTATTTTCTTTTGATCCTTTTTTGGATTTTTTGGATTTTTGATTTTTTTTGTTGTGCCACGCCATGCCCGCTGCAAGCAATCTGGCCTTTGTGGGATATTTTCCTCATTTTTTGATTTTGGTTCTATACCTTGAAAGATTTAGGCATAATTTTTTTTGAGATGGAAGCTATTCATGGGCTCCTATAGAGGTTCCCCTTCAAGTGTTGATAACTAATATGCCCCTGACTTGTAACTTTCTGTTATGATGAATGGTCCTAAC
>VDFB02000015.1:288320444-288385092 GCA_007258455.2 Sequoia sempervirens
GCATGCATGTTTTTCACATTCCACCACCTTTTTCATGATCTTTCTACCACCTTTGCATGAAATATCATATTTTTCACATTGAAAGACATATAATATCAATTCAAGTTTGAATTCCATTGAAAACTAATATACAATTGATGTTTGGAGGGGAACAAGCTTTTGAAAAAGTCAAATTGTTGAGGATTTTGAAGAAATAA
Source organism: Sequoia sempervirens (assembly GCA_007258455.2). Taxonomy (NCBI): domain Eukaryota; kingdom Viridiplantae; phylum Streptophyta; class Pinopsida; order Cupressales; family Cupressaceae; genus Sequoia; species Sequoia sempervirens. Next base: position 288,320,642 of record VDFB02000015.1, read on the forward strand.
GAAGCTAAGGCTACATAATTGGGTTGAACTCCTCCATTTTAAACTCTAATTTTTTAGGTATGTGAAGTCTTTCACATTTTCTTTCATTCTATTATGGCTTCCTTTCATTTTTGTTATTTTGCATATTCCATGTTGATCATTGTTTGTTTTTCATTATAACCTTAGGTTGTCAATGCACATTTTAAATTACACAATTCTATAAACTTTCCAATTACATTTTTAAACCACATCTCTTTGAGGCATTTTGTTATTTAACAATTACTTACCTTGTGTATGCTTCCACATTTTGTATACACATATATATGACATACGTTTTAAGGAAGTAAAATAAAACATCATTTCTCAATCCTTTATTATGGAAGTGCATACCACACTCCAAAGCTTTCATTGAGGTTTTTTGTCAAACAATTATACCAAGCAGCTCATTTCCTTGTGTATGCTACCAAATTTTCCATACATCTCTTTTAAAAATTGGAATATACTCCTCCCACATTGATAGATCTTAGAATCTATTTTGGTTTTCATATCTATTTCTAAATTTACCTCATCACTAAACCTACCTCATCACTTTTATTTGTGATATATTTTAAATGTTTCCTTGATTATTCTACCTACAAGGGATTCTAACCCTTCTCTCCACCATTAGAAGACTCTTTATTGAAGGCTAAGTTAGTAACATGGGGAAAAGTGCAGACTATCTTGCAATCATGGCTCAAAATGGAAGCATGGAAAAACCATTTGAATTGTGATGCAACTAGGGGAGGTCCTACAACACAATTGAACACAAAAAATCAACCAACAATAACAATTCACAAGTCACAATTCTCAAAACTCTTCACTTTTCACCAAATCAGCACTCTTCCTTGTAGCATTGCCAACTCATTCAATTGGGTATTTCTTCTCGATAAGATTCGTTTAGACCAAGACTTGAACCATTTCAAGGACCCTTTAGGGTACACAATCACATTCCAACAAACTACTATTGGTTACTTTGTAACAACTTTCTCAAACCAGGCTTTCTACGCCAACTAGGCCTCAAATTAGGACACTTTAGCAAGAAAACTTATCTTGAAACTTGACCAAGACCTCCAAACACATGTGGGAAGAAATTTATATGTATTCAAACCAAATAATTCACAATTAGTTCTCAGAAATTCATCCACCAAGATGTGAAAACCAAAAACCCTCTTTTTAAGCCAAATAACCTAGGGCTTATTAGAAAACACACTTCCCAACCTCATCAAAACATGCCACCACCTCAAACATGTCTAAAATGGCCTGCACAAAATCAATTCTACAAGAAAAAATGATTCCCTAACACAATACTCACTTTATCATGTAAAAACCTCTCAAATTCACATGGAAAACACCAAATTTCACTCTAGGGCTTCATGCCCAACTCAACTCTTTAACTCCCCTGCACACACTCAACATTCCCACACCTTTTTAGTGATGTTGCAGACCCATTCCTCAAGTTATAGTTATAACAGTGAGAGGGATGGGTCAAAACACCATTTTAAATGACTTCAAACCTTAAAATTGTGTGTTTAGGCTAGTTCCAGAAATGGTTGACATGGTAGGGGCAGCGTATACCTCATAGAAATGACATCGCCATGACACACCATTTCTATGAGGCATATGCTGCCCCTACCTTCTCAACCCTATCGCATTGGAAAGCTAGTGAGTGAGCTAGCTTTCCAACACTCCAATAGCTTGCCAATGCGGTAGGGTTGAGAAGGTAGGGGCAGCGTATGCCTCATAGAAATGGGGTGCCACAGTGATTTATAATCACTATGGCACCCCATTTCTATGAGGCATACACTGGCTCTACCTTCTCAACCCTACCATATTGGCAAGCTAGTGAGTAGGCTAGCTTTCCAACACTCCACTAGCTTTCCAATAGGGTAGGGTTGAGAAGGTAGGGGCAGCATGGTAGCAACCTAGGTGGTGAAGACCCCAACCAACTCAAAATGATCAGACTGAAACAAAAAACCAGACTCTGCACCACCTTTGTCTATGCTAGAAATGGTCTTGTACAAGATGATTATAAGTATTTTTTATGAAGCCTTGAATGACATATATTTCATTTATTTGAATGGACAAATACTTTAGGAACTAATATTCATCTCATTACCATGCTACAGGTAAAATTATCCACCATGCCAAAGAAACGAAGAAGGAATAAACTAACAGACAAAGATTATGAAACCTTCAAAGCAAAGGAGAGAGAACGTGTGGTGGCATATTGTGAAAAGAATAAATTGGGTAGTATTGACGAAAACAAGCCAACTGAAGAGGAACTTCAATCATCAAAAAGAGAATAGGATTTGGCAGCACAAAGGGCACAAATACGAAAGCAGACAGATTTGAATACCATAGTTGGAGACACACCCTCTACGGAAAGTGAATATGAAGGGACACCATTAAGCACAAGCAAATATGGAGGGACACCAACTACCGCAAGTGAATATGGAGGGACACCATCTATCGCAAGTGAATATGGTTGGACACCATCTAGCGCATCTCAAGTTGAGAGTACATCATCACTTAGATTTGACAAAGAAGGTATGCCATCATCCCCATGAGAACCTCAAGGTATGTCTTCTACTCCACCATCGATCGAAGGTACGCAATCTAGTCCACCTCAATTAAATATTGAGGAAATTCCTAATGTTGAGATGTATGTACCTGGGAGAAGACCACCTAGAATTTTGCGTAGAAAACCAAAGTATTTGATTAATATTGATGAGGATATTTTGCAGCACATGGAAGGTAAGATTCTAGCACACACTTGTAGAAGATATGCTGATAAGATTTGGAAATTATACTTTGAAAGGCTAAATTAGACTGCAAGATGCCAACTATTTGTTGAAATGATGCGGGGTTTAAAGTATAGAGACATCATGAAGACTCTTGGGTTGAGAACATCAAATGCATCGAGTGAAAACACTATTGTGAAGAATCTAATGGATGCATATGAGAGTGTAGGTAAGACCTCATTCTCAAAGGATAGTAATGTCACACAACGTGTCATTACATCGACTTTAGTAAGTAGTCAAGCAAAGAGAACTCGTCTCATTAGAAAGACAAGTGAACAAATGAGAATTAGTAGAAAAAATTTATCAAAAGTCATTCAAATCTGGCAAAGAATTGAGGGCACCGATTCAAATGAATTATGGGCATTCTCAGGGAGACTGCCAAAAAAAGATAAAAAAAATTGTTGAGGCATTGAAAACACTAATTGAAGAGTATTGGAAGAATAACACAAGGCCATCTCTGAATCAAAGGGATGTGGTAAGAAGGAGAATCGGTAGTCAAAACCGTGAGCCACATCCAAACCATTTTTTGGATATGACTCAAACCCAATTTTTCCATAAATTTCAAATGGATTATCCTCAAATTAGTATTTTTCAAAAAAAAAAATTAATTGCTAAACCTTTTTATGTCAATATAAATCACACACGCACTACTTGTTGTTGTAGACTACATATTGAAATTTCTAACTATTATGATGTTTATCATTCTATATGTTGTGATTTGCATACTAACAATGTTTTGCAAGATTGTGGCATAGAAGCCCCACCAAAATATTCAAGAGAGTTTTTATTAGAAAATTTGTGTGAAATAGAGGATGGCCAAATATTCTATAGGACAACATGGTTGAATGGTTCATGCGAGCGTTTCAGTGGCTTACAACGTATGCCAGTATGTCAACATATGGAAAGCTTAGATGAGGTGGGACAAAAAAATACTAGAGTTTGGGAGGTATAAAATGGTGGCATACACTACAAAATATGGGTCTTAATAAAAAATGTGTGATTTGGCTATTTAGAAGATTTCAATGTATCATTTTATGTCCATGTTTTGTGACAATATAGTGTATGAGTATGCAAGGCATACCCATAGAGCTCGATGGTTGGACACTCAATTCAAGCTATGCAAGGACACATTTCTAGTTGGTAGCATAGTATCAGTGGTTGAATTTGCATAGAACTACACTTTACAGCCATAGCGTGAGGTGTAGTCACAGTATTACAACTCCACACAGGTTTCGATATTTGTGCAAATAGGATTCATTCATGCAGCTGATAGTATAGAGGACCAAAGGAAGGTATTGCAAGAGTATCACTTTTATATTAGTGATGATCACACACCTTCTCCATAGTTCATGCAAGGTTGCTTCCAGATGTTCTATAGTGATTTGGCTTAGAGAGGCATAACAGACGGTTGGCATATAATATGGTTGGATAATTGTACAACACAATTCAAGAACTCATGGATGTTCTACTAGTTGAGCAGGATGCATGTCATTACAGGTGTACAACATATGTGAAACTTTTGTGAGGCCAGGCATGGAAAGGGAGAGCATGATGGTGTAGGAGCATGCGTGAAAAGAGAATTAGCACAAGAAGAGTTAAAGTATAAATACAGTGCAAAGTTGATAGATGCAAGATTAATTGTCGAGTGGTTTAATGCTTCAATGGGTCTAGGTAATGAAGGTGCATCTTCAATTCGTAGGTATTTTTGGTTGATGGATGATACTAACATTGCACCATATGAGGATTGTTGTACACTAATAAGATCGAGTGAGCTACACTCTGTCCTTAGCTCAAGTGTAGGTTCATGGAGTATTCATACATGGAAGATGGCATGATTTTATTCTTCATGTACAATGCAAGCCTGGAATGATTGTGAGTCAGGGGAGTGGGTTGACAAATGGTTCACAAGTTATCTCAGCCCACTTCACATGTATTTCCCTCCAACAACATTGGAACTAGCACAGATGGAATCATCGATCGACTTTGACCATGTATCAGATTTAGTTCAACCAGGTAATATGTTTGCTTGCTTAGTTTTTTAAATTCCATATTGTTATATTACTTTGCAGTGTATTTGTAATTTTTACTAATTTCGAAAGATTTGCTACACATATCAATGCAGGGAAATTTTATGCAGTTATTGCAGATGAAAACAATGAAGAGGGAACAAACTATTACTTGTGTCATTGTGTTGAGGCCAACAAGAAATTGGAGGCCCCAGTTATAAATGGAGAAAACATCAAATATCCTACAGGCTCGGTTGTTGTTACTGGAAAGTGGATTAGAAGGTACCCACATAAGAATTCTAAACATTGGTTGTTTCAGGACTTTGACATGCATCGTAATATTCTTCATTACTCGAACCTTTTCGTGGCATCCAATGTTTGTTTGACCAAATACGGGGGTAGAACTTTGAACAAGTTCTTATGGAAGGTCTATGAGTCTAACCACGATGCAATACTAGACACAATAAAGAGCATAGTAGACCTGGATGGTTCGTTGGATTAATTTGTAAATATGCACATCGGTTCTTATTTATTTATACATGTATGTGCATTAATTTTTTTTATGGAAATGCTATCATCTTATTTTAATTTTTCTACTTATAAGTAATCTACTACAAATTTATTGGTGTCCCCTTGTAGAGAATGCAAATTTATGAGACATCCAAGAGAATTTCAGCTAGAAAAGAAATGCAACATCCTTATTTTGATGATCTTGAAAAATCTCAATCATGATTTTAAGCCATTACAAAAGTGTGTGAAAAGCTTGGTGAGGGAATTTCAAGTTATTCATTTGAAGTTAACCTTATCATGAGCAGCTATAATGTAGACATTATAATAGCATCTCAAATTTCAACTTACTCTATTCATGAGAGGTGTTGTGTGCAATAGGTATCTTAGAACTTGTAGTGAAGATGTATGACCAAGAGTGACTAAGTTGAGAGACTATCATGCCTATCTATAAGTTCCTTCCATCTATTTTCATTTCATTTCCATTTTGGATTCTCTTTCTTTTTCTCTTTTACTTTGTGTATTTGTAGGTGAAATACTAAAAATTGATTCATCTCTTGTTGTAGAAAATGATGATTTATGAACCATCAAAGAGAATCTCAGCCAAAAAAGCAATGCAACATCCTTATTTTGATGATCTTGAGAAATCTCAATTCTAATTTGAAGCAATTATAAAAGATCGTGTGAAGCTTAGTGAGGGAAACTCAAGTTACTCAATTGAAGTTAACCTCATAATGAGCACCTATGATGTAGACATTTAAAGAGAATCTTGAATGTATGAGTGACATTGTAAAAGATCTGTGAGAATGAAGTTCCCAAGGAATTGTAATGATATTTACTCGAATATTGTAATTTTGGAGTTCATGTTTGGTGCAGTATCACCTTGTTCTGTAAATGCCTTCAATAGGAAAATTTGCAAAATTTGAATTTTGAAATGTAAAAAATGTGAAAAAGGTCATGTGAAGGTCATATGTAATGTATTCAAAGTCTCAAAGAGGTCATTAGGTGATTAGAGAAGTGATATTGCACAAAAGATTTCATTTGGTGTAAAACTGCAAAACTTGCATTAGTTGCACAATTGCAAAATTAGTAAATAAAGGATGATGTTTTCTATATTTTCAGAAATTTTCCTTTTTTTTCAAGCTTTGGCGGATTGTAGAGCACCTTATACTTTGATTGTTGATTAGTTTTTAAATGTAAAAAATGAATTTTGAAATGTAAAATGTATGTAAAAGGTCATGTGATACAGTCAATATGATGGTTTGTGGATTGATGCAATAGGGGGAGGCTTGCAACACACAAAGTCACAATTCCAATCTGCAAACACAACTGTCAGGCCATAAACTCCTCACAATTTCATCATTTCTTCAAAATCACTTTTTTCCCTTGTAGCACCGGGAATCAACTCAATCGGGTAGCTTATCTCAATGACACCTCATCATTCCATGACATGAACCTCTTTAGGGACCCATTTGAACAAACTTTGACATACTCAAAATCCACCTATGATCACTTCAAACTAGAGCACTCAAATTTCACCTTTTGACCATTGTAAACTTCTAATTAGCCTCTTTTTCCAAAGCAACTATACTTGAAACTTATCCAAACCCTAAAAAACCTTGGGGAAGAAATTTAAATGTGTCAAAACCTATAAAACCATAATCATACCTCTAACATACCACTGTACAAAGGGTAATCCATAAAACCCTACTTTTTAGCCAAAACCCTAGGGGTTTATTGAAAAAGTCACTTCCCAATCTACCCAAAATATAAAACCTCTTCAAACAAGTTTGAATTCATCTGTACAAGCTTAATCAAACATGAAATAATGTTTCCTTCTCACAAAACTCACTTTGTCCCAACAAAACCTCCACTTTTCATGAGGAAAACTCATATTTTCACATTAGGGCATCACACCCAACGCAATATCAGACCTCCCCTTCACAAACAAGCTTGACACCACCTATTCACAACTAAAACAATCCCATTCCAACAATCACAGTAGACACAGGGGGTGGAATGGGAAAAAATTACATTTATTTGACTTTGAACACCCCAAAAATAGGGTTAACAGGGCAGATTAAGAAAATCTGAGATAAAACTCCACAAATTTAAAATAAGACTCTCAAAACTTCTAAAAATACAAGTTAACACATGCTATAAGAAATTTCCACAGTTTGCAAGTCAAAACACCCCTGTATGAGATCGTACAAGTCTGCCAAGAATGGGAAAATACAAAAAATCTTATAAAAAGCAATGCTAATTAACTTTTATTGCTTCAAATCTTCAAGATCCCCCTCTCATCGAGTCTTTAGAATATATTTATAATTTTTCTACTTCAAACTAAAATTTCCCAACAGATCTAACTGCCTTTTGAACTCCTTAATTGTTCAATCCTTTAAGTGTCCAAAGTGTGAAATGCATGCAAACTTCAACATGTTGTTACTTCGATATCACGACATTTAGAAATTTCTCATCTAATCCTACAAGATTGCGTTGGATGCCTCTCCAAAAACCTCTCTCGATTTTGGCTATCTAGGACTGTTTTTGTCGTGGTGGTGAATTTTCACTTGATGGAAAAAGTGTCAAATGCAAGCAGTGTAAAGTTACAAAGTGGTGCAACTTTCGTTCTGGAACTTGTGTGACCAAACGGACTGTTTCAACACGTCCGAATAGGTATTTTTATGCTAGGAATAGTCCTTTTTCGCACCCAAACATACGGAATCGCTTTGAGCTACGTTGAACCAGATCGATTCTTTAAGAGTTTAAAGTGTAAAATGGCTTTAAACTTCAACATGTTGTTACTCAGATACCGTGATTCTTATAAAAATTTTGTCTAATCCTACAGGATCATGTTGGGCCCCTCTACAAAAACCTCTCTTTGTTTTGGCTATCTCAAAGTGGTTTTCCCGTGGCAGTGGTTTTTCACTTGATGGAAAAAGTGTCAAATGCAAGTAGTGCAAAGTTGCAAAGTGGTGTAACTTTCGTTCTGCAACTTATGTGACCAAATGGACTATTCAACACATCTGAATAGGTATTTTTACACTAGGCATGGTCCTCTTTCATGCCCAAACACTAAAAATCGCTCTAAGCTACATTCAACTGGATCGATCCCTTAACAGTCCAAAGTGCAAAATGGCTGCAAACTTCAACATGTTACTTAGATACCATGATGCTTAAAAAAAATTCATCTAATCCTACAGGATCATGTTGGGCCCCTCTACAAAATATCTCTCGGTTTTGGCTATCTTGGAATAGTTTTCCCATGGCAGCGAATTTTCACTTGATGGAAAAAGTGTCAAATGCAAGCAGTGCAAAGTTGCAAAGTGGTGCAACTTTCATTCTACAACTCATGTGACCAAACGAACTATTCCAACACATCTAAATAGGTATTTTTATGTTAGGCATGGTCCTCTTTCACACCCAAACATGTGGAATTGTTCTGAGCTACGTTCAATTGGATCAAGTCCTTAAGAATCCAAACTGCTAAATGGCTGCAAACTTCATCATATTGTTACTTGGATACCATGATGCTTAGAAACTTCTCATCTAATACTACAGGATCATATTAGGCCCCTCTACAAAAACCTCTCTCGATTATGGCTATCTCGGAGTGGTTTTCCCATGGCGACGGATTTTCACTTGATCGAAAAAGTGTCAAATGCAAGCAGTCCAAAGTTGTAAAGTGGTACAACTTTCGTTTTGCAACTTGTGTAACCAAAGGGATTGTTCTAACATGTCTGAATAGGTATTTTTATGCTAGGCATGGTCCTCTTTCACACCTAAACATGCGGAATCACTCCGAGCTACGTTCAACCGAACCAATCCCTTAAGGGTCCAAAGTGCATAAGGGAAGCAAACTTTAGCATGTTACTAGGATACCATGATGCTTAAAAACTTCTCATCTAATCCTATAGGATCGCGTTAGGCCCCTCTACAAAAATCTCTCTTGGTTTTGGCAATCTTTTTAGTGGTTTTCCCGTGGCGGCATATTTTCACTTGATGGAAAAAGTGTCAAATGCAAGCAATGCAAAGTTGCAAAGTTTTCAAATTTCATTCTGCAACTCGTGTGACCAAATAGACTATTCCAACATGTCTGAATAGGTATTTTTACACTAGGAATGGTCCTCTTTCATACCCAAACACGTGGAATCTCTCTGAGCTACGTTCAACCGGACCGATTCCAAAGTGCAAAAGGGAAGCAAACTATGATGGGTTATTAATCAAAAATTGTGATGCTTACGAATTCTTTGTTTGAGCCTACAGGATCTCATTGGGCCCCTCTACAATAACCTCTCTCAGTTTTTGTTATCTTGGAGTCATTTTCCTATGGTGTCCAATTTTTACTTGATGGAAAAAGTGTCAAATTGAAACAATGTAAAGTTGCAAAGTGATGCAACTTTTATTTTGCAATTCATGTGACCAAACTAACTACTCCAACGCATCCTAATAGGTAGGTTTATGCTAGGAATGGTCCTCTTTCACACCCAAACATGTGGAATTGATCTGAGCTACGTTCAACCGGCTTGATCCCTTATGCTAGCATGAAAAACAATGGAAAAGAGAAACATACACACGATAGTTGAGAAGTATGAGTATTCCACAAAAAAAGTGTATGATCATTGGTGTAGAGCACCTTGTTCCTCCATTTGATGAAGAAGGTCTAGTTCAGTGGTTTTAGTTATTATAATGTCAAATAAGGCCATGATAGGCTATTTTGTAATCTTCTGTTTAGTTTTGAGTTAGTCTGGGGTCATTTGAGTTAATTATGTAAGGACAAATAAGAAAATAGCATTGGTAAAGGTATTGGAAGAGATTACTAATGTTGCCCCTATTCCAAATTCAAAATTTAGGCCTTAAAAGCAAGGCTAGACAAGGTGAAAAGAAGAAATTTCTTGAGAATAAGTTAGAATAGGTTGGAAATAGGGTGAGGTTGTGGAGTTTTATGTGTTCAAATGATCTACAAAGACAAGGTAAGTCAAAAGTATGTTATGGCATGATGCCCTAATTGGGAATAGAGGCGTTTTGAATGAAAAAGAGAGGTTTGAGGGAGTAAAAGTGGGTAAAGACAAGGGGCAGCATAATTTGGTAAATGTTGCCCAATGGTGTTTTCCAATTGGAGGAGTGATTGAGAGTGTGTTGCTTTGTTAAATAGACCTATTCAAGGGTCTAGGATAGCGTTGAGTCCATTTCTTATTTGTATTATAAATTATAACTTGCTTTCTCCTGAGTCCATTTCGTATACAAGAAATAATATTGCAAAAATTTGACATATAAATCTTTCGATGTGTTTATATGGTGATGCATCAAGAACATAACAATTCATTTTGCACTATCAGGATTATGCTATGAAAATTTTTAAATACTATTGAAGATAAATGTTTGTATGATAATGTGTCAAGAAGTTAACTACTTCATCTACTCTGAATATTATGTTTTGCAAGTGTTGTGAAGATTATGTATCCTTTGCTTAATTGAGTTGTTCCAATCAAAGGATTAAATATATTGGAATCTTTTTATGAATCATTTCACGGAATACCAATTGAAAACATGTTTTTTTCTTTTAGATAAAGTTGTTTAGCATCAATCAATTAATATTCAAGACAAACCATGAAGGACAACAATGATCAATGCTAGGGCTATCAATTAATAAGTATACATGTGAATAAGTCAAGCATGTACATGTGAATAAGGGAAGCACAAGTACTCAAAAACATGTAAGCCTTGAAGTATACACACGAATACATAGTATACACAAATTAATACAAAGTATATACACAAATACAAGGTATACACATGAAAACACGTAAGTCGCAAAGTATACATTGGAACACATGTAAGTTGTAAAGTATACACTTGAATACACGTAACTCATATCTATTGAACCATCAATTTAGAATGCAAATATGGACAACATCAATAAAAAATATTTGTATTAACCAAATATCCATGTAGGAATACATCAATATATGTCGATATAAGTATGAAATATAGGTACAAAATAGCCATATAGGCATACAATTTCAAATATATCCAATACAAAATATGTACAAAACTGCCATGTAGGCATACAAAAAAGGGCTCTAGAATCAAAATTCATTGCTCTCCATGCTCTGGAAATAAATTCTTTCCCTTTGCTTGTCGATCAGATGGCGGTAGGTCCATCACTCATTTGTGTTGCGCTTAAGGAGTGATCCTGATTCTCCTCCAAGTGTTTAGTTCATGGTGAAGTTTTAATTGTTACAATAAGAAGTAAAGACATTAATATATAGAAATTACATTATAAAAAATGATATATTTAACAAAATAATCAATTACTGCCATCTCATGATCTCTCTCCATGAGGAAAATATTCACATGCCCATGCTCATGTTAGAATTCAACATGCTCTAATATCATGTTGAAATAATGGATGTTGAATCATCCAATGAAGTTGTGCACACTTAAAGGATCTTGCCAAGAGAAATTACACCACATTTAAAGTGTTGCAACTAAGGGTTGCAAAGAGAGATTACTATTGATCTACAACATTAGATCATAGATTGATTAATTGATTGATATGTTACAAATGAACAAAATGCCTAATTATATAGGTAAAAGAGAAAACCTAAGATGCATGAGATGTTGACATGTGTCATGATCTAACAACATGTGACAACATGCGAACCCTATCTAGGAAATTATTAAATGTTGAGATAAGTTCTAGAAGGACAACTCATCTTCTAGAAGGAATATTATCCCTACAAACATGGAAGGGGACATTGCCCCATTATTAAATGATTTATTAAAAAGAAACCTAGGACTAAATGATGCAAGACCTAAGTTAACTTATGCTAGTGTAATAATTAATTTAATTACACTAACCACCCCCCATAAGTTCAACTTAGGGAGGAAATGCAATGATTATACAGAGATGATGGGTCCTGGCTATGAGGCCATGTTAGGTACCCATGTACATGAAGATGCAGAAAATCTCCCACAACCAAAGAAAAGGGGAAAACCCAGTGGGAACAAAACCCCTCTCCAAAAAGGAGATGAAAAAGAAAAAAAGTGAGATAGGATGGGAAGGATGGAGGACTCCCAAATACCCCCCAAGTACACAATCCATCACATGGATACAATACAAAAGATAGCCCCCCCATAGGAGGGAAATAGAGAGACTATATAGCCCCCCTAGGATATGTGATCACCTGCAAAAATGGTAAGTGTCTGAAGATAGAACAAGATCCAATGTTGAAAAACAATTTGTCTCCCTTTCGGAAGAAACAAAACCATGTGCAAGTGTAGATATTCTTCCCATTCTGGATAGGAATTGAAGGAAGGAAGGATGAATGTGGATGATGATGATGTCTCTAAAATTTGCTCAAATGTCTCCTTGCCTAAAGATGAAGATGCCACAATCAATGAAGAGGGTGATGAACTAGGATGATGTGGAAACTAATGTTGAACAATATCCAAAGATGACAATGCAATGAATATTATGGAGACTTGATATCCCCCCCTAAATGAAGTGTCCTCAAAAACACTAAAATAAGTTTGAAGCCAATCTAATGGTAGATGTTGAAGAAACCTCAAATCCTGAATGGAATGATAGGGAAGAAGTCTCATACATGAAATATCTAAAGAGAAACCAAGTGCCTCCAAGATAGTCTTTGGATCCCCAATCAAGGTCAAGACAAAGGGATGAGAGACTCAAGAAAAATCTCTAAAGTGGAATCTGAATAGAGGAGTGATATCCTGTCAAGAATGTCCTCCAAACCTGTAGAAGTATCCAAGTCAGTGATACCTAAAACGAAGCCATCCTGTGATGTCAAGTCTAGAAAATTGAATGTGTCCTAATGAATGATGATGGTGGAAGCCTCAATCAATGACTCTAGACAAGGAATCACTTAATGTGAAGGGATACCAATAGTCTCTGATGGAGAAGAAGCACCCAAAGGAACCTTGTCAACCTCTTCAGAAGATTCAAGGAAATCATCATGGGATACCTGATTTGAAGAATGACATTTTGAATCGTGATCATCAGGGAATGGTGGAGTGTCTGAATCTCCATAGATCTCCCAAATTTTAGTCCAAAGGATGTGAGGAAAAACACAATGATCAATAGATCTCAAAAAATCACAATCAACTTGCATAGAAATGATCTCCAACACAGTGTATCTACTGCAACTCCAAGAAAATTAATGAATACCTTCACTTAGATGAGGGATTATACCATATAGATGTGGTAATAAATCAAGTTATTGGAGATGGTGTGTGATCCCACCCCGCCATTTCTTATAGTTACCCTTATGCAACATAGTCAGAGAAGGAGTATATGAAAGCCCCATAATGAAATTTCTCTACAAAAAACAAAGACACTGACCTTCAACAGAAAACAAAAACTTCCAAGGATGATGTGCAACTAAAGTGATGCTACTCAGATCAAAAAATATTTTCCCAAGCTTTAGGATGTCCAAGTTATTGAACAAATGCACCAAACTAAAAAAATCAATGCAAGAGTACCTAGAGCTAAAACTGATCAAGGGGTCTAGAATGATGAAAAAAACTTTGAAAATGCTTCCTAATGTTGTTGGAATCACTAAAATCCGATGAACAGTTGCGAAGATATGAGCCTTTGAGTCCAGATTAGGGTTTTGTCTTCAGTTGGCTGTAGAGTTTTCTACAAGAAAAATTTTGTAGAACTGATGTCACCATTGGAAAGTGCTGAAAATTCCCTTTCCAACAGTATCTCATTTGTCAAATTTTGATACCATCGGTGAAAGTTATGATAAAATGAAAAAAAAGGCCTAAAATAGGCAATCTGTAAGCTAATGGGGTGCAAAAATTAAGCCCCTCCGGGCTGGCACCTGGTCCTTGATGTGACCACGGTTGTAGATAAGGAAAAAAAAATCAGTGCCACCCTGATGGTGTTGAAGGGGTTGAGCAACAAGCATAGGAGGCACTGCAAGGATTGGATGGAGCCTATAGTCTCCAAAAGAACCTAGCCCGATAAAATAGGGGCTTGGCGAGTGAGTAGCACTAGCTATTAGTAGGAGAGATTGGCAGGAATGAACTCTGATGGTTGGTGAAGAGGAGAACATGGTTGACAATGGTAAATAACTCAGATCGGCGAGAGGATGAGCATGAGTCAGCGAGAGAAACACACGGTCAATGGTGGGTGGAGATACAGCGAACTGGAAATCGATGGAGAGTCCTACAGAGATGTGATGGGATGGTAGGAATACGGGTTGAAAAATTAGGATGATAAGACCCCTACAGAAACAATACTCCCACTGCCATAACTTAAATGCAACCGACCTCTAAATATATTTTGCAGACTTTGAAAAATAAAGCGACCGAAAATTTTGAATATTGTTAAGCAATTCAAAATTTTAAATTTCGATTTAATAATTGCAGGATATATGTCAAATGCCGATGGGAATAAAATTAAAGCCGGTGATTTTACAAAAAAAAATCAAACCCTATATATGTCGACTGGAGAAAATTTTATAATGCTAACTATTGATTAAAAATGTTGTCACTCCAATATTTTTTCTGAAAACTATAGAAAAAATATCACCCACAATATATATATTTTTTCCAAAAAATAATAGATATAGCCTTAATTTTTTATTTTATTTTTAAAAGTGTCTATGACTAAAAAAAAAATTTCCTCAGAGGACAACTGACAGGGAGGATTTTTTACTGCAAATTTGTAGGGATCGTACCAGTTGATTTTTCAAACCCAAATACCTCTGATGGCTCCCGGGTTAATGTATTTGATTTTGATGATTGAATAGGCGATCCTAGGGTTTCGAGGCCTTCTAAAGACAATGGCGAGCTCAGATCTAACTCTATCTTCTTTAGTAATCAACTTGGTCCCCGAGTGGAGTCAAGTAGCCTGCAATGGATGTAACGCCCGCCGGCAAGCCCCAAAGAACAAACATCAAAAGAGCGCAAATATTTTTTATTTTAAGAGAAAGATAAATAATCATCACATCAATATTAAATGATCATATATAACAACAACATCAACTATGTCCTTTGGGGCCCCCATGAGAATTACGTTGCAAAAAGACATTATTCCAAAAGATATCAAAAGGAGCCATAATGACATCATAAGATGAGTACATACATAAATTTTATCACAAGATAACCCATAATACATTTCATAGCCAATTAAAATTACAAAGTAAATAATTACATTACATCATCTTTCAATGTTACATCATCCATATAGTTACATCCTAAATCCAAAACATGTGGGATGAATACAATATACAAGTTATCAAAAATACAATGAGATCAACTGTAATAAATCTTCAACTGGATGAGATTGGAGTCACGAACGCTGATGGGGAACCCAACGGTGTGCGGAGCACGTTCCACCCGACCACCCCCGTGCTAAGAGGTGACAGAGAAGTAACTCCGACCAAGAGTGACAACACAAGGGTACAACAAAATAAAAAGTACCAACATAAATCCATCACACAATACACCAATTAAAAAGAGCAACCAATAACATCAAATCACAATGTCCTAAGGATGGAAGATGATAAACATAAACTGAGATCATCCAATACATGATAAAGAAGTAATACTTATAAATCAATTTAACTCAATTCAAACAACATATATAAATCAATTCCCATACCCCACTTCCAGAGGAACACAATAAAACAACACATGGGAGACTAAGGGAGAGTGTCATCGCATAGCCTACATGGGTTCTCCTGGCCCTTCCTCCAAACTGAGGTGCCGGCCCCCATCTATGGATCTCCTGGCCCTTCCTCCTACTTGAGGTGCCGGCACCATAGGGTAGCTCATGCGGAGCCGTAAACCTCTCGTGAGGACGAGGTCACGACCTTGCCAACCACGGCCTTCTCGGCCTTCTATTAGCCTGCGGAAGCACTAATGAAGATGAGGCATCCATATTTTAAATCTTGTAATGATATTACTACCCAACCCTCCTAAGTTAATTATTAGGTTATCACTTGTTTACTAACTCACACGTGGGTTCTCCTGAGCCCTTCCCCTTAAACGGGGCACCGGCCCCCACGAGGAGCCACTCTCCCTAAAGACCCAACCAAAACCAGAAAGCAGTAGAGGTTGTACCATGCCAATCATGATCATCAAAATACAACAGCAAAAGCATCATATGAGGCCTCACAATTTAAACACCATAGCATAATCTCAAAATTTCGATACACCCCATTAATAGAAAATAACTCGACAAAATTCAAGAAAATTCAACAAACCAACACCCTCGGGAAAACGAAAATGTTAAAATCAAGGGGTTCCCACATCACTGAATTAACAAAGTCCAAAACCCAACAATGCAACAAAACTTAATTACAAGAATCAAGAAAAAAAGAAAAGAATAATCCCATTTAATTCCAAGGTAGGTATCAAAATAAATTTCATCCCCAACATACAGTCATACAAAAAAACCAGAATGAATAAATAAATAAACAACGCTGTTTTAATTTCGTACTGTATTTTTCTATCAACATTATCCTTTCAAGATTGAAATTTGGCAAAATCAACAAGATAGATCTCTTACTATTTTACTATTATTTTCATAGTAACAAATTCTGCTTTATTTCCAATCAAGAAAAGAAACAAAATCTATTATTATTATTATTATTTTTTTTAAAATTAACTGAAAGTGTAATTAGAGAGGAAACATAATCTACATTTTCTAAATAACTAAATTAACAGAGTTATAGAAAAGAACAGAATCTACATTTTTTTTTTTTTTTAATAACAGTTAATTACTCAGAAATATAACTTTAATCAAGAAAGAACAGAATACTTAAATATACATTTTTTTTAATTTATTTATTTTCTTTTTTTTTAAAGTAACTAACACCGCAACAATTAAACACAGAAAATTAATTAATTAATTAATTAATATATATATATATATATATTTGTTTATTTATAAAAATAAATTTTGAAATACAAATATAAAACCTTTTTGATAAAGTAAATTTCATATTCAATAAAACTGCATATTTTATAACTCCAAATTAAACATATTTAAATTTAAATGGGCAATAAAACCCATACAGGCGGTACAACCGCTGCCCGGCCGTTGCAGTCTACGGACTGCGCACGGTAGTCCTGCGGACTGCCGTGGACAGTCCGCAGACTGTCGCACAGTCCGGCGGCGGGGGTGGTGGGTACGGCCAAGGCCGAACCCCCCCCACCACATAGCCCATGCTCAAAAATAAATGCAACATAAAATAAAATAAAATACTCAAAAGTATGACGCCAAAATAAATGATGGGTTTTCAATGAAAATTTAATTTTTGTTCCCCATTTCATATGTTAAAGAAAATACGAGTTTTCAATAAAATAAATTTTCATTCGACATTTCAAATGTATATATAATATATATATATATATTTATTTATATTTACACACACACCCAGGGGTTTGAACATGAACAGAGAATAGACAATTACAATATAGATTCTGTTTACTGTGCATGTTAGAGATCAAAGGAGAAATGTTTTTATAAATATATGTATAGACCCAAAATATCACAACCCTGGATTTTTTTTTTATTATTGAACAAAAATTGCCTTTAAATCACTATGCATATAAATGAAATGAAATTACAATTCTACTGTTCACTTCCAGATTGCCAAGACAAACCCCTTAGTAATAAACAGCCACAACCCAGAACCCCCAGAGATTTCATTAATCAATTCTACATTTTCTGATTTACACATTTTTGAATTAACCATACCCCCAGTAGATTTTCTTCCTACAGTCATTTAATTTTCATCCCTAAAATAAATTTCACACACACAGAAAGCAATTCATATTTAACAGAGAATAACGATTATCAAGAGTAGAACTTGGCATCCTACGCTTGCAGCAAACTGTAGAAGCCTTGCCCCCATCTTGCTGCACTATTCCTTTGCTGCAAATCTCCCAGCAACAGATCCAGAAAACTCCCTTCCTCTTCCCAATTTCTCCAAAACAGAAAATACTAAAGACTGAAGAAAATGATTGCCAAAAGAATTTTCCCAGCATTCGAACCAAATTCCCCTCAAACAAGAGAAACTCACAATAAATTTCATGCCCAAAAGTCCTTTCAATTCCTCTTCCCGTGAATACCAGAGGTCATAATTCAAAAATCAAATAATATTTTACCCTAATTTCATTTTGATGTTTTTCCCAAATAACAAATGCATTTAATTAAAACTAAATAATTTCTAAATTCATAACATAAACTTTTTATTTAAACAAATGTATAAATATGCCTTATTTCCACAATCTTTCATTAAATATTTACTTATTTAAAAAAAAACAACCATTGAGAGATTCCAAAATGCAATATTTCTATTATTTCTAATATTTATTCATTGCTACATTTAATTATGATTATATGTTTTTATTTTACCAATTACTTGATTATTTAAATTACCACATAAAACCATTCACTACTTTAGATAAATCATATAATCATACAAGGACCAACGTAACCACTCAAACGAATGAGACTACTATGCACAAACCAGAAAAATACAAAACTGTTGTCAACTTGGTACAGAGTTACTTTTCATGCCACCTCAAATAATTCAACTTCCTGCCGTTGGGTTGGTTCAATGCTCGCCCAGACCTACCGAAATAGGTGGAATTGAGTCTTATTCCTGCAAAGCCTACATCCACAAAGTGATATACAATATACATAAAATCAAAGCACTGTGAGGAGGATTCATAGCGTAGCAGGGCGCTCGCGAACGAGTGATGCTACCTGTCCCCTCACCAAAACATATCATCATAAAATTTTACACCACATCATAAATTACTATTCTATAGTCTATTGCATTCCAAATAACTCCATCAAATGATCATAATAGAATGTCATCACAATATCCATGGCATCATAAGAGTATAGTAATAGTCTAAGCTACCACACATAATAGTAACAGTATCAATCACAAATCATAATGTACCAAACAGAAACCACAGTGAATGTCAAAATCAAATAGTAGCATGAGGGGTATTACATCCTCCCCCCCTAAAATCCGGCTTACTCCTGGAAGCCAGTGAAAAGATAAGGATAAGAATCCCTGATACGAGAGGCATCCTCCCATGTAGCTGAAGCCTCATCATTCGGGTCCCACTGAACCTGTACCTGATCAATCTCTCTGCCTATGAGGGTAAGTCACCGACGCTGAAGCACGGCCATGGGCTCGAGTGCCAGCTGCCCGTCCTCGACCTGAAGAGCATTCCAATCCAAAACATGAGTAACATCAAGAAAATATGGTCTAAGAACAGAAACATGAAATACATCGTGGATCCGCGACAAACTGGGTGGCAAAGCTAAACGGTAAGCAACAGGTCCAATTCGCTCCAACACCTCAAAGGGTCCAACAAAACAAGGTGCAAGCTTCGAACCCTTTCCGTAACGAATTGGGCTCTTCCGCAGATGCACTCGAAGGAAAACCCGATCGCCAACTGCAAACTGCCGATCAATTCTATGAGCGTCAGCATACTTTTTCTGTCTATCCTGAGCGACTACGAGATGCTCCCGAATGCGAGACACCTGCTGCTCCATATCTCTAAGCATCTCAGGCCCAAGAAGCACCCTATCCTCCAATCGATCCCAACTCAGAGGAGTACGACAAGGACGACCATACAAAGCCTGAAAAGGAGCCATACCAATAGAGCTATGGTACCCATTGTTATATGCAAACTCAACCAAGTATAGATAGTCCTCCCAACGTGATTGTTGATCCATAACATACATACGAAGCATATCCTCAAGCACCTGGTTGACCCTCTCAGTTTGACCATCAGTCTCAGGATGATAAGCAGAACTGAAGTTCAATTTCGTTCCCAGAGACTGTTGCAAAGATGTCCACAATGCAGATGTGAATACCGGATCTCTGTCGGAAATGATCCTCCGCGGTATCCCATGCAATCTAACTATATCATTCATGAACACCTTAGCAACATAAGATGCCGTATATGACGATTGAACAAGAGAGAAATGAGCCACCTTAGTCAATTTTTCCACTGTGACCATAATAGCATCATGCCGTCTAGATGACATAGGCAACCCAACGATGAAATCCATAGAAATAACATCCCATTTCCATTCCGGAATGAGGTGAGGCTGTAGCAACCCTACTGGATGATGATGTTCAGCCTTCACTCTCTGAAATTCAAGACATCAAGCCACAAAATCGACGATATCCTGCTTCATTCCTGACCAAAAATAGAGCGCACGAAGATCCGCATACATTTTCTTAACTCCTGGATGAGCTGCGTAAGGTGCCCGATGACCTTCTGTCAAAATCAATGTACGAAGACCCTCTGAGGAAGGTACATACAACCGCCCAAAGAAATGCAAAGCACCATCCGAATCTAGCGAATAACCAGCAAACTTCCCCTCCAAAGCTCTACCTGATTCCACTTCCGCTTTTACCTCTGAAAACCAACTATCTGAAGGAAGGGCTGCAAGAATCTGACTCTTCAAATCTACCTCAAGAGACATTGCAGAAACCTCATGCCTTCGCCAACTTAGAGCGTCAGCCACCACATTTTCCTTACCCTGAATATACTTAACCTCAAAATTGTACTCACACAAAAATTCCATCCACCTCCTTTGCCTTGCATTCAAATTTGGCTGAGTGAAGATGTACTGCAAACTTCGATGATCTGTATGCAACTCAAACCGATGCCCTAACAAAAAGTGCCTCCATCTCACAAGAGCATGAACCACTGTGGCCAATTCAAGGTCATGTGTGGGGTAATTGAGTTCATGATCTTTTAACTTCCGAGATTCATAGGCAATCACTCTCCCATCCTGAATCAACACAGCTCCGAGACCCTCCAATGAAGCATCAGTACAAACCACAAAATCACCTGAAGGATCTGGCACTGCCAAAATTGGAGCACTAGTCAGTTTCTCCTTAAGGGTTTGGAACGCCAACTGACACTGCTCTGACCAAAGAAATTTCTTTCCCTTCCGCTACAGCGAAGTGATGGGATGCGCAATTCTTGAGAAGCCCTGAACGTACCGCCGATAATACCCAGCTAGTCCCATGAAACTGCGAATTTCTGAGACATTAGTGGGCACGGGCCAATCCATGATAGCCTGGATTTTAGCAGGATCAACAAAAATTCCCTCTTCAGAGATCACATGGCCCAGATACTGAACTTCAGTCTTATAAAAGTCACACTTTGCCAAATTGGCATACAACTGATTGTCCCTTAAGCACTGCAAAACCTGTTTTAGGTGCACCTCATGCTCCTCCATAGACTTAGAATAAATCAAAATATCATCAAGAAACACGAGGATGAACCTATCCAAGAAAGTTTGGAATACCCCATTCATTAGACTCATAAAGACCGAAGGTGCATTTGTCAACCTGAAAGGCATCACTGTGAACTCATAATGACCATACCGTGTACGAAAAGTCATTTTATGAATATCAGCCTCTGCTATCCGCAACTGATGATACCCTAATTTAAGGTCGATCTTGGAAAATACCTTTGCCCCTTTTATCTGATCAAAGAGATCATCAATCCTGGGAAGGGGATAACGATTCTTTACTGTTACCTTGTTCAATTGCCGGTAATCGATACAAAGGTGAAGAGACCCATCCTTCTTTTTGACGAAGATCACTGGTGCTCCCCACGGAGAGACACTAGGGCGGATAAACCCCTTAGCTAACAATTCTTCTAACTGCAGACGAAGCTCTTGGAGCTCCTGAGTGGTCATCCTGTAAGGAGCCCGAGAAATAGGCTCAGCTCCAGGCACCAAATCAATCCTAAAATCCACCTCTCGCTTAGGAGGCATACCTGGTATCTCATTAGGGAAGACATCCAAAAATTCTGCAAGGAGAGGATAATCATTCAAAGACACCTCCCGACCATCCTCCGAGTCAAGGTCATTAACCGATACAGCAAAGAGCTGACAACCCTGACGAAAACACCTTTTTAACTGCATCGCTGAAATCATTCTCAGAGAGACAGGCCTCTGAACACCCACAATTTCTGCTTCTTTACCAAAATCATCCACACACCGCACTGCTTTATGGCGGCAATCAATCAAAGCACGATGTGAGCTTAGCCAATCCATGCCCAAGACTACATCATAAGAACCAAGTGGGAGGATTCTGAGATCCACCTTAGTTGTCATGGCCCCTAACTCTAACCTACAACCTTGCACAAGCTTCTCAACCACAACCTTAGATCCTGAAGCTAACTCAACCTGCCACTTCTCACTTTGCTTTATTGCCCCCAGCTTACATCGCTCAACAACTAGAGGAGAGATAAAAGAATCAGATGCACCAGAATCAAAAAGTACTGAAATTTTAATCTTATGTAATGAACCTGTAGTTTCGATGACGATGCTCTGATGATCCGCCTGCCGATTATCCACTGCTGCGAAGACTCGGTGAGATCTCCCTGCATCTCCTACTGTCGGCTCAGACAATGCTGGCCTCTGATTAAAACCTGATGTGCCCTTCTGAGGACATACTCTGGCAATGTGCCCTTGCTGCCCACAAGAGTAACACCCAGTACCCCTGCCAAACCCTCTGCCCCCTGATGGAGCATTTGACTGCTGAAAGCTCCCTCAACTCGGTGCTGACTGGAAGCTAGGTGCAGGCTGAGCAAAACGTTCCTGTCAAACTTGATCTCTGTTCCTGTTTCGATCCTTGCGAATCTGTGAATTACCACTCTGATGAGATTGGACGTTCTTCTGTTTTGACTGTTGCTGTTGATGACCCCCTTTCGAGGGTTGAAACCTGTTTCTGGAAGATCCTGCTCCCTGAGACTGACCCCCATGAGTGCTAAAACCCTCAGAAGGTGCACTACCAATCTGCACTCCAATGTGGCCACCCAAGGCCATAGCCAAGTTTTCCTCCACCAAACGAGCCTTCTCGACAGCTACCTCCATGGTCTTAGGCTCGAAGACCCTTACACCACCACTAATGCGTGCGTTCAAACCCTGAACAAAGTGCTGAACCAACATCCCTTCATCATGGCTAATCCCTGCATACTACTTCAGCTCATAGAAGCGACGTTCATACTGTTCTACTGACATTGCCATTTGCTTAAGATCGTGGAATTCATGTGCCCTGCGCTGCCTCCAATGATCTGAGAGAAAGCGAGCCTTGAACCTTTCCAAGAAAAGTTCCCAAGTGACCATACTGATATCTATATGCAATTTCTATTCCTCAAGCTGCCACCAAGTGGACGCGAAACCCTGCAAATGCATAACAGCACAACGAGCCTTGGTATTACTACCGTAGGGGTGCATTGCGAAGCATCGGCCCAAATCAATTAACCAGGTCTCAGCTTCCAGCCCTCCTCCAGAGCCATCGAAGGTAGGTGGATGAGCTCTCATTAAGTCCCTCATATGACCAGCTAATAAAGCATCCTGTTCAACTGAAGCTCCCCTATGCCTTGGAGAACTTTCTCTTTCCCTCACAACCGGCTGATCCCCATTAGGTTTAGGACCCAATCTATCAAGAAGCTCACCCAGCAGATGCTGCAACTGCCCATCCAACCCCGGCTGTTCCGGAATCGGTCCACCATCCGACGGATTGTTCTGAGAATTCTGTTGCTCCTCAGACTCAGGACCGTGAGAACTTGGTGGTGAAGGATTCGGTTGGTTGGCCCCACGGCCACCACCTCGGCCTCTTCCTCGGCCCCTACCTCTACCTCTACCTCTGCCTCTAGGCATGCTTCTGCACAATAAGACAAAGGTACACATGAGCTCAAGAGATAACACGCAAAGGTTACCTAGTGGACATAACTACCCAGAAACCCCAGCGTGTGCAACCTGGCTCTGATACCAAGTTGTAACGCCCGCCGGCAAGCCCCAAAGAACAAACATCAAAAGAGCGCAAATAATTTTTTTTTTAAGAGAAAGATAAATAATCATCACATCAATATTAAATGATCATATATAACAACAACATCAACTATGTCCTTTGGGGCCCCCACGAGAATTACGTTGCAAAAAGACGTTATTCCAAAAGATATCAAAAGGAGCCATAATGACATCATAAGATGAGTACATACATAAATTTTATCACAAGATAACCCATAATACATTTCATAGCCAATTAAAATTACAAAGTAAATAATTACATTACATCATCCTTCAATGTTACATCATCCATATAGTTACATCCTGAATCCCAAACATGTGGGATGAATACAATATACAAGTTATCAAAAATACAATGAGATTAACTGTAATAAATCTTCAACTGGATGAGATTGGAGTCATGAACGCTGATGGGGAACCCAACGGTGTGCGGAGCACGTTCCACCCGACCACCCCCCTGCTAAGAGGTGACAGAGAAGTAACTCCGACCAAGAGTGACAACACAAGGGTACAACAAAATAAAAAGTACCAACATAAATCCATCACACAATACACCAATTAAAAAGAGCAACCAATAACATCAAATCACAATGTCCTAAGGATGGAAGATGATAAACATAAGCTGAGATCATCCAATACATGATAAAGAAGTAATACTTATAAATCAATTTAACTCAATTCAAACAACATATATAAATCAATTCCCATACCCCACTTCCAGAGGAACACAATAAAACAACACATGGGAGACTAAGGGAGAGTGTCATCGCATAGCCTACATGGGTTCTCCTGGCCCTTCCTCCAAACTGAGGCGCTGGCCCCCATCTATGGATCTCCTGGCCCTTCCTCCTACTTGAGGCGCCGGCACCATAGGGTAGCTCATGCGGAGCCGTAAACCTCTCGTGAGGACGAGGTCACGACCTTGCCAACCACGGCCTTCTCGGCCTTCCATTAGCCTGCGGAAGCACTAATGAAGACGAGGCATCCATATTTTAAATCTTGTAATGATATTACTACCCAACCCTCCTAAGTTAATTATTAGGTTATCACTTGTTTACTAACTCACACGTGGGTTCTCCTGAGCCCTTCCCCTTAAACGGGGCGCCGGCCCCCACGAGGAGCCACTCTCCCTAAAGACCCAACCAAAACCAGAAAGCAGCAGGGGTTGTACCATGCCAATCATGATCGTCAAAATACAACAGCAAAAGCATCATATGAGGCCTCACAATTTAAACACCATAGCATAATCTCAAAAATTTGGTACACCCCATTAATAGAAAATAACTCGACAGAATTCAAGAAAATTCAACAAACCAACACCCTTGGGAAAACAAAAATGTTAAAATCAAGGGGTTCCCACATCACTGAATTAACAAAGTCCAAAACCCAACAATGCAACAAAACTTAATTACAAGAATCAAGAAAAAAAGAAAAGAATAATCCCATTTAATTCAAAGGTAGGTATCAAAATAAATTTCATCCCCAACATACAGTCAGACAAAAAAACAAGAATGAATAAATAAATAAACAACGCTGTTTTAATTTCGTACTATATTTTTCTATCAACATTATCCTTTCAAGATTGAAATTTGGCAAAATCAACAAGACAGATCTCTTACTATTTTACTATTATTTTCATAGTAACAAATTATGCTTTATTTCCAATCAAGAAAAGAAACAAAATCTATTATTATTATTATTATTTTTAAAAAAATTAACTGAAAGTGTAATTAGAGAGGAAACATAATCTACATTTTCTAAATAACTAAATTAACAGAATTATAGAAAAGAACAGAATCTACATTATCTTTTTTTTTTTAATAACAGTTAATTAATCAGAAATATAACTTTAATCAAGAAAGAACAGAATACTTAAATATACATTTTATTTATTTATTTATTTTCTTTTTTTTTAAAGTAACTAACACGCAACAATTAAACACAGAAAATTAATTAATTAATTATATATATATATATACATATATATATATATACATATATATATATATATATATATATATATATATATATATATATATATATATATATATATATATATATATATATATATATATATATATATATATATATATTTGTTTATTTATAAAATAAATTTGAAATACAAATATAAAACCTTTTTGATAAAGTAAATTTCATATTCAATAAAAGCTGCATATTTTATAACTCCAAATTAAACATATTTAAATTTAAATGGGCAATAAAACCCATATAGGGGTACAACCGCTGCCCGGCGTGTGAGTCTACGGCTGCAGATCTGATTTGTGGTGGCCAGTTCATGATTTGTCGCACAATCCCGGCGGCGGGGGTGGTGGAATGCGCCAGGCCGAGACCCCCCCCACCACATAGCCCATGCTCAAAAATAAATGCAACATAAAATAAAATAAAATACTCAAAAGTATGACGCCAAAATAAATGATGGGTTTTCAATGAAAATTTAATTTTTGTTCCCCATTTCATATGTTAAAGAAAATACGAGTTTTCAATAAAATAAATTTTCATTCAACATTTCAAATATTTAAATATATGTATATATATATATATATATATATGTATATATATATATATATATATATATATATGTATATATATATATATATATATATATATGTATATATATATATATATATATATATATATATATATATATATATTTATATTTACACACACACCCAGGGGTTTGAACATGAACAGAGAACAGACAATTACAGTATAGATTCTGTTTACTGTGCATGTTAGAGATCAAAGGAGAAATGTTTTTATAAATATATGTATAGACCCAAAATATCACAACCCGGATTTTTTTTTTTATTATTGAACAGAAATTGCCTTTAAATCACTATGCATATAAATGAAATGAAATTACAATTCTACTGTTCACTTCCAGATTGCCAAGACAAACCCCTTAGTAATAAACAGCCACAACCCAGAACCCCTAGAGATTTCATTAATCAATTCTACATTTTCTGATTTAGACATTTTTGAATTAACCATACCCCCAGTAGATTTTCTTCCTACAGTCATTTAATTTTCATCCCTAAAATAAATTTCACACACACAGAAAGCAATTCATATTTAACAGAGAATAACGATTATCAAGAGTAGAACCTGGCGTCCTACGCTTGCAGCAAACTGTAGAAGCCTTGCCCCCCTCTTGCTGCACTATTCCTTTGCTGCAAATCTCCCAGCAACAGATCCAGAAAACTCCCTTCCTCTTCCCAATTTCTCCAAAACAGAAAATACTAAAGACTGAAGAAAATGATTGCCAAAAGAATTTTCCCAGCATTCGAACCAAATTCCCCTCAAACAAGAGAAACTCACAATAAATTCATGCCCAAAAGTCCTTTCAATTCCTCTTCCCGTGAATACCAGAGGTCATAATTCAAAAATCAAATAATATTTTACCCTAATTTCATTTTGATGTTTTTCCCAAATAACAAATGCATTTAATTAAAACTAAATAATTTCTAAATTCATAACATAAACTTTTTATTTAAACAAATGTATAAATATGCCTTATTTCCACAATCTTTCATTAAATATTTACTTAAAAAAAAAAAACAACCATTGAGAGATTCCAAAATGCAATATTTCTATTATTTCTAATATTTATTCATTGCTACATTTAATTATGATTATATGTTTTTATTTTACCAATTACTTGATTATTTAAATTACCACATAAAACCATTCACTACTTTAGATAAATCATATAATCATACAAGGACCAACGTAACCACTCAAACGAATGAGACTACTATGCACAAACCAGAAAAATACAAAATTGTTGTCAACTTGGTACAGAGTTACTTTTCATGCCACCTCAAATAATTCAACTTCCTGCCGTTGGGTTGGTTCAATGCTCGCCCATACCTACCGAAATAGGTGGAATCGAGTCTTATTCCTGCAAAGCCTGCATCCACAAAGTGATATACAATATACATAAAATCAAAGCATTGTGAGGAGGATTCACAGCGTAGTAGGGCGCTCGCGAATGAGTGATGCTACCTGTCCCCTCACCAAAACATATCATCATAAAATTTTACACCACATCATAAATTACTATTCTATAGTCTATTGCATTCCAAATAACTCCATCAAATGATCATAATAGAATGTCATCACAATATCCATGGCATCATAAGAGTATAGTAATAGTCTAAGCTACCACACATAATAGTAACAGTATCAATCACAAATCATAATGTACCAAACAGAAACCACAGTGAATGTCAAAATCAAATAGTAGCATGAGGGGTATTACAATGGAAACCTTCAACCTGCAAGAATCTCTCCAACCCAACTTTCTTGATCCTGTGATGAACTCTCAATGGAATGGATTTGATACCATGTTAGAATTCAACATGCTTTGATATCATGTTGAAATAATGGATATTGAATCATCCAATGAAGCTGTGCACACTTCAAAGGATCTTGCCAAGAGAAATTACACCACATAGAAAGTGTTGCAACTAAGGGCTACAAAGAGAGATTACTATTGATCTGCAACATTAGATCATAGATTGATTAATTGATTGATATGTTACAAATGAAAAAAATGCCTGATTATATAGGCAAAAGAGAAAACCTAAGATGCATGAGATGCTTCCATGTGTCATGATCTAACATGTGATAACATGTGAAGCCTATCTAGGAAATTATTAAATGTTGAGATAAGTTCTAGAAGGATGACTCATCTTCTAGAAGGAATCTTATCCCTACAAACATGGAAGGGGACATTACCCCATTATTAAATGATTTATTAAAAAGAAACCTAGGACTAAATGATGCAATACCTAAGTTAACTTATGCTAGTGTAATAATTAATTTAGTTACACTAACAACTCAGGTGTGCTCAAGCCCTATATAAACCATCCAAATATAAACTAAACTATGAATCAATAATGGTTTGATTTTTCACTAACTAACATCTATAACAATGAATGTAAATTGAAATTTACTAATTTTCCTCATACCTCCCCTGTCAGAGCCATTGAGGATTGTATAGCAGATGAAACACCGATCTCCATTTCCTTCGTCACATTCAGAGGTGTTTTGGCTTGCAACAACTAAAAATAAAACAAAAAAATTATTCAATCACAAAAACTACAATACCAATCCACATCATGACTTATAATGTATGAGATAATGAACAAAATTTGGAGTACTTATTAAACTATATATTTCTGATTCTCATACTTACTATTTTCCCTATCCATATCTTGTTCGAAAGGATGTGTTTTTAGGATTTTACCCATAGCAGCAAGCCGGTGAACCGTTTGATCAAATGCTTTCGTAGAAATGTATGATAATTGTGGTGGCATAAATAAGGTAGTGAACTGTTTGAAAAAATTCCTCAAATAAATGGGGTCTCGTGGTGATGGAATGCCATTACAAACAAATGCACGTCATGGCATTCCATCACCATAAGATCACATTTCTTTTAGGCATTTTTTCAAAAAGTTCATCTCCTTCTCTATGGTATTATTGCTTACTATTATGATTTGATAGATATTTTTCCAAGCATCCATAGTTTTTTGGAAAGCACCTATTTTAGGATTTTAGCCATAGCTGCAAGGAAGTGAGTAGTTTGATAAAATGCTTTGGTACACATGTATGGAAAATGTGGTATCATAGAAAAGGTGGTGAGATGTTTGAAGAAATGCCTCGAAGAAATGTGGTCTCATGGTGAAGTAATTGCATCACAACTTATGTTGACTTTCTAAACAACTATATTGTAGTTGAAATTTTTTCATCTATCAACATCTAGTTATTAGTAATGGAATTTGAAGTAATGATTTGATTTTGAATGACATGCAATGCAACATAATCAATGATATGAATATAAAATATACCAATCTATTAAGTACAATTCATTAGTTAAACTTTTTATTCTATTACCTACGTGTAGGTTTGAGTAAATCCACTGGAACTAGGAGGTGTTCCCTGGAAACCTCCAATATTTGCATGTTCAACATCCAAAATCTCATACTAAAATACCATTCATTAAAAAATGCTATTAACATGTAATAAATTTATAATTTTTTACTAGTTACATACCCCACCGATAGGTGTATTGCAGAAATAAGTAGGTGGAGGGCCGGTGTATCCAGTCTCAACACTGTGACCCTGCAATTTTATTAAAATCATAAAACTAAATTAGTTAGTCTTGCATTTCAAAATCAAAATTTAATAAATTAAATTCAATGAACATGCTAACTTTTACCTGACTATCAATGTCATACGCCTCATTCAAAACATCAGTTTCCCTCTCCATCTCCATAGCTGCAGATGGATCTTGTGTAGTAGCCTCCTGAGTGTCAGTGGGGTCATATGAACAAGTCATCCTACAAGATTGACACACATGGGTTCGAAGGCCACCACTCGAAGACTCTCTAGATGGCATTGTAGAATAGGGCTAGTATGATGGATGACACTCTATGTCAAAGTGTTGATCACCTACAATGTATCTATGTCGGCACTCTCCTTCATGATGGAAGGCATAACAACATGCTCACAAGGCGGCCTAGTGAGAGCTCATCTCCCTTGCCACATAGGATTCGGTTGTGCACCGGGTCTATCTTGAGCCAACCCCCCACCTCTCCCCTAAAAGTCCCTCATATCAAAATAATTTGGGATCTTATTCAATATGAACTCGTTGTATAGTTTCCTGAGGAAATACTACAAGACTTAACAATTATTGCACAGTGGGTAATCAAAGATCATGTGCCACCTATCATAAAAATAGTTCCTAATCTATTGGTGGTGGCACCAATGAATAGGAAACTTCTTCGCATTGAGGGTAAGATTTTGATTTTTGTTTGGTTCAGTGAATAATGAGCACAAATCACCTTTTGTAATTTATAAATCCTTCACATCTTTATATGATAGTTTATCTGCATAATAATCCCTAGCCGTCTGCCTCCTATCTTGGCATCCAGTTATTTTTTTTCTAATTGAATCTACATTTTTTAACATATCTTTCAATGAACTTGCTAGGGTCATTCTTTCTGCGGTTGAACCATTTGGATCACTCAACCTACTAATTAAATCCTCAATTTTCTTTTTGTTGTTCTCAATTTCACTCATCAATTTTTGTTGAGTACCAGGAGGTTGTTGTTGTGGTTGATTTTGTTCTTGAGGATTTGGTTGATCTTCTTGTTGAGGATTTTGAGGGTTTGTAGGTTGATTTACATCTCCTACAAATTCAAAAAAATATATATCAATACAACCTAAAACTAACAAATTAAAAACAAAAAACAAACAATCCTTACCTCTCACACCTTCTAGTCATCATGGTGCCATCCTTGCAAAGAAATAGCAACCCTTGGTGAAGATTTTACACAATGCCTCCTCCTAGAATGCGAGCGCAAAAAATGGGGGTTTTGGTTGCAGGCACAACAAAAAAATAGTCAAAATGCAGAATGAATGACTTTCACTTTTTTTTTGCTTTTAACATGTCATAACACAAGCTTGTTATAACGCGCTCGCATTATGACTTTTCAAAAAAAAAATTTGAAAGTGGCCAAAAATTGGCTACCCATCTCCATGCACCCACCCCAAGTAAAGAATATTTTGTTAGTGATGGAGCTGAAAATATTCTAAGAATATTCCAATCCAAGCAAATATTCCTACAGGGGAGAATATTCATTTTTATGGCCATGTGAATGTTAAATTTAATTATGTATAATGATGATGTTAGCACTGCATCAGCAATGATGTTAGAACCTTTTGAGAATTTTATGCCCCTCTCCATTGCAGGTTTTGGTTTTGAAGGGAAAATTCAAATGCCCATAACTTGGTCATCCTGACTCCTTTTTTCAACAATTTTTTTTATTTAGGGTAGAATTTTGTGCTCTACATAGTGGTGCAATCAGATTTCTTTTTTGGTAATTTGTTTTTCCATAAATTGTATATTCTCATAGGTGTTGCTAAGCCATTCCATTTTCAAAAAAAATTGGGCTCTGTTCTTACTCCTGCGTTAACATTTTTGGGTTATTTTTTTTAAAATGCATATTTTTTTGTGTACTTTTCATTGGTGATCAAATTGATCACATTCTATGTAAAAAAATTACTTTGATCTTATGGCCAAATTTGGAAATTTGTATTCGCTAAGATCAATTCCACTTCTCTATTTTTTGCAAGTGCTTGTAATCACACTAAGTATAAAATGCCAAAAATCATATATTCTTGGGGGGTTTCTTGATTGGGTAATTTGGGGGGTAATCTTGTAATGATTTTTTGCTTTATTTTTCTTGGTTTGTGTTCTTGCAATGGAGAAATCTCAAATTAAACTCCTAAATTCATATAATTACGCTACATGGATAAAATTAGTATGGAATTATCTCATGGGGAAGGGTCTTATAGGCTTTCTAAAGGAGACTATTTCTCAACCTACTGATGCTAAAGAATTGGAAAAATGGGAGATTGAGTGTGAGAAAACACTTGGATGCATATGTCCATTAGTCTCATTTGATTTATAATTTCATGTTGAATCATGTAAATTACCTAAACATGCTTGGAAGAGTTTTGAGAAATTGTATGCTATTGGTTGACAGATTTTTCCTTAAAATAATTAATTCAAAATGACTCTCCATTGCCTAAAGAAGGACTAATCAATTAGCAACCGTTGGAGAGATCACAATTGCATTGTTAATCTTCCTTTGAATTTTAATTGAGGTACAACTCCCTCTTCTGATGCAAATTTTGGATTTTTTTAATATAATGAAAGTGAAGGTATGCTTTTAACCAAAAAGAAGGAAATAAAAAATAACATCTTGTACCATAGAAAAATGGATCTTTGGACATTTTCATGCTCATTTGGGTCTTTCTTGTGGAAGTTGGCTTAGTTTTGCCTTGATTTAGTGTTGTAATGTGGTCCCAACATTCACATTAGGTCTTGGACACTTGTGAATTAATAAGAATTTTATGATGCCTTGCAAAAGTGTTGTAAAGTGTTGTAACACACTTTCACACTTTTCTAGGGTCTTGCTAACGTATTTCATCTAAATAACCCTTTTTTATCATTTACCAAACCTTACTTCAAAGTGTTGTAACAAAATTTCATGCTTTTCTAGGATTTTCATCAATAATTTGACCTAAATTCTTATGCTTTTATTGGCCCCATTTTACACTTACAGGCCTTACTTTAGTGTATTTTTGAAAATAATCCTAATAAACATCATTTAAAACATCTAAATTTTTGAAACCCACTTAAAATGCCTAAGCAGGACCCATTCACCACTAGGGGCAAATGAGTCCCCTTTGGCACAAAAATCAAAATAATTTCAAATTTCTAGTAGGTTATTATTTTCTAGGATTTAAGGTCGACCTGTGATGTGGTATTTTCAGGAATTATTGCATAATTGTGTATAAATATAGCTTTTTCCCTCTCATTTCACCCCCATTCATTCACCCAATCATTCGACCAATCATCAATCCATCACTTAAGCATTCTAAGCATTTCAAGCATCCTCAAGTCTACATCCATTGGAGCATTTACTTGCAAGTCTTCAAAATTCTACTTGAAGGGTTTGGTGAGTTGTAACATTGATTTTGTGTGAGTAAAATGTGTGAGTGAGTAATAAAACCACACAATCAATGAAACATTATATTATAGAATTCAAATAACAAATCTAATTGAATTAAAACAAATAAATTCTCTAAAGTCGTCTCATTGTTTCCTATCTCCAAGGATTCATTAAATCATTGTGGCTCTCAGATTGTGTATGCGCTATGACTTTTAGAAAGACAACCTAAAGAATGAGATGCTGGAAAATTCAAGAAATCTATTCCTACATGATTGATAAACTATATGATTGATGAGTGATATGATAATGATGCTAATGCTAATGCTACTGTATGAAAATGAAGGTTATGCTATGATAATGATGTGATGAAACTATAGAAACTAAGATGCAGCTAACAACCAAGCCATGATTATGCTAAATGATTCTAAGTGCTCAAATGCTAAATGCTCACAAATTCCCTAATGAAAATTTCTATAGATTAAGATTACTCAAAAGTGAGATCCTTTTGTTGTAGAATGAGGTTGTATTTATAGATTTTCCAAGGCATATTCTCATGTGGCAGCAACCAATGGTCAGCATTTTAGCTAGAGAGATCGAGGGTGGAGGATGAAGAAGTTGGAGAGAATCAAGGAGAGTGTTCCCTTTAATAAAACAAGTTGTTGAGTGTTTAGAAGAATAAATGGAAGAAGAGATCCAAGTGTCCCAAAGTTGTTTCAGAATTTGTTGAATATAATGCTAAATTAAATATTTGACATATTCAATTTGTTGAGACACATGATGAGGTGGAAGGAGGAAAAAGTTGTAGACATGTGACTAAATTTGAAAATTTTAGAATTATTCAAATTTAGTAAGAGGAAAGATAATTAAATAAGGAAAAATATTTAAAATTGTTTATTTAATTAAGATTAGAAGAATATGATTTAAGATAGAAGAATTAGAAAATGAACTATATAAATAAATTTAGAATTTATTTTTAAGTAGATGAATTAAAAGGTTTATTAATTAAATAACTTGTATTTAATTAATTAATTATCTAGACCGATTTTAGGTTTATACATTTTTCTTCTCTTTGAAGTGATGTGTTTACACATTGCTTCAAAGAAAAATTTGTTGATGATGATGAAAAAAAAAATTTGATATGCCCCAGATGCTGATTTTCAGAGTGATGATGGATATATGCCCCCTTGAGAGATAAATCGAGGAATTTTTTATTTTTATTTTTATTTTTTGATGATTTTCAAATTTTACGATGCTGAGACAATTTATCTCCTAAATAATAGTACTAAACCTGCCACTTTGATTAATTGATTAATTGATGCCCCTTTGAAAAATAAAATAAGTCCCACTAAATTTCCACTTAATCACCCCTTAAAAAGGTAAAAGGAGGAAAAAGAGCCTCATTTGAGTCATTTGCATTTTAAAAATTTGAGTGATTGAATGAGTTGAGAAAATTGAGTAAGATGGTGATCCCAATCCTAACCCATTGATTCGAGCATGTTCGACGTCACAACCGCCTGGCTGCGTAGGGACCTTCGGTATGTACCACGAAAAACCTTGTGAATTTTAAATGATGTTTTTGGTATGTTTTTCAAGTTTGAAATTCAATTTTTAGCATTTTAGCGCATCCAACACCCGCTTTAGCTTATTGGTAGACTATTTTAGTGCATAGGAATTTTTAGCACGTAGGGTTTGTTTTCTAGTGTATAGGTTGAATAATGTAGCACATAGATGAAATATTTCAGCGCATTGAGTCAAGAGTTTAACGCATTAGGTAACTTAGTGCATAGAAGTCATAGATTAGCACATTTGGTGATCATTTTAGTGCATTGAGAGATTTTGCACATTGATGGAATTTGATGGCACATCCATAGATTTAGAGCATTGAGGCATTTTTTTTGTGCATCTATGAAATTTTCTTGTGCATACATGTTTTGAGCACATAGATAGACTATTTTAGCACATCTACACCAGATTGATGAAATGTTGATTAAACCCCTTGATGTTAATGATTGTTGATCACATAAGCCAATGTTTTGATGTTGTTTGATGATGTTGATAGATTAGATGATGATTGATCTCATGATAGGTGAGAATCAATGATAGGATGATGATGATTTACCTCATGATAGGTTAGGATCAATGATAGGATATATAATGATGATTGACCTCATCATAAGTGAGGATCAATGATAGACGCTCATGAGATTTGATCAAAATCTCACTAGAGTTGATTAGATTGATAGGTTGATTGATGTTGATCGATAAGATTGTTGATTTGCGATATGTTATGATGATAGGAGCCTTCAAGGATTCTCCAATCTCAAGAATGATTCCTGAAGACTTGGGACCTGATTCCATAGCTGATGTAGGCTAATCTAGATGTTATTGGATGATGCGGTTTGACTTCTTTGATAAACATGCCCTAGTATAGGATCAACAAGGGACTGTTGACTGCTTTGGTTGAGAGGTGGCACAATGACCACAACACATTTGATTTAGTCACTAGTGAGATGACAATCAGTCCAGAGGATTTATACTAGATACTATGGATTCTTGTTGTTGGTGAGCTCGTGGTTTACGATCACATGGAGTAGGAAGGTACTGATGCATTAAGGAGAGTCTTTGCTGATGACTAGATTTGCGGATATGAGATTCCATGGTAGGAGATGGTCGATTCTTATGCGCCACTACCATGCATTCTTGTTGGATTTATTGGAGGTTTTCTATGTCCCGACCGTAGGTCGAAGGAACTCTCAATTGGTTGGGGCCAGATTCTAGAGAGAATGATTACTCAGAGGACTCAATATGCCTAGGTATCTTGCATCCTAGCTCACTTGTACAATGATCTTCACCAGGTGATTTATCTCAGAGGGGCTAGTTTGTCAGTTGGGGTGACAATGCCATAGATATGGAAATGGGAGCACATAGTTGTCACTCAGCTTATAGCAGATAGATAGTGTCCAGTTGGGAGGACTCGCATCTTCAGATACAAAGGACCAGTTGTCTAGCATAAGTTGGGAAAACTAAAGTACTAGAGACGAGTTTTGGATGACCTAGATTTTGTGACATGGAGGCCTTATCTAGACTATGAGCAGTGGCTGGAGGACAACACAAAGATGCCATATGTGTGCATAGATAGATATTTGATTGGTAGGACGTAGTTTGTGATTGATATATTCTTTCTTGGGAGAGTGTTATGATAGTATGGGAAAGTATAGGGTATTCCCCAAGGAGTTTCTCTATATGCACGCAAATGATAAGACATTCTAGAGTGGGGGCCTACTTTATCATATGATGCAACATGTCAGGAGTACCATGGGTTACAACCAATTATGTGGGATTACCATCCAAAGATCATAGAGGCTGTAGTATCACAAGAGTATGCACATTATTTCTTTGCACATCCTTTCCCGAGGATCTAGTCTGGATGAGCTAGTACCTTAATTAGATGATGATCAGGTACTGAGATGGAGGAGGGGTGGAGGAGGTGATGAGGAGGAGGATAGTGATAGTAGTGATGATGGAGATGATGGAGATGGGGATGGTGGAGGTGGGGATGATGGTGGATATGGGGATGTAGGTGGAGGTGATGGCGGTGCAAGGCCGATATTGGAGGCAAGAGTGAATTGGAGGAGGAAATCCATGATATCTGTAAGACCATAGAAAATTCACATTCATTTTCCCTCCCACCAGTAGTAGGTGCAGATAGTTTCCCTTCAGACATAGGTGTAGACCTTATAGGAACAATTGACATAGGCCCAGGAACAAATACATGCATAGGCACAGGCACAGGCTTAGGCATAAGAATAGATCGCCTCTCTGACAATAGAGAGAGATAAATTGAGACAAAGTTGCGAGTAGGTAGAGGACTTGTAAAAGAGATTATAGAGAGTTTATGAGGGTACCATGACAATAGATTACCTCAGAGAGGTACGACATTCCACCAAGGAGGCTGAATATTATAGGTGGTGGTATCATGAGGTAGTGCCTGTAGAGTAGCGTGTGAGTTATGCATAGTTGGGCAGTGCCAGATAGGGTCAGAGCCACTCTCAGACTACTAGCAAGGGTGTGATAGGGCCACCTCGTAGAGATCCAGGTGCAGGTCCATTAAGTGGTGGAGCAAGTGGCACAGTGGGGCTAGCATTGTTTGGGGAGAGTAGCACATAGCTCTAATGTTGACATTTTTTGTATTTGAGACATGATGTATACTCTGATTTTGAGACATAATGATTATTCTACCACATTTTTTATTATGTATCTCTCCATGCTTTACGATATCATTGTACACTTTGACATTATTATTTTGAGATTGTATATGAGATGCAGCCGATATTATCGATCTATATGTTGTCTATATGCCTATATGATGGATTCCTTTTATTTCCATTCTATATGTTGTGATGCCTATAATTATGAAATGATGAAATGATGATGCTTGATTTATGATTCTATATGTTTTATGCATGATGCTTTTACACTATATGAGATGGATTTTATTATGCAGATGAGATGCAATGTACGTTATATTTGTGTTTTTTAAATGAAAATATATGATCTAATTGTTATATGAGATGAATTTTATGATGATTCTAATGTATGTATGATATACTTATGATGATTCTTTCTAATGTATGATATGCTTATGATAATGCCACTATATGTTAATGATTTTTTTTGTTAATGTCAAGTGTACTCAATCTTTTAATGAGAGAGATAACAACATTTTGAAAATTATGCCAGCCTTGGAAAATCTATAATGTAGATGCAAAACTAATATGAATGCAATCTACTTTAATCATGCAAAACTAAATATGCAAAGTTTTCATTGTATCAGCCAATTTGGTGTGCTTTTATCATCATTGAGCCTTTTGAATTGTTGAAAGTGAGTACAAACATTGATGGTATAATTAGACCATGATGACCTGAGTATTACTTCCATGATTTTTGATATTGCAAGTTAACACAAGCATCTAGGTATAATTGAACTGAGATGACCTGAGCATTTCTTGTGTAAACAGACAAGAGTTAATCATTTTCCTATGTAAATTTGGAATGTCATCAGTGATACTTTGTAGAGCACATCTCGTGACAATTCACATAGTAGTAATGATCAACTCACAGATAGCAGACAAAGAAAAATCATACTCCTTCCTAGCTCCTCTAGTTGAAGACATCCTCGAGGTGCTCCGAAGATATGATAACAAAAATCAAGATACAATAGTTGAAAACTCATGCTAACATGATAAAACCACAATTCAGAAGGAACATCATTCATTTAAATTTGTTTTGATTCGATTGATTTAACTGTTTGATATGGATGGTTGATGTTAAAAATTTGTGATCAATGTTCAATATTGAGTTTTTATCGTGATTGTTGTGTTTGCTATGTTTTCTGACTGTTTGCTTATCTGTTGTGTTAAGCTCGAAGTTTATTTCCCCCAGTGAGTTCAATATTTTTCCCCCAATCCAAGGTGAGACATGACCACAATGCCAAGATATGTATATGAGGCTTTTCAATGATAGGGATAATGATGGTGAAAGCAAATGACCAACACATGCTCAAATAGATGGAAAATCTAATCTATCATAAATAGTGCATGTTGCTAGGTTTTCACTACTTGTTTTTATTGCACTTTTTTCTGATTTTATGAATTTTTTTATTTTTTTATTTTTCACTTTTTTTTGGTATTTTTTCTTCTTCTTCTTCTTTTGTTGTCACCAAGACGCCTATTTTCCAGGTTTCATCAGGGTGACCATTTTTTCAAGCCATTTTTCAATTTCTTTTTTGTATTTTTTTTAGGACTTTGACCATGCACTAGATGAGTTAGGTGTAGAACTTCTTGAGATGAAGACTATTGATGGGTTCTTTGAATATGTCCCCTTCAGGTGTAGATAGTTGATAGGCTCTAGATCCATAGAATGATATGACCAAAAAAGGACCTAACTAGAATGGTTCAAACTTCCCATTATTTTCTTGATCTTGTTGATTGTGGGGAGTCTCTTTTAAGATCAAGTCACCAACTTGAAATGTTCTTGGTTTTACTCTATGATTGTAACTTCTTAACATCCTCTTTTGATAGGTTTTTAGGTGATCAATTGCATGCTAACAACGCTCATCCAATAGTTCCAACTCTTGTATCCTAGATACTCTATAATCTTCCTCTGAAATGATTCCCTTCAATGACACCCGTAGAGAAGGTAGCTCAACCTAAATAGGTAAAATGGTCTCTGATCCATAGACTAGAGCATATGGTGTGGCTCCTATTGGGGTGCAGATACTAGTACGGTAAGCCCATAGAGCAAGGTTCAGTTGAACATGCCAATCACGTCCAGCATCATTGATGATTTTCTTCTAGATTTTTAGAATGGTTTTGTTTGAGGCCTCTGCTTGTCCATTTCCTTGAGGGTAGTATGGTGTGGAAAATTGATGTTGGATATGAAACTTCTCACAAAGTTCTTGGATGTCTTGATTCTTGAAGGAACTACCTGTCAGTGACATTGGATTGAGGAATACCAGACCGATAGATAATGTAATTTAGGATGAAGGATGCAATTTTTTTTCTAGTGATTGTGGTTAGGGGAATAGCTTCAATCCACTATGTAAAGTACTCCATGGATGTAATGATGAATTTGTGTCCATTGGATGAAGGTGGATGTATTTTTCCCACAAGGTCAAGTCCCCATTGACAAAAAAAAATGTTGATGTTAATGGTTTCAGTTCTTGTGCTGGTGCATGAATGAGGTTTCCATGGACTTGGCATTTCTTACACTTCTTAACAAATTTAAAAGACTCCTTCTCCATGTTCGGCCAGTAATACCCCAATCGTAGGAGTTTTTTAGCTAGAGTCAGTCCACTTGAATGAGTGCCACAAATACCTTCATGAACCTCACATAATTTTTTTTTAGCTTTGTTACATTCAAGACACTGAAGGAGAGTACATCAAGACCTCATCAATAAAGTACACCGGCTATTAAGGTGTGTCTAGCTGCTTATCAAATAAAGTTATGTTTTTGGTTTTGGGATAAGTTTGGTGGTAGGGTATTGTCTCTTAGATAGGTGTAGATCTTCCCATAGATAGACGATTCAGCTTTGACTAAATGGTATATGAATTGGGATTCAAGGTTATCATAGGTGGGGTTAAACAGTTGTTCCACCATGAATTCCTAATATCTGTAGAAGAGAGGCAATGGTCTCCATGGCATCTGCAGATTTGGTATCCCCTCTTGGAATTTGTTCAAATTTGATTTCAACATAGTATTTCTTGAAATCATCCACCATTCTCTAATATGGCATCAATTTTTCATCTTTTGTTTGGTAATCAACATTAATCTAATTTATGACCAGTTGAGAATCTCCATAGACTTGTAACTTAGTGATTTTCCATTCTACAACTACCTTGATTCCAATGATTAATGCTTCATACTCAACTATGTTGCTAGTGCAAGGAAACATCAACCTATAGGATTTTGGAATGGTGTGTCCTTAAGGCATGACAAATAGGATTCCTGCACCTGATCCATGTTGCATGTAAGATCCATCAAAATATAGCATCCACTGTTGTGTTGACACTATGAGAACATATGCATCTGGAAACTCGATGTACATGGGATGATCATCTTGTAATGGTGCTTCGGTTAGTTGATCTGCTATTTCTTGGCCCTTGATTTCTTTTCGATCCACATACTGAATGTCAAATTTTCTCAATATCATTACCCATTTTGCTAGTCTTCCAATTAAATTGGCTTTGTTGAGAAGATATTTTAGTGGATCAAACTTGGCAATGAGTTTGATAGTATGGGTTAACATGTAATTTTGCAACTATTGAGTAGCAAGCACTACCACCAAACAAGCATTTTCAATGAATGTGTAGTTGATTTCATATCCATTCAATATTATATTGATGTAATAAATATCCCTTTCTTTTCCCACAGAGTCTTCCTGTGCCAACAAAGCACCCAAAGATACCTCAGTTGTTGCTATGTAGAGTAATAGTGGTTTTCCTTCCGTTGGTGGAACTAGTATAGGTTGGGACATTAGATACTGCTTCATTTGATTAAAAGTTGCTTCACATTTTTCATCCCATTTGAAAGGAAGATTCTTGTGTAGTAAGTGATTAAAAGGAGGAGTTTTATCTACCAGTTGTGCAATAAATCTCTTCATAGATTAGAATCATCCCTGTAAAGATCTAAGTTGGCTAATATTCTTGGGAGTAGGCATTTCCATGATGGCTTTGAATTTCACAGGATCCACCTCAAATGCTTTAGCTGATACTATATATCCTAAAATTTTAGTTGATGTCATGCCAAACACACACTTCTTTGGGTTTAACCTCACATTGAACTTTTCCAACTAAGTGAAGATTGTATCTAGGATTTCCAGATGTCCCTCCCTGATGAAATATTTTTCTAAGAGGTCATCCACATAATCCTCCATGAATGTATGCATCATATCATGAAAGATGGATGTCATTGCACGCTAATAAGTAGCCCCAACATTCTTTAACCCAAAAGGAATGGAGTTCCAATAGAAAGTACCCCATGGGCATGTGAAAGTAGTTTTATCTTGGTCCTCTGGTGCAAATTTTATCTAATTATAGCCTGAAAATACATCCATGAGTGAAATTATTGCATGACCTGTTGTTAAATCCACAATGATGTCAATGTTAGGCAAAGGAAAGTCATCTTTCAGACAATCCTTGTTAAGATCTTTGAAATATGTACATATCCTGATGTTGTTGTCTGGTTTAGAAATAGGTACAATGTTTGAGATCCATTCAACATAATCAATAGGTTGGATAAATATTGCATCTAATAGTTTCTTCAATTTAGCTTTCACTATGAGAGGGGTATGCAGATGCATTTTTCTCAACTTTTTCTTTACTAGCTTCACTCTAGGTAGTAGAGATAATTGATGCATTATAAGTTATGGATCCATTCCTGGCATTTCAAGCAAAGTTGACTTGTCTATCTTCAAAGAAGTTGGTGAAGATTGGTTTCTCTTCCCCTATCATGGATGTCGCTAGATGTAGGGTTTTAACTATTTTACTTGTACCAATGTTGATGGATTTTGTAGGTTCAACTAGTATTGAATACCTCTCATGATAGTGCTTGAGAAGAGTGTCAAATCTCCCATTCTTTAGTGCTTTAGAGAGGTTTTCACCGTTAGATGCACTCTTTATTTTTACTTTTTCTTGATATAATATTGCCATTAAATGGTTTTCGCCATTAGATCAATTTTTTATCATATTCATTGTTTTGCAGCTGAGAGATTTGGAACTCCTCTTGTATGAAGCTTTGTTATGATATTCGTTGGTGGAACATGTTTCAATATTTTTATAACAAAGGAAGTTCACAATGGCATCATCGTTTGGAAAGATGGGGATATCAAGTAGCTCAGTTTGGTCCAAGTCAATTAGTTTGGGGTGTACCAATGGTAAGGAATCATCAGATTGGTTAAGGTCAAAAGGGGTGAGTGTCATGATAGCAATTTCATCAAAGTGTTTGATAGCAATGTCAAGGTCTATGATGTTACTCTTCTTCAAAGGATCTATCTCGCTCGAAGTTTGATCATCTTACTAGAGTCATCGATATGTTGTGATCCAAATTCAAGAGGTCTAGAACCTGAGCTTTGTCCTTCCATACGTGATGGTGCATACATTTCTATCACATCAATTTCATTTTCTTGACAAGATTCTTCAGAGAGCGAGTCCCATTTGAATATTCATTGGAATATATTTCAAAACTATCTCACAATTGGAGGATTCGTTCACAAATCTGCTACTTGGTTTCTTCTTTTGACTCTTCTCTGTATTCTAGCCCTATTTTTTCCTTTGAATTAGTTATGATAGGCTATATTGGTTCTATGATACCTTCTTTTCTTTCAACGATAGGACCTTTTCCCTCATATCCCATCTTCTCTAGGATTGTAAACCCTTTACCATATGGTTCTATTAAAACATTTGAAGTTGAT
Organism: Sequoia sempervirens; assembly: GCA_007258455.2. NCBI lineage: Eukaryota > Viridiplantae > Streptophyta > Pinopsida > Cupressales > Cupressaceae > Sequoia > Sequoia sempervirens. The sequence goes on from VDFB02000015.1 coordinate 288,364,345, forward strand.
GCTTGTGATGCTTCTTCATCTTTATACAACCAATTTAAAACATCCTTGTCTTTTGATTCATCCACTAGAGTGCTTTCTTTTACAAACTTAACCTCAAAGAGCATGGTTGGTTGTGAGGATTGTTGTCTTGATGTTGATGGCTTCCCATATGACTTAGGAGAAGGTAGCAGTTGTGAAAGACATAATGAATACTCAATTGAATATTCACACATTCCTTTTTCTTTCAATTGGATCTTTTCCTCAAATTGTTTTGATAAGGAATTTAGTTGTGTTTCATGATCTGATGGAGTAGAATCACTAATGCCTTTGTCTTTTGACTAAACCTTTTCCTCAAGCTGATTTGATAAGGAATTTAATTGAATTTTATTACTTGATGGAGTAGAATCACTGATACCCTTATCTTTTGACTGATCTTTTTTCTCAACCCATTTTGACAAGGAATTTATTTATCTTTCAATGTTGGATGAACTAGGAGTGTGAGCTTCCCTGTTATGTGGCACAAAAGTATATTGGACTATTTTGAGTGTGTTGCAATATTGAGGATTGTTGGAATTGGCTGAAATGGTGATTTCTTGCTCGTTATAAGGAAACTTCAAGCACTGGTGATATGTTGATGGAACTGCTTGAATTTTGTAGATCCAAGGACATCCCAACAGTATATTGTATGTCAACTCCTTGTCTAAAACTTGACAGATTATATATTTTACAATTGGTCCCACTTGAATTGGTAACACTATCAATCCTTGGGAGGATCTCTCTTCATCATCATAGGCTTTTATAGTGATTTTTCTTCTAGCGTCAATTGCATTTTCTGAATATCCTAGTACACAAATAAGTTTCAAAGTGCATATATTTAGGCCAGCTTCACCATCTATTAGAACATGTTTGACCCAATGTTTGTGAATTAAAACCTCAATGTGGAGGGTTGCATTGTGTGGATGGGTGAGTGATACATCATCATTTTCATAAAAGGATAGGCAATGAGGTGTAGTCAAGTGTCCCACTATAGCTTGGAATTGACAAACTTCCAAATTATTTGGTACCGTGGTGGCCACTAGAGCTTGTTCCAGGATCTCTTTGTGAGCTGGTGAAATTTTAAGGGGTTCCAATATGGATATCTCAGATGGGATTTTTGCAATTGATCAACTATGTTGTACTGATTTGAAGGGGTGACAGTTGCTTTGGATGCAACTCCTTTCAATATTACTTTGGCCTGCCCTCTTATGGTTGCATTGATCGGTTGGTAATATTGTTTTTCTCTAATTTTAATGGCATTAATTTGATTATCATTGGCAGCAACATTTGTGATCAGATTTATTGGTATGATGTCATTTATTTGATTTGATCTAGTGTTGATGTGGGTGCCACTGAGTTGATTTTTAGTTGTAACAATGCCTTTTTTGTCATAAGTTTCAATGTCATTAGTTTGATTATCAGCTGCAACCATGTCTTGTTGGTCATTGATTTCAATGTCATTGTTCTTAGCCTCAACTACCAAAATATGAAGAATAGTGGTTTCATAAACATAGTTCACATTTTTACCTTTGTTTTTGGTAGAAGAAGATTCTCCTTTTTCATAGTTTGATAAAGGGTTCTTAAATGCTCCATGATCATTATTCATTTGAGGTCCTTCTACCAATATTTATTTTCTATCAATAAAATCTTGTACCAATTTTTTTAGTTGCATACAGTCATTTATTGTGTCCTTTTTTTCAATAAAAATCACAATAGTATGCATCATTCACCAAGATGGTTTAACTCTTGGTTCCCAATCTCATGCCTTTGGTAATGTTATAAGTTTGGTTGCAAGAATCTCTTTCAATGTTGATTCGAGTGACTGTCCCAAAGGTGTGAATCTTCTTCGATTTGATGGTGTTCAATATGGTGGTGGTTTAGATTCAATATTGTTTTGATTGTTGTTTTGATTGGTATTTTGATTGGTGTTTTGATTATTTTTTGGATTGTTTTTAGAGGCAACGATTGTTAAGTTAAAGACTGGTTTTTCATTTTGTGTATCAGCTGCAACATCATTCTTACCAACATTTTTGTTTCTTTGACAAAATTTTGGTTTATCATTGTTGTTATAATGATTAGAGGATTTTGCTGAATTATTTCCTTCATTATAGATTTTCAAGACTCCTCTCTTAACCAAGGCTTCTTCAATTTTGAGTCCATTTTCAATCATCTTCTCAAAGGTGGGTGGACATTGCAATTCAAGTCTATAGCGCATCTCATCATTTAGATTATCAATGAAGATTTCCATCTTTTACTTTTCAGGTATGGGATGAGCATATCTTGCAAACAATCTTCTCCATCTTTTTAAAAATATGAGAAAGGATTCACCCTTTTTATGGTTTGTGTTGCAAAGATCCTTCATGGTTATCTCATGTTGGATGTTGTAGGAGTATTGGGTGATGAATTTATTAACCAACTCTTCAAAGGACTTAATACCTAGTGGAATTTTTGAGAACCATTCCATGCATTGGCCACCTAAGCTTGGTGGAAACAATCTCATCAAATAAGTCTCTTCATGTGCAAATTCAAGGCTCATGGTGTGAAATTCCCTTAGATCTATAGGGTCAGTTTTACCATTATATTTATCATATTTTGGAAATTCACAATACTTAGGAAAGGGTATCATGTTCACAGTTTGATCAAAAGGATATGGGCATATGTATTGTATCAAGTATCTTTTTGTGGTTCCTCTTTGCAAGTCAAGAAGTTGTTGTTGGAGATTTTTCATTTGATTAGTTAAAGCATCCATGTGATACGTGTTTGATGGATCAATTTTAGCTCTTTAGGAGGTTCTTTCAATTGAGTAACATCAAAGTCATTAGGTAGTTTCAAACCTTGGTTTTCTAGCATCAAAAAGTGTTTCTCTCCATCTTTTTCAAAAATATTTTCCATGAATTTGTGGAATTTGGGGTCTTGTTGAGTTGTTTGAATGTCCTCAGTGATTTCATCATTTTTAGGTTGGTGGAATTTATGGAATGGATTTTCTTCTCCTTCAGCCATGGTGTTTTGAGTTTCAATTTCCTTTTCTTTGAGTTTTTTATTTTGGGATCTTGTTAAAACAAGCATACAAGTGTTAAAGTTTCACTAAACTTTGATCTTTGTTGGAGAGTGCCAATGGTATTAACTAAGTCAAATAGGATGACAAATCCTATTGATAAGACTAAGTTAAATATGATTGTATAGCGTTGTTTCATGATGACAGATGACAAATCCTGATGATGAAACTTAGATTAACAATCAGAGATGTGATTGATGATTAGGCACTTTAAAGTGTTATATCTTAGTTTAGTTAAAGAATTTCACTTACAAAGTCTAGTTTCTTCAAGTTTAAAACATTGTTGTGATTGAGGAATGGTTCTGCTCTAAAAAGGATCCCTAAATGTGCTTTCAATTATTGGAAAAATGGTGAATTTAGCTCTCTAGTTTGATATTAACTAGATGCGCTATAATAGGGTATAGATGCACTAAAAGATGGAATGCATGCACTAAAATAGAGCCTGGATGCGCTAGACTATCCCCTAGATGCACCAAAAAATGGACTCAATGCATTGAAAAGTGGATCAAATGCACTAGAGAATGCACTAAATACGTTAAAACATGGGTTATATGCACCAGAAAAAGACCTGTATGTGCTGGAAAATGGATCAAATGTGCTAAAACAAGCTAGTGATGTGCTAGACTACCCCTAAAATATGTTTCAACTTGGTACTCTATTGGATTATTAGGTGAATGCGCTAAAAAAAAATTACAAATGTGCTGGAAGATGGAACCTATGCACTAGAAAAGGATGTAGATGTGCTAGAAAATTGGTCAAATGTGTTGGAAAATGACTCAGATGCACCAAAAAATGAGCTCAATGTGCTGAAATGGGGAATCCATGAGCTAAACTAGAAGTGTTCACTATTTTGATATTCTATCTAGTTATTTTGTTTTGAATCAGTGGATTTGAATACTTTCAGGGGATAATATTTTGAACAATTATTTTTTCCTTCTTTTTCCTTTTCATGAATCATGTGAATTAAGTGTTCTTAAGTGGACGACTTCTTGAATGATGATTTCAAACACAACAACAACTTGTAAAATAGTTGTCTCAAACCTAAGAACTATACATAAAGTGTATGTTCAAGAATCTGGTCTAATTCCTTTGATTTCCATGGGCATAGAACAATATCAAATAGATCAAACACTCCTAATGTCAAGGGTCATTAATAATATCACAACCCACATCTTAGAACTATGTCAGCTCACACAGCCGTGTCACCCCCTAGAGGGCGCCCATGTTTTTTCCTTTCCTAGGTCTTAACTAAAGTCAAATCCTCCACTTTTGGCCAGTAATCCTTGATAGTTATATGGTGAGTATCTTGGGGGTAGATTCTTTCCTCCCCTTGCATTGTGAATATTAAAAATGTCCAGATACTGACTCGGCTTGCTTCTACACTTAAAGTTCATAGTAAAAATTTATGTTTGGTGCAGCAAATGATAAACTCCCTCAGGAGACCTCCAAACCTTTAGAACAAAGGCTTTGGGGATGGTTATCTTCAACACTACCGTTGAATATGAGTTTCCTCAAATTCACTTTGGATTATAGTGGGTCAAAAAACTTGGCTTTAATTTTTCCCACTTAGGTCATTCCCATAGGGTGAGTACTTTTTCCCACTATGGCAGGCCTTCTAAAGGTGTGTTAAAAACATGAAAGAGTGAGTTTGGTATTTGTGCCACTCAGTGAAGGGGAGAGCATAGGCCTATCACTTTACAAGCACAATAGACAAGGTGTTCATTAACCTCTTAATTAAACTTGATGCCTAATTTAATCAAAAGAAAGAAAAAATAACTCCAGCCCCTGTAAACACCATCAGTAGTTTTAGATAATTGTCTTTGACAACATATTTAAGTATATGCAACACATAAAATATAAATTAGTTCTTGAAATTTTGAATTTATGCAAATAAAACTAGATGTGCTAAAATAGAGACTATATGCGCTAAAATATTACATCAATGCACTAAAATAACTATTGTATGCACTAGAGAAACTACTAAATGTGCTAAAAAAACCACTACATGTGCTAAAATAGCCCCTGAATATGCTAAAAGATGATCCTGATGTGCTGAAAGATGAGTTGTATGCACTAGAACATAGACTGGATGCACTGAAAGATGTTTCATATGCACTAAAATAAACCACAAGTGTGCTACATAGTAGTTCACATCCAAATCTGTAAACAAACTTCCTGAAAATGTTAATAAAAATGGGGTAGGTCCCCACAATGGGTTCCAATTTATGTGTGTGTAAAATATGTGAGTGAGTAATAAAACAACACAATCAATGAAACATTATATTAGAGAATTCAAATAACAAATCTAATCAAATTGAAACAAAAAAATTCTCTAAAGTCACCCCATTGTTTCCTATCTCCAAGGATTCATTACATCATTGTGGCTCTCAGATTGTGTATGCACTATGACTTTTAGAATGACAACCTGAAGAACAAGATGTTGGAAAATGCAAGAAATCTATTCCTACATGATTGATAAACTATATTATTGATGAGTAATATGATAATGATGCTAATGCTATTGTATGAAAATGAAGGTTATGTTATGAAAATGATGTGATGAAACAACAAAAACTAAGATACAACTAACAACCAAGCCATGATTATGCTAAATGATTCTAAATGCTCAAATGTTGAATGCTGACAAATGCTCTAATGAAAATTTATGTAGAGTAAGATTGCTCAAAAGTGGGATCCTTTGGTATAGAATGAGGCAATATTTATATATTTTCTAAGGCATATTCTGATGTGGCAGCAACCAACGATTGGGATTTTAGCTAGATAGATCGAGGGTGGAGGATGAAGAAGTTGGAGAGAATCAAGGACAGTGTTCCCTTTAATAAAACAATTTGCCAAGTGTTTAGAAGAATAAATGGAGAGGAGAGCCAAGTGTCCCAAAGTTGTTTTAGAATTTGTTGAAGATAATGCTAAATTAAATATTTGACATATTCAATTTGTTGAGACACATGATGAGGTGGGAAGAGGAAAAAGTTGTAGACATGTGACTAAATTCAAATTTTAGAATTATTCAAATTTAGTAAGAGGAAAGATAATTAAATAAGACAAACTATTTAATTTTTTTTATTCAATTAAGATTAGAATAATATGATTTAAGATAGAAGAATTAGAAAATGAACTATATAAATAAATTTAGAATTTATTTATAAGTAGACGAATTAAATGGTTTATTAATTAAATAAATTGTATTTAATTAATTAATTATCTAGACCGATTTTAGGTGTATACTAATTTTTTTCATTCATCATTCTCTTTTCATATTTAATTTCATTTTCAAGGTTTTAATTACCAAATTGAGGTTTGACCAAGGCAAACCCCTATTCACTAACCCTCAACAATATTTTCCCTCTCTTTGCATGTGTTTTGCAGGTCTAGTGTGTAGATTTTTCAAAGAGAAAGATTGGAAAAGTTTTCAAAAAAATTTCAAATCCAATCAAAGTTTTCAAATCCCTAAGAGAAGCTTGGAGAACACCTACAGGTTGAATTTTGCAATTTCAGATCCAAAAACCTGTCAGGAGTAGAAGTGCAGACAGGGAACTACAAATTCCACTTTTGAATTTATAGAAATCCTAAGGTGGACTGATTCACCATTAGCAATGAATGATTCCCACTACCAGGCCCAAACAAGGATTTTTGTAGTTCTGAGTACCCAATTGTCAGAAACTTGTTACAGTAGAATCTTCCTGAAACAAGACTAAGTCACCCAGCTTGGCATATGATTCCTAGTTGGCTTCAACAGTGAATTCTTTAGGATTCCTAAGCTCCATTCCATCCTTTTCCAATCTCTAAGTGCACACCTTCAATTTCATAGTTTTATGTTATAGTTTATTTGCATTTCTAGGTCATTTTGCATATCACAACGTGTTTTCAAACATCTTGCATTTTCTTAATTTTGCATTAGTAGTTAATCTCTTTTATCAGTTTTCAGCATCTAAGACATTCCCCTTTGATAGATTTCAATCTCATTCGCATTGGAATCTCAAGGGTTTGTTCTTGAGTGAGCCATTAAGATTTTTGGTACCTCTCTCCTTTTAGGTGCAAAACCCTAGAAGTGTAAGAGAAGCCCCATCCCATAAATATTTGGTTCATTTTGGTGAACCCTTAGAGCATCATATTTCTGATTTAAAGTGCATTTACATCCTAGGAATATTTTACATTAGCATTGCATTGCATTTTGCATTGTTTAATTTGCATTCTAGGGTTTCCAAATTTGCATTAGGGAAAAGTTCATCTAGCTTGCATTTGTGCATTTTAACTCATTAAAAATTACTAAAATTTTTCATTTCCATATCATATTTGCACTAGAAAATATAAAAATCATAAAAACCAATTCAAAATTTTTGAACATTTTCAAAAAAATCACTACCTGGACTCATTCGCCACCCTGGGTGAATTAGTCTAGTTGCACATTTTTCACTGCATTTTTTGGCATTTAATATTCAATTTTTGAGTTTTTGTTTGTTGTTTCTGCATTTTAGTTTCACTTTCCAAAATTTTATTTTTAAGCATTTCATTCTTGTAAGTTTACATTGCATTTGCATTCACCCCACATTTAGAAGCCTTTTCATGAGTGTTTGGTGTCCTATCACTAATACCTTAGTAAGAAGAAGTTCAAGACTCATGTCATCTCATGATAACACAATCATTGTGGATCTTGGGTTATCTAGAGCTTCCACTCCTAGTATTGACACTAGTACACTAGGCATGGATAATACGCTTAGCAACTCTTTGCCTTCATGTGGCATGCATGTTGAACCTAGGACTGATGATATCCCGCAAGAGAAAATCATTCAAATTCATGAGGACTTAGTCCACTTGCAACACCAAGTTACCCTTGAAAACATTTTGGCTACTGCAATTCCTACCATAGAAAACATTCATTTATGCTTGAAAGTGATAAAGTCCTTGACCTTGTGAAAAATATAGTTCAAATATTTGGAAAACATCTTCCTTCAACATCTAGTTCTCCTATCCCAACAAACAATGTCACAAACCAAGCAGGAACTCAAATTCCTCCTCCCTCAACGATAGCCTCAATACCTACCTATACTACTCAAATCACAACAATAATGCAACAAGTTAGTAATGTGATTCCTTTTGTAGGTATTCATGTTGGTATCCCTAGTTCCTAAGTGGAATCGCATGTCTTATCTTCTACCACATTACCACCTATAATAATTCCATTCACTTGCTCTCCCAGTTCATATATCCCATCACCACTTTCACTTCCACCTCATACCACTTGTACTGATCCTCTCATAACACAACTTTTCCAAACTGTTTCATCCATGCAAAAAAAAATCTCCACCATAAACCAAAATCAGAATGGCCCACCCACATACTATGTTAAAAGTAGTCCATTTTCCTTGGAGATATTGTGAACACTGATGCCACAAGGTGTAGAGGTTCCTAGATTTGATATATATAGAGGGAAGGTAGATCCTTATAACCATGTCAATGCCTATACTGCTTTATGCTGTGATTTTTTCCTTGATGATAAATTATTGGAAAAACTCTTTCCTAGGTCTTTAAAAGACACAACCTTGGAATGGTTCTCATCTTTACCAAACAATTCATTTTTTTCATTTAATCAACTTGTTGATGCATTTGTAAACCATTTCCAAGTGTGCATGGATCCTAAGAAAACCTTGGTTGATTTGATGAGATGCAAGCAAAATGAGGATGAAAAGATAACTGATTTTATCTCAAGCTATCAATCACTTCATTTCCAAATCAATGTCAAGGTCCCTGACCCACACCTTCAAAAGATGTTCATATAAAACCTGCAAAGAAATATTTGGGAAAAGCTCACTATGATGAAATTCCCATCCTTCATGCACTTGTGTATTGCCCTTTGTGAATCTTATCAAAATTCAATTATTAGTTGAGATACAAGGTCCACTTCCAGCCAAACTGAGAAATCTGAGGGTTTGCCAACCAAAACAATTCCCAACCAATTAGAAAGAAAAATAAAGGGTTCCTTCAATTTAATCATCCTCAACCTACACCTCAAAATGTGAATAACCAAATAGTAGCTCTTCAAACCTTGGCGCCCTTTAGTTATGGAGATTCGAAAAGACAATTCACACCCTTACCTAACACCCTTCATAACACAATGTCCCAAATTTTACAACAACAAATGATTGCCTTGCTCGCTGTCAAAACACCCAACCCTACTAAGAATTTACCCATGAGCTTTAAATCAAATGCTTATTGCCACTATCATCAACAAAATGGACATGACACAAAACATTGTAAGCATCTTAAACATCTTGTGCAAGACCTCATTGATTCTAGCCATTTATCCGTTGCAGGTGTTAGCGATCAAGGCAATAAATTTGTTGCTCCTCTGAATCAAAACTTGCAAATTTTCACTAATTTAATTCCCAAACATAATTTTTCATTTGTCAAAGCTACTGAAACTACAAATAATTATGTGATGAATGTTGATACAGATGATGAACATCATGATCCTATCTCACATGATATCAATGTTAATCCTATGGATGAAATGGTAGGTGCAATAAACGTTATCCTGGGCCGTAAGGGCCAACCTAAGAAATCTCTTGATATTGCTTTCTCCTCTAAGGATACAATTAAAAATCTACCAAATGGTCCTCTCTACATAGTCAGTCATATCTATGACAAGCCCACTAATGGGATACTAATAGATCCCGCTTGTGGAGAGAACGTGATCACTGAGGAATTTTTAGTATTACATGAACTTTATAAAGATGATTATGACAAACCAAAAGCATGGATCAAGACGCATAATGGTGTTGCTTTCCCTATGATTGGATCAATCACCCTTCCATTACAAATAGGACCAAAAACATTAGATGTCACATTCTCCATCATCCTATAGTCAAACTAATTTCATTTGTGGCTAGGCCATCTATGGCTTCGCTCAATGAAATTCGTCCCTTCGGTTATACATAAATGCTTAAAGTTTCCATTTGACAATGAAATATTCATTTTCCACCATAGCGGCTTTAACCCCTTATCTTCCAAAAGAAACTTTTCCTTAGAATCCTTTTGGCCCAAGCCCATGGAACCTATAATGCCATGACAAGACTTCTTTTTCATAGCTTACCTTAAATTCAAAGAAAAGAAAATAGAAAAATTGTCTCTCTGACACATGTCCTTGTCTACCTCTGACACTCCTATCATAGATGAAACCATGCTTCAACCTAAACAAGAACCAAACAACAAAGATCAACCAACACCAGAAACTTCCCCAACATCATCCAAAAGACTAAGAGACAATGAAAGAAAATTTGCCATGCCTCCTCGAATAAAACAAGTTTACAAAGCAAAAGAGAAAGTGGATGACCAACCTCCTATGGTTCCTTTTGTTCCTCTACTTAGGGAATAAAACCAACCTATGGTCGATCAACCTGCTCCTTCACGAACATACTTTGACAACAAAACCAAAAGAAACAAAGGTGCTAGAGAGTGTAGGCGTAGATCTCGTGCCCTTACTCGCAAGTTACATGAAGAGTTAAGTATAGAAAATCAAAATCCAAACTTGACTAAAGCAATGCATGATGACCCTCTTCCCCAACCAAAACAAAATGATCCAATACAACAATCACAACAAGAGTTACACTCTTCATTGGACATTATCATTTGTCCTCTTGTTGTGATTAATTTGGATGATGATGAGATCGCTAAAATCGACAAAGAGGTGCATAATGGCTTGAACACATTGTTTTCCTCTTCCACGAGCTTAAACAAGAAATATCCTATATAGATTAATGAACCTGGTACTTCTCCTAGTTCATCACTTTCCCTTGTCCCTTTGGCCAGTTTCCTACCCTCGACATATAATGAACATGATTGGGAGGCGAATGACTTGATGGTTGAATTGCATTTTCCTTACTAGTCTTTTACACTTTTTCTTTCTTATTCCTTTGTGTGTTTGCATGTGTGTAATGTGATCCCCCGTGATGTTTTGTTTGATGTTCTCCCTCTCTTTGTGACATTCCTCTATTTGTACCTTCATTCTTCTCTATTCCATGCATCACTTTTTCCTTTTTATTGTGCTTTCCTTTCGGGGATGACACAAGGCATCAAGACACCCTATGTCTCTTTCATGTTGACCCAAAAGGCCCTTTTCTTTTACATTTTTTTCTTGTTTTTTTCATTTTGGCTTGTGTTTTCCTTTTTGGGATGACGCAAGGCATTGAGACATTTATGTCTCTTTCATGTTGACCCAAAAGGCCCTTTTCTTTTACCTTTTTCACTTTTCTTTTTCTTTTTGGCTTGTGTTTTCCTTTTGGGGATGATGCAAGGCATTGAGACATTCATGTCTCCTTCATGTTGACCCAAAAGCTTTTCCTTTTCTTTTTTCTTTCCTTTTTCATTTGTCTTATGTTGTCCTTTTTAGGATGATGCAAAGTGTCAAGACACCCTATGTCTCTTCCATGTTGACCCAAAAGATTTTTCTTTGTTTTTGCTCTCTTTATGTCATTCTTCCAATTCTATGTATTTGGGGGATGATGACAGTTCCAAGCTCTCTAAAAAACATTACAAAAAAGAACATACTGACCCCAAATCCATATATCCCTTATGTGTTTGGTGTTTTCATTTTGGGGGAAACCCCTTCCTTTTCTATTTTTCTTCCTTCACATGACGTAGCCCTACTCGAAAACATATGACTTGGCATAGGGCTTTCCAAGTTGGCTCTCATTTCTTTCTTCTTGTTTTCATTTTTCATTTGCTACTTTAAATTAATTACTCATAGTATGGTGTTAGAAATTCCTTTAAAGTGGGGGAATACATTGGCATTATTCTTTTATTTGGTTCTTAGTGCAACCTTCCTACTACATACGATGTGTTTGTCACTTTTTGGATGACATTGGACTGTGTAGTTTCCTTCATGAGCGTGATCTATCTTAGCATATTAGATTCCTCTTAGTGGCTTGATGTGACACACTACATCCCTAAAGTTGTGAATTTTCTATTCTTTAATTAGTCCTCTCTTGGAGACATTAGGCACAATGTTCCCTAAGTTAAAGACCTCACATAAACTAGGCAAGACTCCTTTGAACATTCTTTTCATGTTTCATTTTGCATTTGTTATATGCCCACCTTACATAACACATCTTGCATGCCTATGGTACCATTGTTTTTGTTCATGAGCTCCAAGCATATGAAGTTTTTCTTATCTCATGAAGCTAGAAAAGTCATTTTATTTTGTGACACCTTATTAAAGTTATCAGGAGGAATAACTTTGGTATGGTTGAGCAAGAAGCCCATTTTGAGGCATGAATTTACCCATAGCCACCTACATGTGTTTGAGTGCATACCAGCCATGAGTGTATGTTTCTCACCTTCTAGGACTTTTTACCCGACGAAAAACCATGAGTTTCGTCACCTCAGAGTAAGTATGTGTTTTCTAGAAAAACAATCTAGATCTAATCCACAACAGGGTGGAAAAACGATCGAATCTTGATTCAATTCTCTCTTTCCTTTTGTCCCTTTCATTCTTTACACCATTTTCATGTGTTTTCCCTTGCGCTTATGTTTGGTTTAACATGGGATCTTGATCCTTGGGGCTTGATCACCCCTCTTGATTGTTGTTGTCTCATCTTACTACCATGGATGCATTTGTATCCCTCTTTATGTGCATGTTTGGATACTTTAGTGTGAGTTTGAAGTAGGTTCATCCTCTCACTAAACTGGGGGCTAAATGTAGCCTAGAAAAATAGATCTTTGGACATTTGCACACTCATTTGGGTCTTTCTTGTGGATGTTGGATAAGTTTTTCCTTGATTTAGTGTTGTAATGTGGTCACCACATTCAAATTAGGTCTTATACCCTTGTGAATTAATAATAATTTTATGATGCCTTGCAAAAGTGTTGTAAAGTATTGTAACACACTTTCACACTTTTCTAGGTTCTTGTTAATTTATTTCAACTAAATAACCCATTTTTATCATTTACCAAGGCTTATTTCAAAGTGTTGTGAAGTGTTGTAACAAACTTTCATGCTTTTCTACACTTGTAATCAATAATTTGACCTTTCTCATGCTTTAATTGGCCCCATTTTACACTTACAAGCCTTACTTAAGTGTATTTTTGAAAATAATCCTAATAAACATCATTCAAAACATCTAAATTTCAAAACCCACTTAAAATGCCTAAGTGAGACCCATTTTCCAGTAGGGGTGAATGAGTCCCCTTTGGCACAAAAATCAAAATAATTTCAAATTTCTAAAGGGTTGATATTTTCTAAGATCTAAGGTCGGCCTGTGATACTGTATTTTCAAGAATTATTACAGAATTGTGTATAAATATAGTGTTTTCCCTCTCATTTCACCCCCATTCATTCACCTAATCATTCCATCAATCATCAATCCTTCACTTACGCATTCTAAGCATTTCAAGCATCCTCAAGTCTACATCCATTGGATATTTTACTTGCATGTCTTCAAAATTCTACTTCAAGGGTTTGGTGAGTTGTAGCATTTCTTTTGTTCATTCATCATTCTCTTTTCATATTTTATTTCATTTTCAAGGGTTTAATTACCAAACTGAGGTTTGACCAACGCAAACCCCTATTCACTAACCCTCAACAATTTTTTCCCTCTATTTGCATGTGTTTTGTAGGTCTAGTGTGTATATTTGTCAAAGAGCAAGATTGGAAAAGTTGTCAAAAAATTGTCAAAGCAATTCAAAGTTTTCAAATCCCTAAGAGAAGCTTGGAGAACACCTACAAGCTGAATTTTGTAGTTTTGGATCTGGAAACCTGTCAGGAGTAGAAGTGCAGACCAGGAGCTATAGATTCCACTTTTGAATTTCTAGAAATATCAAAGTGGACCGATTTGCCATTAGTGGCTAATGAGTCCCACTACCAAGCCCAAATAGAGATTTTTGCAGTTTTGAGTACCTAGTTGTCAGAAACCTATTCTAGCAAAATCTTCCTAAAATAGGACTAAGTCACCCAGCTTGGCGTATGAGTCCTATTTGGGTTCAATAGTGAATTCTTCAGGATTTTTGATTCCATCCTTTTCTAGTCCCCAGGTGCACACCTTCAATTTCATAGTTTTTTGTTATAGTTTATTTGCATTTCTAGGTCATTTTGTATATCACAACATGTTTTCAAACATCTTGCATTTTCTTAATTTTGCATTAGTAGTTAATCTCTTTTATCAATTTTCAGCATCTAGGACATTCCCCTTTGACAGATTTCAATCTCATTCACATTGGAATCTCAAGGGTTTGTTCTTGAGTGAGCCATTAAGATTTTTGGTACCTCTCTCCTTTTAGGTGCAAAACCCTAGAAGTGTAAGAGAATCCCCATCCCATAAATCTTTGGTTCATTTTGGTGAACCCGACTTTAGAGCATCCTATTTCTGATTTAAATTGCATTTACATCCTAGGAATAGCTTACATTAGCATTGCATTGCATTTTGCATTGTTTAATTTGTATTCTAGGGTTTCCAAATTTGCATTAGTGAAAAGATCATCTAGCTTGCATTTGTGCATTTTATCATATCATATTTGGATCAAAAAATATAAAAATCATAATAACCAATTCAAAAATTTGGAAAATTTTCAAAAAAATTCACTACCTGGACCATTCACAACCCTAGGCGAATTAGTCTAGTTTCACATTTTTCACTACATTTTATGGCATTTAATCTTTAATTTCTAAGTTTTTGTTTGTTGTTTCTGCATTTCAATTTCACTTTCCATAATTTTAGTTTTAAGCATTTCATTCTTGTTATTTACATTCATTTGCATTCACCCTACATTTAGAAGTTTGCACTATTGCTAATACCTTAGTGAGAAGAAGTTCAAGACTCATGTCATCTCATGATAACACAATCATCCCTACATTTAGAAGCTTTGCATGAGTGTTTGGTGTCCTATTGCTAATACCTTAGTGAGAAGAAGTTCAAGACTCATGTCATCTCATGATAACACAATCATTGTGGATCTTGATTTATCTAGAACTTCCACTCCTAGTATTGAAACTAGTACGCTAGGCATGGATAATACCCTTAGCAACTATTTTCCTTCAGGTAGAATGCATGTTGAACCCAAGACTGATGACATCCCGCAAGAGAAAATCATTCAAATTCATGAGGACTTAGTCCACCTACAACACCATGTTAGCCTTGAAAACATTTATGCTACTGCAATTCCTACCATAGAATCAACACTTGTTGTAATTAGGCCCATGGAATACACTTGTGTGAAGCAATAGCCACCTTTCATTTCCAGTGACTATTGGCAAGCCACCTAAGATTTTTTTCATGCAACTTCTTTAAATACAGACAATTTTGTCAATGTTTGAGTCCATTTTAATAAATTCCCATCAAATCACCTTGTCAAATTCATCGAGTTTGAGGAAATTTGGATGTACTTTCAACATTAATTTCCTTCAAGTGAACTCCACTAGTTTTCTCTTGCCATTATATAAATCAGATTCATCTTTGCTCATTTTCATAATATTAATTTCAACTTCAAGCATGCTAAGCACTTCAAGTGATGGATCTTTGGAGGTTAGGAGTGATTTTCTAGTCATTGAGGGTGTTGAGTGAAATGTTGTGCATAGGTTGGTTGCAGACCAACTTAGAGAGATCTTCCTCGTCCACAATGATATGGAGGATGAGGTGATATGGAAGCTTATTGGTGAGCATTACATGTCTCAGGGGCACATCCATAACTCTGCTCTCCTTGAGTGTTTTCTTTACAATATCATGTGCACCTTTGGGAGCTTTGAATGGGGAAGTTGTGCTACTGAGTGTTTAGTGAGGCCAAGGTATCTATTGTGTGTCAAAGACACCCTAAGAGGTTTATCTGTGCATCTACATATAGGTTTAGTTGGTGACACAATTTTCATTGTTTCTGTGCTATGAAATGAGCGAGATGGAAAATCAGTCACCTTGCTACACTCTAGACTTGAGTGCAACAATATGGTGACCTTCGTCCACTTTGTCAAGTTTAATGAAAACCTCTTTTCCCCCACACAAATTGAACATATTCAACAAGAAGTCATTGAGGCTATTAGGGTACTTATTTTCACTCTTTGCGTTTAAGACCCCATGTGATGAAAAACCCCCTCTATTTTTGTGATGTAATGCATTTTGTATGAAATATATAAATGCATAAATATCTTTTTTGGCTTTCAAACTATACTATGGAATGTGAATATTCTATAAATCTTCTAGTTTGCTTCATGTTAGTATTCACCTATGATAAGCTCTTTCATTTTATTCTCATGGTGAACAATTCTAAAATTTATGGATGTATTTCTTCATGTGACATTTATTTATGTTGATATATTTTTCTCTCATAAATACATCTCTATCATGATTCACTTTATTGGCCATAAAGATATTTCAGTAAACAAGGACCAACTGACAACTATCGAAAAGACCAACATAAAAAGATCTTTATTTAAGTCTTTGAAAACATTGGGTGAAGGAGGAGTTATAAAACTCTGTCATCTTTTGACATTGCTTTGTAAACTGGAAAAAAATAGGCTAACAAGATAAAACTTTTCATTGTTTAACTAAGCAGAAGGTGCAACTTATTTATTTGAAGGAGGTGACTAAAAGTAATGGAAACAGTTGGCTCTGACTAGGGACGAGGTTATGAAGGATGAAAAAATGAACCTAGACTCAAAACTTTTCACACTAATTCCTTATCCATTTGGCAATAGAGTCATGATTAGGAATAAAAGGATCAAAATGCACCAAAAACAAGACACACACTAGAAATGGGAAAAATCCAAAAAGAAAAGAAAGAAGTACCAAAAAAATCTATGTACAAGGTAGGGGACACCTACCAACCATCAAAACCTAATATTTGTTATGTAAATCCATTAACTATCCAAGGAAAGTATGACCCATGATGACTAAGAGGAACATGCTTTTGTCTTATTTTTGTATTCAAAAGCATCAACTAAAGACATAAGAAATTTTCAGGATGAATGGTTGTTCATACCTTTCCCTCATCATTGAAAGGATATTCCCTCTCCCATGTCTAGATCAAATTTTTCATGAAAAGTCCCCAAGTTACATCTTTAGTTGCTTTTTCAAGTAAGTCAGTCTTCAAAAGAGTCACCCCACTAATTGAAATAAAAAGAGAAAACCTACTTGGAGATTGATCAAACTGTAAGGAGGAAACATAGGCCACCTCATTCTCCTTGATCAATGTAGGTGCATCATTACTCAGAGTAAGCTCCGCAAGGATTAGAGCTCTACATGCACTTTCTAAATTACTAATTCCTCATTCCAACTTGCAAACAAATGTAACTTTTATTGAGAGTTGTTGCTTATCTAAAAACTCTAAGGTATTTCTTGTGAATCAAGAATAATCTTCTAATATAGGATTCTCACCAATGTATATCTCTTCTCCTTTTTTCCCTCCCTTTTTTATTTCAATTTCAAGAGTGGGATCTCCTTCTTTACTATGCTCCAGGGCAAGGAAATGCCTAAGCTCAAGTTTCTTTTCCTTGTATCTTTCAATTTTTTCACTACTCCTAATTTCTTGAAATGACTAATCAATTATACTATCAACTTCACAAATGAGTATCTCACAATTAGAAGATATTGAATTTACCTACATCTCATGACTAGGTGATTTCCCAACGTATTCTTGTGTTGAGATAGTAGGCTCTGAGGCAAGACTTGTGGTGCTACAAGAAGGAATATCTTCTTCATCTTCATAACTATTTGAATCTTCTTCTTCAAGTCCAAAGAGTTCAGTATACACTTCACTCTCACTTCTCACCCCGAGCATTTTTGAAAATTCTTCTTGATGTGCCATGATAAAACTTGGGGAATTAGTCATAGAAGAATCATCGTTGCTTAAAATTATTAGAATCTCCCTGGGAATGAGGCTTGGGCTTGGAAAGGTTCATCTCCTAGGTGGTCATGGCATCTAGACAATGACAAATCCTCTTCAATCTTTATGACTTTGATTTTTACTTTTAATCAACTATGCATCTCCTTCTTAGGAGGAAATGAATTCTAGGAGGTAGAGCATGCATGAAGGTGACTACCAAATTATATTGACTAGGCCAATTGGAGTGGGGAATTTGTCCCAAAATTCAGGTGAATCTATCAATAAAGCTTCTGACATCTTCACCTTCTCTTTTCTAAATATTGAAAAGGGACCTCAAAAGTGTCGCTACATCAACCACTGTCTTGAATCTCACAATAAATTTGTCTATCATAGTATTCCAATCAGTAATAAATCTTTCATCAATCCATCTGAACCACTCCATTACTTTACCTTTCAAAGATGCAAAAAAAAGGGAAAACGACCATATTTTCCTTACCAAATCTAGACCCCCCATGGCCATAATGAAGTAGAATCAATCAGAAGAAATTATGAACAAGGAGGGAAATTTGATTTTAATAGAGTTGAAAATATCTAGGAAGAGATAATTTCTTTATTCAAATTAATTTTGAGGTGGCTCTCTTTGGGTTGGTGGTAGATTCTAATTTTGAACAGGCTGATGTGGAAAATTCAGATAGTGCATAATTTCAATACTCATAAATCTTTCAACCACTTTCCTAGGTGGGCATTGTGCTCATTCTTCTGAACATTGAGCACAAAACTATCTCGCATGTAATCCTTTTCACTTATGTAGTACCTCCACGCAAGATATTTAACTATCAAATGATTTCTTCTTGTCCAACCGTGACCCAATCCAAATCTGGCTAGCAAAAAGGAAAAATATCCTCATGTGATAACACCATCTTTAATCATGATAAGGCATGTTTTACACACCCCCCAACAAAGTTGCCAAAAATTT
The DNA here is from genome assembly GCA_007258455.2 of Sequoia sempervirens. Taxonomy (NCBI): domain Eukaryota; kingdom Viridiplantae; phylum Streptophyta; class Pinopsida; order Cupressales; family Cupressaceae; genus Sequoia; species Sequoia sempervirens. Next base: position 288,383,214 of record VDFB02000015.1, read on the forward strand.
GTTAGTTAATAAATTTTTCCTTAAAATAATTAACTCAAAATGACTCTATATTTCCTAAAGAAGGACTAATCAATCAACAACATTTGGAGAGATCACCATTACATTGGTGATCTTCCTCTAAATTTTAATTGAGGTACAACTCCCTCTTCTAATACAAATTTTGGATTTTTTGATATAATGAAAGCGGGGGTATGGTTTTAACTAGAAAGAAAGAAAGGAAAACTAACATCTATCCATATCCATGAAAATAGATGTGATAGAAGAATGCTTTAAAACTAAAGAAAACTTTAATGTTGGAAATTGGATTGGAAAATAATTAATATCATGGCTCATAGACTAGATTATTAAGAGCTTGCTAACTCGAATCACTTGCAACTTAACATTCACTACAAATAAATGAATAAAATACCATAGAGCAACACATCCTCATAGGGAATTAATATTCAAATTCTCATCTCAAAGCTCATAGAATTATTCATAAGTATTAGCATTCTATTCACAAATCTATTGCCCACAGACAATAAACATTCACAGCAAAAGATCAAATTGCAAAATTGATCCTTTGATTATGATTGATTCTAACTCATGCATCACAGTGCAAGGGGGATCAAAATTTTGGACCCTTGCAATAACCAACTGAGGGGTATTTAAAATTTTACATCATAACAATCAATATTTTGAAAACTAATTTTTGAATTTTAACTACTGTCTAGCTGAATAAAAATTTGGTTGAAAGCCAACTAATTCTTGTCAGATTATGACGATGTATTCATTAATAGCTATTTTTAAGGGCATTATGATTACATCACCATTTATGATTGATATGATGGAGGAGTGAATCGACACTTGTTATAAGCAAGCCCACGGAATACACTCATGTGAAATATTTGCCACCTTCCATTTCTGATGACTATTGGCATGCCACCTAAGATTGTTTATGTGCAACTTCTTTAAATGCATTTGGAGTATTTTTTCGATGTCTGAATCTAGTTTACTAAATTCCCATCACATCACCTTGCTGAATTCATTGGGTTTGAGGAAATTTGGATGTACTTTCAACATTAATTACCTTCAAGAGAACTCCACTAGTTTTCTCTCGCCATTCTATAAATTAGCTTTGTCACTACTCATTTTCACAATATTAATTTCATCTTCAAGCATGTTGAGCACTTCAAGTGATGGAGCTTTGGAGGTTAGGAATGATATTTTGGTCATTGAGGGCATTCAGTGTAGTGTCATGTGTAGGTTGGTTGCAGACCAACTTAGAGATACCTTCCTCATCTGTAGTGACATGAAGGAAGAGGTGATATGGAAGCTTATTAGTGAGAATTACATGTCTCAGGTGCACGTCCATAACTCTGGTCTCCTCGAGTATTTTCTTTATCATATCACACACACTCTAGGATCTATGAATGGGGAATGTGTGCTACTAAGCGTATGGTGAGGCCAAGGTATCTTTTGTGTTTCAAAGATGCCCTAAGAGGTTTATCTATGCATCCACATGTGGGTTTATTTGGTGACGCAATTTTCATTGCTTCTACACTATGAAATGAGAGAGTTGGAAAAGAAATTTCCCTAATATGTTTTGAGCTTGAGCACAACAATATGGAGACCTTCACCCACTTTGTCAAGTTTAATGAAAACCTATTTTCCCCTATGTAGATTGAGCATATGCAAGAATTCATTGACGCGATTAGGGTCCTCGTTTTCACTCTCTGCATTTAATACCCCTTGTGATGAAAAACCCCCTCTCTTTTTCTGATGTAATGAATTCTAGATGAAATATATAAATATATATATTAGCTTTCAAACATTACTACGTAATGTGAATGTTCTCGAAATCTTCTACTTTGCTTCATGTTAGTATTCATCTACAATA
>VDFB02000015.1:288394624-288609168 GCA_007258455.2 Sequoia sempervirens
TTTTCTTCCTTCACATGATGCAACCCTACTCAAAAACATATGACTTGGCATAGGGCTTTCCAAATTGGCTCTCATTTCTTTCTTCTTGTTTTCATTTTTCATTTCTTTCTTCTTGTTTTCATTTTTCATTTGCTACTTTAAATTAATTACTCATAGTATGGTGTTAGAAATTCCTTTAAAGTGGGGGAATACATTGGCATTATTATTTTGCATTTTTCCTTTTCTTGGTTCTTAGTGCAACCTTCCTACTACATACGATGTGTTTGTCACTTTTTCGATGACATTGGACTGTGTAGTTTCCTTCATGAGCGTGATCTATCTTAGCATATTGCATTCCTCTTAGTGGCTTGATGTGACACACTACATCCCTAAATTTGTGAATTTTCTATTCTTTGATCAGTCCTCTCTTGGAGACATTAGGCACAATGTTCCCTAAGTTAAAGACCTCGCATAAACTAAGCAAGACTCCTTTAAACATTCTTTTCATGTTTCATTTTGCATTTTTTATATGCCCACCTTACATAACACATCTTGCATGCCTATGGTACCATTGTTTTTGTTCATGAGCTCCAAGCATATGAAGTTATTCTTATCTCATGAAGCTCAAAAAGTCATTTTATTTTGTGGCACCTTATTAAAGTTATCAGGGGGAATAACTTTGGTATTGTTGAGTGAGAAGCCCATTTCGAGGCATGAATTTACCCATAGCCACCTACATGTGTTTGAGTGCATACCAGCCATGAGTGTATGTTTCTCACCTTCTAGGACTTCTTACCCGACAAAAAACCATGAGTTTCGTCACCTCAGAGTAAGTATGTGTTTTCTAGAAAAATAATCTAGATCTAATCCACAACAGGGTGGAAAAAAGATTGAATCTTGATTCAATTCTGTCTTTCCTTCTCTCTTTCATTTTGTCCCTTTCATTCTTTACATCATTTTCATGTGTTTTCCCTTGTGCTTATGTTTGGTTTGACATGGGATCTTGATCCTTGGGGCTTGATGACCCCTCTTGATTGTTGTTGTCTCATCTTACTAGCATGGATGCATTTGTATCCCTCTTTATGTGCATGTTTGGATACTTTAGTGTGAGTTTGAAGTAGGTTCATCCTCTCACTAAACTGGGGGCTAAATGTAGCCTAGAAAAATAGATCTTTGGACATTTGCACACTCATTTGGGTCTTTCTTGTGGATGTTGGATAAGTTTTTCCTTGATTTAGTGTTGTAATGTGGTCACCACATTAAAATTAGGTCTTAGACCCTTGTGAATTAATAATAATTTTATGATGCCTTGCAAAAGTGTTGTAAAGTATTGTAACATGCTTTCACACTTTTCTAGGTTCTTGTTAATGTATTTCATCTAAATAACCCATTTTTATCATTTACCAAGGCTTATTTCAAAGTGTTGTAAAGTGTTGTAACAAAATTTCATGCTTTTCTAGGCTTGTAATCAATAATTTGACCTTTCTCATGCTTTAATTGGCCCCATTTTACACTTACAAGCCTTACTTAAGTGTATTTTTGAAAATAATCCTGATAAACATCATTCAAAACATCTAAATTTCAAAACCCACTTAAAATGCCTAAGTGAGACCCATTTTCCACTAGGGGTGAATAAGTCCCCTTTGGCACAAAAATCAAAATAATTTCAAATTTCTAGAGGGTTGATATTTTCTAAGATCTAAGGTCGGCCTGTGATACTATATTTTCAAGAATTATTGCATAATTGTGTATAAATATAGTGTTTTCCCTCTCATTTCACCCCCATTCATTCACCCAATCATTCTGTCAATCATCAATCCTTCACTTACGCATTCTAAGCATTTCAAGCATCCTCAAGTCTACATCCATGGGATCTTTTAAGTATTGCATGTCTTCACAATTCTACTTCAAGGGTTTGGTGAGTTGTAGCATTTCTTTTGTTCATTCATCATTCTCTTTTCATATTTTATTTCATTTTCAAGGGTTTAATTACCAAACTGAGGTTTGACCAAGGCAAACCCCTATTCACTAACCCTCAACAAATTTTTCCCTCTATTTGCATGTGTTTTGTAGGTCTAGTGTGTAGATTTGTCAAAGAGCAAGATTGGAAAAGTTATCAAAAAATTGTCAAAGCAATTCAAAGTTTTCAAATCCCTAAGAGAAGCTTGGAGAACACCTACAAGCTGAATTTTGTAGTTTCGGATCTGGAAACATATTAGGAGCAGAAGTGTAGACCAGGAGCTACAGATTCCACTTTTGAATTTCTAGAAATATCAAAGTGGATTGATTCACCATTAGTGGCTAATGAGTCCCACTACCAAGCCCAAATAGATATTTTTGCAGTTTTGAGTACCTAGTTGTCAGAAACATGTTCTAGCAAAATCTTCCTAAAATAGGACTAAGTCACCCAGCCTTTTGTATGAGTCCTAGTTGGCTTCAATAGTGAATTCTTTAGGATTTTTGAGCTCCATTCAATCCTTTTCTAGTCTCCAGGTGCACACCTTCAATTTCATAGTTTTTTGTTATAGTTTATTTGCATTTCTAGGTCATTTTGTATATCACAACATGTTTTCAAACATCTTGCATTTTCTTAATTTTGCATTAGTAGTTAATCTCTTTTATCAATTTTCAGCATCTAGGACATTCCCCTTTGACAGATTTCAATCTCATTCACATTGGAATCTCAAGGGTTTGTTCTTGAGTGAGCCATTAAGATTTTTGGTACCTCTCTCCTTTTAGGTGCAAAACCCTAGAAGTGTAAGAGAATCCCCATCCCATAAATCTTTGGTTCATTTTGGTGAACTCGACTTTAGAGCATCCTATTTCTAAATATTTGGTTCATTTTGGTGAACCCGACTTTAGAGCATCCTATTTCTGATTTAAATTGCATTTACATCCTAGGAATAGATTACATTAGCATTGCATTGCATTTTGCATTGTTTAATTTGTATTCTAGGGTTTCCAAATTTGTATTAGTGAAAAGATCATCTAGCTTGCATTTGTGCATTTTATCATATCATATTTGCATTAGAAAATATAAAAGCATAAAAACCAAATCAAAAATTTGGAAAATTTTCAAAAAAAATCACTACCTAGACCATTCACAACCCTAGGCGAATTAGTCCAGTTTCACATTTTTCACTACATTTTATGGCATTTAATCTTTAATTTCTAAGTTTTTGTTTGTTGTTTCTGCATTTCAATTTCACTTTCCATAATTTTAGTTTTAAGCATTTCATTCTTGTTAGTTTACATTACATTTGCATTCACCCTACATTTAGAAGCTTTGCATGAGTGTCTGGTGTCCTATTGCTAATACCTTAGTGAGAAGATGTTCAAGACTCATGTCATCTCATGATAACACAATTGTTGTGGATCTTGATTTATCTAGAGCTTCCACTCCTAGTATTGAAACTAGTACGCTAGGCATGGATAATACCCTTAGCAACTATTTTCCTTCAGGTAGAATGCATGTTGAACCCAAGATTGATGATATCCCGCAAAAGAAACTCATTCAAATTCATGAGGACTTAGTCCACCTACAACACCATGTTAGCCTTGAAAACATTTGTGCTACTGCAATTCCTACCATAGAATCAACGCTTGTTGTAATTAGGCCCATGGAATACACTTGTGTAAAGTAATAGCCACCTTTCATTTCCAGTGACTATTGGCATGCCACCTAAGATTTTTTTGATGCAACTTCTTTAAATACAGACAATTTTGTCGATGTTTGAGTCCATTTTAATAAATTCCCATCAAATCACCTTGTCAAATTCATCGAGTTTGAGGAAATTTGGATGTAATTTCAACATTAATTTCCTTCAAGTGAACTCCACTAGTTTTCTCTTGCCATTCTATAAATCAGATTCATCTTTGCTCATTTTCATAATATTAATTTCAGCTTCAAGCATGCTAAGCACTTCAAGTGATGGATCTTTGGAGGTTAGGAGTGATTTTCTAGTCATTGAGGGTGTTGAGTGAAATGTTGTGCATAGGTTGGTTGCAGACCAACTTAGAGAGATCTTCCTTGTCCACAATGATATGGAGGATGAGGTGATTTGGAAGCTTATTGGTGAGCAATACATGTCTCAGGGGCACATCCTTAACTTTGGTCTCCTTGAGTGTTTTCTTTACAATATCATATGCACCTTTGGGAGCTTTGAATGGGGAAGTTGTGCTACTAAGTGTTTAGTGAGGCCAAGGTATCTATTGTGTGTCAAAGACACCCTAAGAGGTTTATTTGTGCATCTACATACAGGTTTAGTTGGTGACACAATTTTCATTGTTTCTGTGCTATGAAATGAGCGAGATGGAAAATCAGTCACCCTACTACACTCTAGACTTGAGTGCAACAATATGGTGACCTTCATCCACTTTGTCAAGTTTAATAAAAACCTCTTTTCCCCCACACAAATTGAACATATTCAACAAGAATTCATTGAGGCTATTAGGGTACTTATTTTCACTCTTTGCATTTAAGACCCCGTGTGATGAAAAATCCCCTCTATTTTTGTGATGTAATGCATTTTGTATGAAATATATAAATGCATAAATATCTTTTTTGGCTTTCAAACTATACTATGGAATGTGAATATTCTAGAAATCTTCTAGTTTGCTTCATGTTAGTATTTACCTATGATAAGCTCTTTCATTTTATTCTCATGGTGAACAATTCTGAAATTTATGGATGTATTTCTTCATGTGACATTTATTTATGTTGATATATTTTTCTTTCATAAATACATCTCTATCAATGAAACATTATTCGACTCTAAATGCTTTGGTAATTAGTTTCTAGGTAGGGTTTTCAAAACAACTTTAAGATTACACCTTAGTTATGAAAACCTATTTATACTCTGTCATGTTGTAATAATCTCTACCAGGAATTGACAAAGGTTTCCAAGCTTTGTAATAATTTTTCAAGTCCCTTTATTATTCATATATGCGTGCCTTGATTCACTTTATTGGCCATAAAGATATTTCAATAAACAAGGACCAACTGACAACTGTCAAAAAGACCAACACAAAAAGATCTTTAGTTAAGTCTTTGGAAACATTGGGTGAAGGAGGAGTTATAAAACTCTGTCATCTTTTGACATTGGTTTGTAAACTGGAAAAAAATAGGCCGACAAGATAAAACTTTTCATTGTTTAACTAAGCAGAAGGTGCAACTTATTTATTTGAAGGAGGTGACTAAAAGTAATGGAAATAGTTGGCTCTGACTAGGCACGAGGTTATGAAGGATGAAGCAACGAACCTAGACTCAAAACTTTTCACACTAGTTCCTTATCCATTTGGCAATAGAGTCATGATTAGGAATAAAAGGATCAAAATGCACCAAAAACAAGACACACACTAGAAATGGGAAAAATCCAAAAAGAAAAGAAAGAAGTACCAAAAAAATCTATATACAAGGTAGGGGACACCTACCAACCATCAAAACCTAATATTTGTTATGTAAATCCATTAACTAGCCAAGGAAAGTATGACCCATGATGACTAAGAGGAACATGCTTTTGTCTTATTTTTGTATTCAAAAGCATCAACTAAAGACATAATAAATTTTCATGATGAATGGTTGTTCATACCATTCCCTCATCATTGAAGGGATATTCCCTCTCCCATGTCTAGATCAATTTTTTCATGAAAAGTCCCCAAGTTACATCTTTAGTTGCTTTTTCAAGTAAGTCAGTCTTCAAAAGAGTCACCCCACTGATTGAAATAAAAAGAGAAAACCTACTTGGAGATTGATCAACCTGTAAGGAGGAGACATAGGCCACCTCATTCCCCTTGATCAATGTAGGTGCATCATTACTAAGAGTAAGCTCCGCAAGGATTAGAGCTCTGGATGCACTTTCTAAATTACTATTTCCTCATTCCAACCTGCAAACAAATGTAACTTTTATCGAGAGTTGTTTCTAATAAAAAAACTCTAAGGTATTTCTTGTGAAGCAAGAATAATCTTCTAATATAGGATTCTCACCAATGTATATCTCTTCTCCTTTTTTCCCTCCCTTTTTTATTTCAATTTTAAGAGTGGGATCTCATTCTTTACTATGCTCCAGGGCAAGGAAATGCCTAAGCTCAAGTTTCTTTTCCTCGTATCTTTCAATTTTTTCACTACTCCTAATTTCTTGAAATGACTAATCAATTATACTATCAACTTCACGAATGGGTATCTCACAATTAGAAGATACTGAATTTACCTACATCTCATGACTAGGTGATTGCCCAACGTCTTCTTGTGTTGAGATAGTAGGCTCTGAGGCAAGACTTGTGGTGCTACAAGAAGGAATATCTTCTTCATCTTCATAACTATTTGAATCTTCTTCTTCAAGTCCAAAGAGTTCAGTATACACTTCACTCTCACTTCTCACCCCGAGCATTTTTGAAAATTCTTCTTGATGTGCCATGATAAAACTTGGGGAATTAGTCATAGAAGAATCATCGTTGCTTAAAATTATTAGAATCTCCCTGGGAATGAGGCTTGGGCTTGGAAAGGTTCATCTCCTAGGTGGTCATGGCATCTAGACAATGACAAATCCTCTTCAATCTTTATGACTTTGATTTTTACTTTTAATCAACTATGCATCTCCTTCTTAGGAGGAAATGAATTCTAGGAGGTAGAGCATGCATGAAGGTGACTACCAAATTATATTGACTAGGCCAATTGGAGTGGGGAATTTGTCCCAAAATTCAGGTGAATCTATCAATAAAGCTTCTGACATCTTCACCTTCTCTTTTCTAAATATTGAAAAGGGACCTCAAAAGTGTCGCTACATCAACCACTGTCTTGAATCTCACAATAAATTTGTCTATCATAGTATTCCAATCAGTAATAAATCTTTCATCAATCCATCTGAACCACTCCATTACTTTACCTTTCAAAGATGCAAAAAAAAGGGAAAACGACCATATTTTCCTTACCAAATCTAGACCCCCCATGGCCATAATGAAGTAGAATCAATCAGAAGAAATTATGAACAAGGAGGGAAATTTGATTTTAATAGAGTTGAAAATATCTAGGAAGAGATAATTTCTTTATTCAAATTAATTTTGAGGTGGCTCTCTTTGGGTTGGTGGTAGATTCTAATTTTGAACAGGCTGATGTGGAAAATTCAGATAGTGCATAATTTCAATACTCATAAATCTTTCAACCACTTTCCTAGGTGGGCATTGTGCTCATTCTTCTGAACATTGAGCACAAAACTATCTCGCATGTAATCCTTTTCACTTATGTAGTACCTCCACGCAAGATATTTAACTATCAAATGATTTCTTCTTGTCCAACCGTGACCCAATCCAAATCTGGCTAGCAAAAAGGAAAAATATCCTCATGTGATAACACCATCTTTAATCATGATAAGGCATGTTTTACACACCCCCCAACAAAGTTGCCAAAAATTTGTTAGTTAATAAATTTTTCCTTAAAATAATTAACTCAAAATGACTCTATATTTCCTAAAGAAGGACTAATCAATCAACAACATTTGGAGAGATCACCATTACATTGGTGATCTTCCTCTAAATTTTAATTGAGGTACAACTCCCTCTTCTAATACAAATTTTGGATTTTTTGATATAATGAAAGCGGGGGTATGGTTTTAACTAGAAAGAAAGAAAGGAAAACTAACATCTATCCATATCCATGAAAATAGATGTGATAGAAGAATGCTTTAAAACTAAAGAAAACTTTAATGTTGGAAATTGGATTGGAAAATAATTAATATCATGGCTCATAGACTAGATTATTAAGAGCTTGCTAACTCGAATCACTTGCAACTTAACATTCACTACAAATAAATGAATAAAATACCATAGAGAAACACATCCTCATAGGGAATTAATATTCAAATTCTCATCTCAAAGCTCATAGAATTATTCATAAGTATTAGCATTCTATTCACAAATCTATTGCCCACAGACAATAAACATTCACAGCAAAAGATCAAATTGCAAAATTGATCCTTTGATTATGATTGATTCTAACTCATGCATCACAGTGCAAGGGGGATCAAAATTTTGGACCCTTGCAATAACCAACTGAGGGGTATTTAAAATTTTACATCATAACAATCAATATTTTGAAAACTAATTTTTGAATTTTAACTACTGTCTAGCTGAATAAAAATTTGGTTGAAAGCCAACTAATTCTTGTCAGATTATGACGATGTATTCATTAATAGCTATTTTTAAGGGCATTATGATTACATCACCATTTATGATTGATATGATGGAGGAGTGAATCGACACTTGTTATAAGCAAGCCCACGGAATACACTCATGTGAAATATTTGCCACCTTCCATTTCTGATGACTATTGGCATGCCACCTAAGATTGTTTATGTGCAACTTCTTTAAATGCATTTGGAGTATTTTTTCGATGTCTGAATCTAGTTTACTAAATTCCCATCACATCACCTTGCTGAATTCATTGGGTTTGAGGAAATTTGGATGTACTTTCAACATTAATTACCTTCAAGAGAACTCCACTAGTTTTCTCTCGCCATTCTATAAATTAGCTTTGTCACTACTCATTTTCACAATATTAATTTCATCTTCAAGCATGTTGAGCACTTCAAGTGATGGAGCTTTGGAGGTTAGGAATGATATTTTGGTCATTGAGGGCATTCAGTGTAGTGTCATGTGTAGGTTGGTTGCAGACCAACTTAGAGATACCTTCCTCATCTGTAGTGACATGAAGGAAGAGGTGATATGGAAGCTTATTAGTGAGAATTACATGTCTCAGGTGCACGTCCATAACTCTGGTCTCCTCGAGTATTTTCTTTATCATATCACACACACTCTAGGATCTATGAATGGGGAATGTGTGCTACTAAGCGTATGGTGAGGCCAAGGTATCTTTTGTGTTTCAAAGATGCCCTAAGAGGTTTATCTATGCATCCACATGTGGGTTTATTTGGTGACGCAATTTTCATTGCTTCTACACTATGAAATGAGAGAGTTGGAAAAGAAATTTCCCTAATATGTTTTGAGCTTGAGCACAACAATATGGAGACCTTCACCCACTTTGTCAAGTTTAATGAAAACCTATTTTCCCCTATGTAGATTGAGCATATGCAAGAATTCATTGACGCGATTAGGGTCCTCGTTTTCACTCTCTGCATTTAATACCCCTTGTGATGAAAAACCCCCTCTCTTTTTCTGATGTAATGAATTCTAGATGAAATATATAAATATATATATTAGCTTTCAAACATTACTACGTAATGTGAATGTTCTCGAAATCTTCTACTTTGCTTCATGTTAGTATTCATCTACAATAATCTCTTTCATTTTATGCTCATGGTGAACAATTTTGGAATTTATGGATTCATTTCTTCATGTGACTTTTTTTTTGTTGATATATTTTTCTTTTGTAAATACATCTTTTCCAATGAAGCACTTTTTACTCTGAATGCACTAGTTATCAGTTTCTAGGTAGGGTTTTTGAAATAACTTCAAAGTATGCCTTAGTTATGAAAACCTATTTATACTTTTCCATGACATAATAACCTTTGGAGCACTTTAATCTACTTATTACCCCCTTTTTTCCTTTATAAATAACACTTATAAAAAGTGACCTTCATTTAGCTTAAAAGCAATGGTGGGAATAGTGAAGTTTTGGGAACCCTATCAAGAACCAAAAAAGGTTTCCAAACTTTGTAATAATCTTCCAAGTCCTTTATTATTCATATTTTTCTACCTTGATTCACTTTATCAGCCATAAAGATAATTTGGTAACTAAGGTTCGACTGACAACCGTCGAAAATACCAACACAAAAAGATCTTTAGTTAAGTCCTTGGAAACGTCAGATGAGGGAGAAGTTATAAAACTCTATTGGCTTCCAATGTTGGTTTGAAAAATGAACAAAAAGGACAAAAAGACAAAAATTTTGATTGTTTAACTAAGTAGAAGGTGTAACTTCTTTATTTGAAGGGGGCGACTAAAAGTGATGGCAACATATGGTAAAACAAAAAAGATTAGGGATATCAAATTGATAATGATTTGATGAATCTTGACCTTAAAAGTTTTGACCACATCAAAGACTACATCTCCAAGTTTAAACAACTAAGAACACAGTTGAAAGATTGCAACATTGATAAGGAGGATTTAAAACTGATTTTGAATGTGTTATCCAAGCTTGGTCCTAAGTATTCACTATTTTTCTGGATTTCACAGGTCCATCTACTTTCTATGGGAGCATCCTATGTTGATCCTAAGTTTGGTGAATTTTCAAGTCTCCTAATCCAATAGGAATCTAAGTTAACTAATATGGGTCTAATCAAGTCTTCCAAGTCACAAGCATTGTTGGATAGTGAGTCTAAGGTACAGAAAGAATCAAGGAATCTTGATAAGAAGAAAAGAAGAAAAAGATCAAGCCACATAAATAATATGAATCATCTCCCTCTAAAGCGGAATCATCTAAGAAGGAGAAGCCTACTTGTGCATATTGCAAGAAATCAAGGCATGATGAATACCAATGTTATTTAAAACAAATTACTGAGTTAAATAATATTATTAAGAATGTTTAAATCAATGATTCTTCATCATCAAAAGATTCATCCTCTTCTTCATTATCAAAGTCCAATAGACATAAGGGGCAAGCACTTCTTACAGTTACAGATTCTAAGTCAAAGAGGTGGATACTTGATTCAGGAGCCTCACATCACATGGCTTCATCAAAGAGTATGTCCTCTTCATTTGGTACTTGTTCACCACCACACATATTGATGGCTAACAACACATATATGTGTGTTTGTGGGAAGGGATCCATTGACATAGATGATGGAGCATTCAATGATGTTCTTTGTGTGCCTTCATTATCAACCAATATCATTTCTATCTATCAAATCACACATGGTGGAGCAAGAAAGAGTGTTGATTTCACACCAAATTGTCATAATCTAGGGTTTGCATAGCAGGGATTTAATTGTAGTTGGGGAGATTGATCACCAATCTCTAGTCTACACCTCATATTTTGCTCCTAATGATTCGACAAATGTTCACATTGAGGCATCTTGTGTGGAAAATTTTAAAGAGATTCAATATGGTCATTTGAATCTTGGTATTATTTCATCTACTGAGGATCTCGTGGCATGTGCTAATATATCATCTCGTTTATCTACTTTTGTATTTGAGGATGCTTGTGATTCCACAGTTTTGGTTCCTTGTGATTCAATAAAGCAGGACATACATCATCTTCCAGAGATGGCTACTTGGGATGAGTACTTGACAAATATTTTTGGTTTGTATTGTGAGTCTTGCATTTCAGATTTGGGAGGTATCATTGATAGCATACATCTTCTCTTCGATCAAGGTGATCCTTCTTCAATTGGTGCGAGGGAACACTCTAACCCTCTTATTCATTCTCCATATTATCATTCTTTTTAGTTTGAAATGAGTGTCTATACTTTTGGATAGCATTTGGAAGAGGCATCTTTGTCTTTAGAGGAGGTATCCTTATCTTTGGATTGTGTTCTACAATCATTTCTAGGAGTTTCTAGATTGTCTTATTCAGCAATGTGGCCTAGAATTCCTTTTTGGAGTATGACACCTTTTGGCATCGACATGGAGACACTTGAGCATCATTCAAAGACATCACACATCATCCTTCTCACATATTTTACAAATGCTAATACATCCTACATACCATCTTGGTTGTGTTTCTTCCTAAGGGGAGGAACATTGTTCAATGTTATTGGATCGTCTTCAGCATTCAATGTAGAGCTTCTCCCATCATTGTAGGAGACTCAACATTTATGGGGGGTTGCATGGTCTCTCATCTTCTCTCTTATAGGGGGAATCTTTCCTCAAATTGGATTTTTTCCTTCTCATGCATCATTGAGAATATTTTTTTCTTTTCATCTCTTTTGGGGAATATTTGTGTCCAACTGTATTTTCTCCTTTTCTCTTTTTTTGAGAGAATGCATTTACATTTATACATGGGTACCTACTAAGGCCTCATATCCAGGACCCATCCTTGTTTCATCTGTATAATAATAAGCTACTCCCTAAGTTTCATTTAAGGGGGGTGTTAGTGTAAACAAAGTCTTGTACCTAGTTAATTTATTACTATGGGACTTAAGGGACTTACTTACATGTTAGGTTTACTTAGGTCCTAGGAAGGAATATTTCTAGAAGGTGTTATTTTTCATATTATCTTTTCACTTTTAACACATGTATCCTAGGTAGTTATGATATTTTGTCACATGATGGTCCATAGGATTAAGACATTTGTCATAATCCTATTTAATCCTATGTCTCACCTTGGCTATATAACCAATTGTTCTCATGTGTAAATCAACAATTGTCATATTTAATGCTATTGGACTTAATTCCATTGCAATCTTGAGTATTTCATATTGATATCTCTTGTGCTTTCATGAAGTTCCTAGATCTTGGGTGGCTATAATCTTCAACCAAATATTGCATGGTGTAGAGTTATTCTATACCAACTCTTGCATGCTCAAAATTTGTGTTACACACAAAGTTGAGAAAATAAAATTCCTCCCCCTTCAATCATAGTCTCTATTCCTACATACACTCATTCAACTATCACTACAACAATACAACCAATTAGTAATATCACTCCAACTTTGGGTATAATTTCCACTAGAAATTCTCTTAGCTTTGTCAATTCAAACATCATATCTCCTAACCCCGCACCTTTCACAAACATTCAATTCATTTATCCTCCCAACACATATACACCTCCACCATATTCCCCTCCATCTCAAAATACAACCAATGATTTCGTCATAAACCAACTTAAATTGTAAAATGTCACAACCCTCCAACAACAAATAGCAACATTGAACGAAAATCAAAATGGACAACCTTCACTATATGTCAAAAGAAACCAATTATCATTGGAGATATTGAGAACATAAATGCCACAAGGTGTAGAGATTCCTATATTTGAGAATTTTGGTGGTAAAGGAGATTCTAGCAACCATGTTTCAGCATACACGACATTATGTAGTGACTTCATTTTTGAAGATAAACTCTTGGCTAAACTTTTTCCTAGGTCTTTGAAAGATACATCCTTGGAAAGATTTTTTTCCTTACCGAATGGAACCTCTAAAAATGGGGTATAGGTGAATGATTATTAAGTGCTATCATACCCACTTTCAAAGCTATTCCATTCAAGGATAACCCTAGAGATCTTAATGCAAAATAGAAAGAGATCTTGCAATAGGGTTGTCCTAGGGGCTAAAATTAGACTAATAAGGGGTTCACCACCAAGTTTAGACTTGGAAAAGACAATGGAATGCAAGATGAAATGAAAAACACTAATTGAATATAATGCACTACAAAATGACCAAGAAAAGTGAATGAAATGAAACAAAAAACTGAAGGAAAGAAGGTGTGCACCTAGGAATCTAGGAATGACTAGATGGAGGTCTGGAACACTGGAAAAGTTGAATTTAATACTAACTAGGACTCATTTTCCAAGCTAGGTGAATTAGTTCAATTTCTAGAAAACTATGCAGGAACAAGAATCTACTAAATGGGTATCTGAATCTACTAAATGGGTATCTGAATCTACAAGAATTTGAAAATTGAATAGAGCTAGGACTCATTTGCCATAAGTGGAAAATCAGTCCAGTTGGGCTTTTCTGAAGCTTCAAAAGCTGATCCTACTCTTCTTTGTCTATTTTGTCCTTCTTGAGTGATTTTCGGATCCAAATCTCTGATTTGTTACCTATAGGTATTCTCCAAGGTTCTCCAAGGCTTGATGACAACTTTGACAACTTTTGAGCTCTTAACTTCTTTTCTCCAATCTCGCTCCTTAGGAAATCTGCAACCTAGACCTAGAAATCACACACAAAGGAGAGGGAAAAATGTTGTGGGGTTAGTGGATAGGGGTTTTCATTGGTCAAACCCCATTTTGGAAATCAATCCTTGAAATATAATCAAATAAGAATGGAGAATATTGAATGAACAAATGACAATGTTGCAACTCCCTAAACCCTAGCAATAAAGTGTTGCAAATATGCTTGAAATGGTTGCAATGGATGTAGACTTTGACTCTTGCTTGAATGATGTTGATCTTGAATGAAACACTTGTTTGAATCACAAAATACTACACCACGAAATCTTTGACATGATGATTTATGCTTGAATGATGCTCTAAAATGCTTGATAATCTTCCCTTGAATGCTCTTGAATGATCTTGTGAATTCACACTTGCTATAAGAATGCTCATTCAACTTGCTAGGTGTAAAATGAATGAAAGAAACTTGTATTTATATTCAATTATGCAAAAATTCCTGAAATTACACCACACCAAGCCGACATCAGATCTAGTCGAATAAAATCCTACTAGAAATTTGAATTAATTTTGATTTTGGGCCATACGGGACTCATTTTCCCAAGGTGGTGAATGAGTCCCACCAAGCTTAATTTTTGGGACCATTTTTAAAAATGCTTAGAAAGGTGTGAAACCAAGTTTGGGACCAAAAGATCTAGGTGGGACCCACTCACCCAAGGTGGCGAATGAGTCACATATCACTAAATATGGGCCATTCAAACTTGAAACACCTGAATTATGAGTGGCTAATGATTGGTGTCAAGATTATCCTCAAAAAGATGCAATAAATGAGGCTTGTGGATGCAAAATAGGGCCAATTAAAGCATACGAAAGCCCAATTATTAATGAAAATCCTAGAAAAGTGTGAAAATGTGTTACAACACTCTACAACACTTAAAAATAAGATAATATTAAGGTTTATTTTAATTAAAAATATTTTTTTATTATGTTTAGTTAATTAATAAAACCTTGGAAAAGTGTGAAAGTGTGTTACAACACTTGACAACACTTTAGCAAGGTGCCATTTAAATTCATTAGTTCACAAGGGCCCAAGACCTAATGTGAATGTTTCAACCACATTACAACACTAAATCAAGGAAACATTAAGCCTAACTCACAAGGAGGGCCCAAACAAGCTAGGAAAAGTAGAAGGGATGTTTTTTTTGTGACTACACTGAATAACTCAATAAACTCATTCAATGAGATTTTTTATTCCTTTCTAAACCATTTCCAAGTTCATATTGGTCATAAGATGGCTTTACCTAATCTTATGCAATGTAAAAAATGAGTAGATGAAAAGGTCACTAATTTTATTGCTTGTTATCAACTACTTTACTCACAAATCAACATTAAGCTTCCTAATGTTGATCTTCAAAGGATATTCATTGATACCTTACAAAAAATATTCAAGAAAAACTTGGTATGATGAATTTTCTCTCTTTTACACAATTATGTACAACTCTTTGTGATTATCAGAACTCTCTTAATCAATGTGTAGACAAAACTCCTTCAACTTGTCTTAAAAAAAAAATTATGCATCATAACAATTTTCAACCATTCAAGAAACCAAACAAGAGATTTATACAGATAATTCAAGCTCAACCAAGCCATCATGTTGAACCTCAAGTGGTTTCCATAAAAAACAACCCCATACCCATTTAGAGAAAAGAATGTACACAATTCACCCCACTACCCGATACCCTCCATTCAATCATGTTACAACTCTTGAGAAAAAACTTAATCACCTTACCTCCCACTAGACCTCTTGAAATCACTAAGCCTTTACCTCTTAACTGTAATCCAAATGCTTTTTTCCAATATCATTGAAAAAATGGGCATGATATGGAACATAGTATATTTCTTAAACATTTAGTGCAAGACCTCATCAAGATTCTAATCACATCCAATTGGGTGGTATAAATGATCAAGGAAATAAATTTGTTGCCCCACCTAATCAAAATTTTCAAATCTTTACCAATCCAATTCCAAACCATTCTATCTCATTTGTTAAAGCTAGTGATACTAATAATGATGTGATGAATGTTGACAATATACAAGACATAACTGATGGTGACAAGAGTGATAATGAGGATGATCTACATACCATGATTATATTCATTGATGTTAAACCAGGTCATAAGGACCAAACCAACTTGTGTATGGACATTGATTTCACACATAGTTATATACTTAAACATGCACCCGATGGTCCTCTTTACATATCTGGAAGAATCAATTACAAGCCTACAAATGGGATATTAATTGATCCCATGTGTAGAGAATGTGATCGTTGAGGAATTATTATTTGTGTATGAACTTTACCAAGATTATTATCAACAAATCAAAAGCATGGATCACATTTATGGGATGGTTTTTCTCTCCCTACAATAGGTCCGATCACTCTTCCATTAAAATTTGGACTGAAGTAATTAGATGTCTCATTCTCCATCATCCCGATGTCAAATAAATTCCATGTGAAGTTAGGCTATTCATGGCTATGCTCCATGGATTTTTTCTTGTTGATAGTTCATAAATACTTGAAATTTCCATTTGGAAATTAAAAAAAAAATTGTTTATCATCTAGTGGTTTTAATCCTTTGTCTTCTCGTTGAAACTTTTCATTGGAATTCTTTTGGCCTAACTCCATGGAACATATAAAGCCTCGTGAAGAATTCTTTTTCAAATACTATTAAAATTTCAAGGAAAATCACATAGCATAATTATCTCTTAGCAATATTCTTGAGTCCATGATTGTTTCTCCTCCCCAACCTATCATTGATGAACCAATGCTTGAACCAAAATACCTTCCAAGTAACCAAGACAAGTCCAACACATTTCATCCACCCATTTCCTACAAGAGACCTAGGTAGAGATAACAATACAACTCCTTTGGTGCCTCCTAATATCAAAAAATTCTATAGACCTAAAGAGGTAGTATTTTCCCAACCCTCAATGGTTCCTTCCATTCCTCCCTTGCGGGAAGAAAAGAAACCAATGGTGGATAAACCCACTACACCATCACAATTTAGGATACAATTGATTGTGAAATTATCATAATATGTCCATGTATTCATAAATTATATTGTTATAGAAAAGGATAATTCCATTTATATTTCTTCCTTGGAATACTTAGATCTAACTAGTATAGACCTAAAAATAAACTTTTTTCTTACAAAAATCCAAGATCCCCATGAAATGGCACAAATTCCATTTTATAAAGATAAGGGAGAAACAAGATTCAATACATGGATATATGTCACATTTTCATTTAAAAATATTATCCTTAGGATAAAATAAAAAGGTTATAACCAACTAGCAAGAAATAAAAGGTGCACTACTAGAGGATAAAACATTTAGAAGTTGCTTGAGAAGATACTCTTTGACATACATGATGAGATAAAAAGGATAAGTCTTGTGCACTTTGGTATTTCTCCATCCATGTACTGTAAATATATCCTTTGAAGGCCAAGGATGTACTAAAATTTCTCTGATGTGAATCAAATGAGTAGAATATCCCCCATAAGTCCATTTGATTATATTGTTAACAAACTTCTCCAAACATATCTCTAATTTTATAATCTTGTCTATAGCAGTATTCATTTTATCTATTTCTAAAGTATCATCTACAATAATAGAACTTAGGATGGGTGGAAACACATTACTAAATTCAATCCTCCATACCTTATACTCCTTTATCCCAGTATCCTCAGATATAATGCTAGGCATGATAACATATTAAGATCATCAAAGTCTTCTAAAAAATTCCCATGGAAAGATGAAAGCTTTGATGTATAACCATATTATCATCAAGGGTTTCTAAAGTCTCAAAGTTGATCCCTAAATCAAATGAATTATAATAGTCAAAATTTTCTCTCACCACTATATTTTCAATCATTTTCTTCATTGGGTCCCCCAAGTATCAATAACACTTTTAAGTTTATTTTTCAAGGAAATATTTAATAATATGAAATTTTCTAACTTTTGTAGTGTCGAAAAATGTCATCTGTGATATTTTCACACTTGTTTGATTCCTCGTTAAATCAAGCTTAATGATGGCTTGATTTAGTGTTGTAATGTTTCTAACATATTCACATTAGGTCTTGGGCCCTTGTAATTTAAATGAACTTAATGTTACCTTATTTAAGGTGTTGTAAATTTTTGTACCACACTTTCACACTAATCTAGAGGGTTTTCATTAATTAATGGGTCTTCTTTATATACCTTATTTTCCCTTATTTTGCATCCACAAGCCTTAATTAATGCATCTTTTCCAGGATAATCCTAACATAAATCAACATCCAATAATAATTCATGTCTTTTTAGGTTGTGTGGCACAAATTTGGTGATTTGGGACTCATACACCACCTTGGACATATGAGTCCCACCTAGGTTTTAGGGCCCCGATCTAGATTTCACATGAATCTAAGCATTTTTTAAAAATGTGTCCCATAGTTTTAATCCGAATGGGACTTATACGCCACTTCTAGCATGTCAGTCCCGTGTGGCCCAAAATAAAATTTAATTCAAATTATTGGCTATATTTTATTCTCCTAAATCTAATGTTGGCTTGTAATGTTGTAATTGCCAGAAATTTTTCATAAACAAGTATAAATACAAGGTTATTTCACTCATTTTTACCTAAGACTTTCATGAGAGAATTCTAATAGAAAATTGGAGTTTACAAGAGCATTCAAGTGTTTACAAGAGCATTCAAGAGTTGTTTATCAAGAATTTAGGAGTATTATTCAAGTATCAAGCATCATGTCAAAGTCATCATGCATCATGTTTGTTTTTTAGCTAACAATTGTGATGTATGGTTTTTTTATTCAAGCAAGTATTCAATTCAAGATCTATCACATTCAAGCAAGAGTCAAGATCTACATCCATTTGAGCCATTGCATACATGTTTCAGTACTTTATTGCTAGGGTTTGGTGAGTTGTAACATTGCATGTTGTTGATTCATCATTCCTCCATTTCATTTCATTTCATTTCAATACAAGGTTTGATTACCAATATAGGGTTTGACCAAGGCAAACCCCTTTCTACAAACAAAACAATATTTTTTCCTCTCTTTAGTGTGTGATTTACAGATCTAGGTTGAAGGCATATTGAAGATTAAGTTTGGAGAAAGTTGTCAAAGTTTTCACCTTGGTTTGGAGATCATTAAAGGACTTCTATAGAGAAAAATTCAACAATTCAGACCAGAAGATCAAGTTGAGAAGATTAATCAGAGATTGAATATTAGATTCAGGTCTTGATTTTTTGGAAAAGTCAGACTGGACTGATATGCCACTTTTGGTGTATGAGTCCCAATTTAGTGAAATTTTTAGTTTTCAAGAGTTCCAGACACATCTCTACCAGATCTATATTCCTACCCAGAAACCCTAATCTAGGACTAAATCTCTCAGACTGGCGTATGAGTCCTAGTAGGCATTAATTTTAGCATATTTAGCATTTCATGTCTTCAATCAAGCTCTTATAGGTTTCCAAGTGCACACCTATAATCTCTCAACTTTATGTTATGATTTAAATGCATTTCTAGGTCATTTAGTGAAGTTTTGCATTGCATTAGGTTTTGTCATTAAAACTTGCACATCATTAGTCTTTTCCAAGCCCTACCTTGGTGGTGAACTCTTGTAGTCATTGATAATACCCTAAGACACCCTATTGCAAGATCTCTTTCTCCTACTTCATCCTTGGATTGAGAACTTTAGGGTTTCCTTGAATGAGAGTGAAGAAAATTGTTATTCTATCTCCCAAGCATAGAATGACTATTTTCTACCTTTCAACTTCATTGTATCCATTCTATATTTCCTCTAGATGGCTCAAAATACATGATAGCCTATGACCAAAAACATTTCCAACCATCTCTGAGAAATTTTCTCTTTTCTCCTTATTTTCCTTCTCTTTTTCTTCTTTCTTATCATTTAAATCCATCAATTTATTTATCTTGAAATTTGAAGCTACCTTTTCGTGGTCATCCTTATTACTCACTCCTAACTAAGTTAGTGGTATTACTCCAGAGAAAATATTCAATTTTTCCTATAACTTTGAATTTTGATCATTAACCTTATTTAAATCTACCTCTACTTTCCTCGCTTTGGCTTTTGTGAACATAGCCATATTCACAATCAGTGTTATAGCTTGTAAGGAACTTGTATCACCCATCCTTTGAGAATTAAATTTCCCATTAATTAACTTTTATCATTAGTGACCTTAGGATTATTTGTCTCAATAAAGATAGACCAAATGGCTAAGGTTTCATGCCTAGGTTTAAACCATGAGCCAAAATAAATTCCACTTGCTTGCTCCTCAGATGCTAAAAATATATTATCACCATATTGCCTCCTAATTGTATCAAATGCAATAGCAGATGATATATTCCATCCATGCAATAGTAAGAACCCACCACTTTTGACGAGTTCCCTACCTTTCTGGGGTGTCATGCTTGTCATTTCTACATCTACATTGGTCCAAAACTCAGTAATAACTTTTCTCTTCTTCTCTTCAATGAGATTATGGCCCTACATTTTCTTCTACAACTCCTCTCCTTTAATTTTAAGGATGAAATGTTTAAACTCCTTAGTGGCAAGAAATTGATCATCCTGCATAAATTCAAAGTAAGATATTGCTCTCACATCATCAATTACTTTATCCTCATTCTCAAAATTAATCAACATTCTCTCAATAGATGGTGTTTCAACTATAACCCTTAAAAGGGGATGCACTATTTGAGCCAAACTAGAATCTTCTATAAATTTATTAGGACCTATCAGATAGTCCACCAAATATTTTGTAGATTGAACCACCTACTGTAAAGTTGTAATGCTCTTAGGGATTTTTTGTTCTACTATATGGGATGATGAGGGACTAGGTTCATCTCTTTGTGGGATCTTAAATGGTGCATTTTCCAATAGATTAGTTGCATTTTCAAGCATTGTCATTATCCTCAAGATTGGGTCCTATATTTTTGTGTATGCACATTTATATGAAGGGTGGTCACTCCTCTTCTTCTTTCTCCTACCAACTGGATTTTGACCCAATGTTCCCTTCTCTTTGTCACTTTTGAAGCTGATGGAAAATTCATGATAAGATCCTCAATAGGATCATATTCATGTATAAATTTTGTAAGCTTATATTTTTTTCCTAATATCATGAATAAAATGCTCTGGATTATGCTTCTTAATTTTATCAACCCTCATCCTGTAGGGAAGCAATTCATTCAAAAGTAATTCCGGTCTCTCTAGATATTACCATGAAATCTAAGAAAATAAGTGTAGAGGGCATAATTGCATGTTTTTTGTAGCTTTTAAAGTGAGTCTTATCTATCTCATTTAGTTGTCATATAATCTCAAGGTATGCAATTCTCTCTAGAATTGACTTGGGTAGGATATAGGGATCCATTAGGGATCCATAAACTCTGGTGATCATAGCATCTAAATAAAAGAACCAATCTTCCCAATTATGATCAAACCCTAACTCTGGTTGAAGTTCTTTAGGACTTAAGAACCTTCTCACTTCCTTTGATAATCCCCAATCAATATCTTGGACCAAATTTTTTAGGACACCTCTACTAAATAACTACTCAAAAATAACATAATTTGCAACCTCACAACTGCTATCCCAAATATATGTCCATTCTTGAAGAAGGAGCATCCTTTTTTGAGCATCAAAGGCTCTAATTTCCAAATGAGATGATCATATTTTCCTTCTAGCATAAAGAAAAATATAGCATAATAAGGAATACCATTTGAAATGAACAATGTTGCAATCCTTCTTGAGAGAACTCAATGCTTTATGGATTTATTATGCAACATATCTTGCATAATCATATGGTTTATTTACATATCTACTCTGGATATCAACTACCAACACCATTAGTTTCGCTGACATTTGGAATTTGCAATCTATACCCAATAGTTGACATAAGGAAAAATAGCGTTTTATAAAATATTCCTAAACAATATCATAATTAAAAGGCTCAAGTTCTCCACCAAAAAACCTTTTAAATTCCCTGTTTGGCCCTCTTGGTCTAAAACTAGGCAACCACTTTACTCTGTAACTATCCCTTAATCTTCGATATTCCCTCATCAATGCCCCTGAAACATATAAAAATAGGAATAGGGGGAGATTTCCCCAAAAAATGGAAAAGTGGATCCAAAGAGGGAAAAGGGGTCCTATTATTCTATTTTCATACAAGGAAATGATATCCACATTGAGAATTGACTTACAACCCTTAGGTGAGTCAACCTAAGATGTGAATCTTCAAATTTCCCTTTTTTCTAGGACGAGGTCTAAGATAAATAGCACTTTGGGGAGAAATGTTGAGACCATCAAATAAACTCCAAATTACAAGTTGTAAAGTGCATTTAGAAGCTAAACAATAATACTAATGGAACCTATAGACTTTAGGGAAATTTTTGAAGGGTTAAATGTTACATACCTCTCACAAAAAGTGCTTTTTCAGATTTGGTGTTACATACCTCTCACAAAAAGTGATTTTCATTCATCTTCTATGTGATGCTAGTGGTAGAATTTGGATTCCTTGATCTTTTTCAGATTTTCATTACCCATGCAATGGGAGTTCTTGGATGTGTATGTTCTTCATTGGAAAGTTTGCACATGGAGATTTTGATTATAGTTTATGGGTTGTATATATTGATGACATGAGTTTACTATGTTTATATAATTTTGAGGTATGGATAATTAGATGCATTAGCATTTGTTGTGGGTGCTATTTTCAACTATGGTGATTATATCTTAATAGCTACTGATACATACTTGTTACCTTTGGATTGAGTGTTTATGTATCAAGATATCGGTTGGAGGAATGACCCATGCTTCTTTGTGATAGATTGTGTGGAATATATTTAGATAGCTTCTTATCTAAATGTGTAGTGGCATGATGGAGGATGAGACAATTCATGTTTGTGATGGAGGGACCACCTTGTTTCTTTTTACATGTATCTTGATGGAGCATACATGACCACTTTGATTCATTGATGGTAAATGTGGCTATATGGATTGCTCCCTTATTCATGTTTGAGGTTACTTGTTAACCCTTATTCAATGTATATAACAGGTGGGAGAATGTTAGGAATTAGGTGTTATACACCTTGCATAATATTTATAACATTTAATTTATTATTATGTGTGTGGTGCATCGAGGGGGACCTAGAAGTGTGTGCATCACTAGGAGTTAACATTCTTGGGGCCACTTTATATGTTGTATGTAACATTGGGACATAAGTTGAATGTAATTTGTAAAGACATGCTTTTATTTAATATTGGGGAAAGTTAATTAATAAAGTACCCAATATTAAATGTGATGCAAGAGAATCCAGGGTGTAAGAACAATCTTGCATCCCTCCAAAAAAAAAAAATTTAGTGAATAGTTTTTAAGGGATAAAAATGGTAGGATTAATTACTATTTTTAGTAATTTGGAAGGGCTAAAAAAATAGTAGGTTTATATTTTTAGTAAGATTGGAAGGGCTAAAAATAGTAGGTTTCTATTTTTAGTAAGTTAGCATTTGTGCACATATGGGAATGAAATCTTATAAAGAGCTCCAAAATGATGAAATAAAGCTAATGGTGAAGAATCACTTCAATACCATTTGTCACTTGTGAGATATTAATTTTTTATTTTAAAAATTACTTTAAAAATATTTAAATTCAATTTTGAGGTACCTAGAGGTTTTGAATCAGGCTAAAAAGTGGCCAAAAATCAAAAGGAGAATTTATCAACCTTTTGTGGCCTTATTGCTCATCAAGATCTATCCAACAACATGAACAATTTTTTAATCCGATGCCTGAGTCAAAAGTTATGACTCTCAAGAGTTGGACTAAAGTTTAAGAATTTTCTAAATTTGGAAAAAGGGGTAATTGAATATGTTGGGCACCTAAAATAGAAGTGATAGTTCATTGGAAAGTGAAAAAGTCTTATAAATTCATTACGAATGAAAAGGGGTTCATTTTGGATGAGGAGATAGATGAAATTCTTACTTTTCAAAATAGAACAAAGGTTGGGATTTCAATGGCCATTATTGTCATTCATAAACTTGTATATATGATTTTTTACATGAATTTGTAGCCTAAGTTTTTGTAATAGCAGCCTTATGACCAAATCATTGTAATGCATTTGATTACATGTATGTAGATGATTTATGAGAATATAATAAAGTTGCATTTTTTTTGTTCTTGAATGTTAGTTTTTGTGCAAGGTGTGTTTGAGGGAGAGTCTCTCTTCATCAAGTGTTATTAGAGAAACCCAAGAGTTGTGGGGTCATGGTTTTGTAATCCCACGGTTTTAGTCACATGGTTTCAAGTAATACCACTTGGTGGTTTTGTGTGAGCTAGTTTCTATAAAAGCAAACACAAGGGTAGTTGTCTAAGGTTGGTTGGTTGAGGTTTTGAGTCATCTTCTAAAGAGTGCATATATGAAGCATGGCATGACATGTGTGGTTACATGCTTGGACACATGGAGGATGTATTGGAGAGGCTTGATGTTTCAAAGATGTTCATGGAGGCTTCAAGAAGATGTATTGTAATGTTTATTGTTTAATAATACATTGAGCATCGATTCTTTTGGAGGTTGGGTTTTTCCCGCTATGAGGGTTTTCCTAAGGTATATCTTGTGTCCTTTTTTGATGGGTATGTTGTCTATTCTCTTGCATGTGGATTGTGAATACTTATTTGCATAGATTTCTTTTTTAGATTATGTGGAAATTTCCATTAGATGGGTGCAAGTTTCCTTGCATATTTATTTCTCAAGATAAAAGCACTTCACTCATTTTTAGAGAGAAATTCTTTAGTATAAAAGGCCCCATGGTGCATATAATTTGTGTGACTCAATTACAAGCTGACACCTATCGCTTATTAGGCCAAAGTTGGGACCCTCGACAAGATTTTTTTTGGATGACTTAAAAAACCTTTAAAGCATGTGCATATACAAATAACTTAAGCTACTAGGGAAAAGGGGGTCAAAAGAGGATGATGAAAAGGGGCTTCACTAGAAAACTTAAGTAACCATGCAAAAATAAAATTTATAATTTGATTGCATATGACCCATACACGTCAATTACATTGGGGAACAAAAGAGCATTTTGTAGGGTCGCAAGAAGAAGATAACAAGAATAGGAAATTCTAAAGGAAGAAAATAGATGAAGAAGGAATTTTGGGCATTGAGATTCGGGAAGATGCCTTATGGCTTACTGCTTACCATGAAGTGGTAAACAATAAAGGGGATGAGCGAACCCCGAAACCTAAAATTAATTTGTTGGGGGTCAAAGGATAGGCTTACCTCTTTCCTTAACAAAGGTAAGAGGTAAAGGGTAAGGCTGAAGTCCAACCCCTAAAAGATCAACACTTAATTGATTTTCAAAAGGATAGTGGGTAGAGAGAAAGGGTTAATCCTAATGGGAAAAACCCAAAATGCTAAGGAGAGAAATGGAAAGAAAGGGAGAAGAATAAGAAGAAGGAGATTGGGGGCGGTAGAAGAGGGATGCAAGAAGCAAGCAAGTGATAGCCTAAAAGTCCAAAAACATAACACTTATCCAATTCTGGGGTTTTAGAATGGATCTTTAAATAAAGGAATTTTACAACTTATACAAGATCTTGAGCATGATGCACCATTAAGATCTCTCAGATTGGCTATAACTGATGGGAATCACAAGGGGACTGGCACAAGCTAAAAATAATGCCATCATTGTCTATCCTCTTGCATGTGGATTCTGAATACTTAAATTTGCATAGATTTCACTTTTAGGTTATCTGGAAATTGTCATTAGATGGCTACAAGTTTCTTTTCATATTTATTGCTCAAGATAAAAGCATTTCACTCATTTGTAGAGAGAAATTCTTTAGTATAAAAGGCCCCATGATGCATATAACTTGTGTGATTCAATTACAAGCTGACACATGTCACTGATTAGGCCAAAGTTGGGACCCTCGACAAGCTTTTTTTTATGACTTAAAAAACCTTTAAAGCATGTGCATATACAAATAACTTAAGTTACTAAGAAAATAGGGGTCGACAAAGACGATGAAAAGGGGCTTCCCTAGAAAACTTAATTCACCATGCAAAAATAAAATTTATAATTTCATTGGCATATGACCCATACACATCAATTACATTAGGGAACAAAAGAGCATTCCACAAGGTCACGAGAAGAAGATAATAACATGACATGCTCTTGCAAAGCGAAGAGGCTATGCGAAATGATCTCACATGTTCTGTGGGACCAAGTAAAGTGCAAGAGTTTTAAAAGGCCTTAAAAGCACATGAAAGTAATGGATGCATCCAATGCTCTAGAAAAGGGGGTTGATAAATGAATGAAATAGAGGCCATAAGGCTATAACTTGAAGGATCAGATAATCCAAGTAGGCAGTCAACACAAAATTATAATAAAACTGTAAGGGCTTTGCTAATGTTTAGGTTTTTTTGCAAAAAACCCTAATGAAAATTCACAAAAACCCCCTTAAAATGATACCAAACCTCAAAAGCACCTAAAAAGATCAAGAAGCAAAATTTTACAAGTATTGGCACCTTCTTTCTAACCTCTTTTGTGTTGCTTATTATTATTTTATCCTCTTGAAAGTTTGTTCACATCTTTCAATGTATCTTTTATTTTTTCTCTTCTCTCTTAAAACTATTATTAATTTATGTCTCATTTTATTATCCAATCAAACTTAAATTAAAAGAACATATTTACTATAATTTTTTTTATTTAATAAAATATTTTATACATATAATGATACATTCTTATTTATAAAAAATGAGATGTCAAGAATAATTAAAAAATAATGATAACACCGAAAATAATTCTAAGAATACATTAAACAATTAAATAAAAACCTTGTCATATAATCAGTTTGATTATGAAATCTCACATATACGACATACAACACATATATCATTCTACTTATTATTGGAAGAACATGAGAAGCTTATATAAAATTATTAAAACCTGCATAATTAATACTCCTAATCTGAATTATTGGACTTGTTGCACAAGGAGATGGGAAAAATACAGTTTTAAATTTTAAGGGCAGGTGGATAGCCTGAGTGTAGGACGAGCGAGAAGGTCGACACTCCTGGGCATGGCGGCTCCAAAGACTTCCGTCATATCGATTTCCCCTTCCACACTCCAGTCAAAGCAATGAATGAGCTGGGCCAAAAGAAGGTTCATGCTCACAGCGGCCATGCCTGCCCCTGGGCATCCTCTCCTTCCTGCTCCAAACGGCAACATATCAAAAAAGTCTTTGTCTCTCACAATATCAACATTTTTACCCATAAATCTCTCTGGCTTGAATGCCAGAGGATCTTCCCATGACAAGGATGGATCTCTTCCGATAGCCCAGCCATTGACAATAAGCCTGCTTCTCTCAGGAATGAAGTATCCACCAACTGTGCAATCTTGTGTGGATTCGTGTGGAACTAACAAGGGTACCACTGGATATAACCTCAGTGTCTCCTTCACCACACACTGCACGTACTCCATACTTGCTATATCACGCTCACTTACTGTCCTCTCTCTGCCTACCACTGACTCGATTTCCTCTTGCATTTTCTTGGCCACGCCAGGGTTTTTAAGCACCGCACTCATCACTCAATCAAACGTAGTGGACGTCGTTTCAGTTCCAGCTAGGAACATATCCTGTAAAATTTAAACATATATTTTTTAGAACTGCCAGTTAAATCGAAAAAGATTAATAATGGGGATTGTATTATAAATAAGAAGTGAATACGTACAAAAACAATGGCTTTAATGTTTTCCTCTGTGATTGCCATTCCATCGAGGCTCTCCATTTCCAAGAGCAGGTCAATGATGTCCTTCGTAGCAGGCTGCTGCTCCTGCTCCTCCTGCAACTTCCCCTTGCGCTGCTGGTGTTCCTCTATTATTTTACTTATCACTTGGTCGAAGGAATTGTGTACCTTTTTCATGCGTCGTTTCACTCCTTGCAAGTCCATCCAGTCTAAGTAAGGAATGAAGTCCCCGATATTGACAGCTCCTATTATAGCTACCGCCTCTAATGCCATCTTCTTTATCTCTTCGCCATGACCACCCAGATGAGCGTCACCGTGAATAGAAATTTTGGTACCAGAAAGGATTCGCCACATGACTGCCTGCGTAAACGATGAAAACAAGTTGGTGAGGTTAACAAGCTTCCTACCCTGCCCAGACATCTCCCACATTGAACGAACAGTGAGAAGCATCTCTTCCTCTCGTACACATCTGAAGGAATCGATCCTTTTGCTATTCAGCAATTCTACCACGCACAGCTTTCTCATGTGTCTCCAATAAAGCCCGTAAGGTGCAAATATCACATACTTGTAATTATAGCCAATGTATTTTCCCGCTGCACTTGGAGGTCGGCTGGCAAAAACCATATCGTGGGTTTTCAGGAACTCCTTCGCCATAGCAGAAGAAGAAACCACGACAGTGGGAACAGAACCCAATTTCAACATCATAATTGGCCCATATTTCTTACTAAGTTCTTGAAGATCACGATGAGGAAGCCTTTTCAGCTGGTTCAGATTTCCGATAATGGGCCATGCAAATGGTCCAGGGGGAAATCTCGATCTCGATGTATTTTGGCTTCGCACAGTAAATCTATACAAAACCCAGAAGAAAACAATGAGTGCACATACCGTAGGTGTTGCTGGAGCATGCAAAAACACAGGAAACTTAGAGAAAGCCATGCCGATCAAAAATTGCAGGAAACAGTCGCCCTCTCTTTTTCAATGCTCGCCCTCTCTCAAATTTACGTTGGTGTTAGAATCACTTCTTGTTTGGGCTGGGCTTAAACACAATAACCCCCTTAATGGCAACCCCGTTCTGTTTTTGGTTAATTGCGTCCAAATCGTGATGTAACATCCAACTGTCATCTTGTACAGAGATATGAAAATATGTGATCAGAAAAACACACAGAAACTGAGCACTTATACATTGTACAAATGTTGATGTGAGGTTTATTTAATAGGTTTTGTACGTCCACGTGATATTTCTTTGTTTGGTTCTTTTCAAGAATGATGTTTTACACAGTCCCCTGTTGTAGCACATATGCAGAGAAAGCCATGCCGATAAAAATTGCAGGAAACACTCTCTCTATCTCAAATTGCTTTGTTTGATTGGAGGTAGATACAAGACTGTCAGTTAGATGCCTTTCTCAAATGATCATCAAGGGTTGAGATAGCTGACCTCCTTATGAGAGATGGGCTCTTGTGAACCACTACTCATGAAATATGAATCAATTAATATGATTCTTAAAATATGATTGAATCTTGATAGCAATATCACTATGTTTATTTTATAAGTATAATATATAATATATTTATATTTTTTATTATATAATATTTAATATAATGTAAATTAATAAATATATTTTAATAAAATATTATATAATTAAATTATATATTTGATATTTGTGTATATTTGTTATTTAATTATATTTTTATTTATAATGATATAATTTATATCATATCAAATATTATATATAATAATAATTTATTAATGTACATTATATAAAATATAATATATAATAATGATACAATCTATGTTATATTGAATATTATATTTAATAATAAATATAATTATATTACATATAATATAAGTCATAGTATAAAAAATATTATATATTATATTTATATGTTATATTTTCTACAATAAAATATAAAATATAATAATAAATATAATATTAATATTATTTTAAAAATAAATTTACATTATATAAAATATAGTATATAATATTATAATTTAATAGTGAATCTAATGCCACTAAATGGTAGAGCTAGAAGGTTTGCAAAAAAATAGGCGATGCAAAATTTGTTTGATATTGAATTCCTCTTTCAATAGAGTGAGGAAAGAGTCATCAACAAAATGGTCATTAACTAGCGTCATGTCCACATTTTTATGCATGGATAAGGAACATGAATCAACATTTTTTTCAAACACTCCAAAACCCTACCATGTATCATTATCGACACAATATAATACATGCACACTTGTCCTTGTTGCATTAACAATGCAACAATGAACATGTTTAGGTTACCAATGACCCAATTCAAAGATTTCTCTAATACTAAGTCTTGAACAAATTGTGTTGTTTACTATCAATAAAATTTCAAGAATCTTAACATTACTTACTTGTAGGTATTCATTCCGCACAACACTTAATTCAAATTTGGGACTCAACTAAGGAGTAAGAGAGGTTGACACTTTTTCCATACCTTACTTTAAGAATCCTATGGTGTTCCTTAGTACTAATAAGGCTCTCTCTCTCTCTCTCTTCATAACCCCAAGGTAGTCATTTTGTGAACTTAGAGATGATCAAATTAATCTTTAAGTTCATCTATTCAGGCATCCTACTTTGTCAATTTATCATTAAAACCAACTCAATCAATTACTTAATTTTTGTGCTTTCCTACCTTACCCAAGTTCATAAATATTATTATGATTATTATATTTTGATTGACCCTTGCATACTAACTAATTGATGCTTATGAAAGAATTGAAATTATTTAATCACCCATTTTAAACTGCACAAGTTAAAGAAAAATCTAGTATATTCACCATTATACTTGGTTGAGATTTTATTTGAAAGTTAATATTAATCGTTAATGTTAAATAATAAGAAACTATAATAATAATTCATCAACCTGCTCTTAAATTATATCATAACAAAGTAAGTCTAAAGACCCTCAACTATAATGGAATGATATCAATATGTTATTTTATGTTTTCTTTTCTTTTTTATTAAACCATCCTTTTAACCTACTCTTGACACATAAAAAATAAATACTATGTAACGAATCGAAATTGCAACCCGCCTGAGTGCATTGTATCTCGTAAGAAGTGAGAATAACTCAAATTCGGCTATATCTTTATAGTACTAACACTATTGATTCAAATCATTAAAGAACCCAATACACAAGATAAAAATAATTTGATACATAAGTGAAAGTAATTCATTTTAACGTTAGTATAGTGCTCTCATGATGACAGACGGACAACGTGAGATTTTAGCAGAGGTGGCATCGTTCCCAACGGCAAGGACGGAGTGTGGCTGTGGATAGGCCATAGGGCCGAATGGTGACATCATTTGTTGTCAATAACTATGACCATTGATAGTACTGTTCGTGAAGGGGCTTGTTGGCTTGTACAAAATTTCCATCGAAGCTACCTTTCAAACAATGCCTGACGAACGGCGAACAACGAATGGTAAGTAGAAACCGGTAAGAGCAGGAATGGGCACGATCATTGTGATCGTCTTGTAACCCTTGTTTGCATTTGTTTGCTGTCAATAGACAAAATGAACTCGGTAAAGTTCATATAGGAAATGCCTTTGACATAATTATTTAAAATATTCTCAACGACAAATGTGCACGGGACAAAGTTGACCAAAAAACAGATTATTTTGAGAATAATATTTTACATTTATAGTAGAGGCATTTGAGGAAGATGGATCATACAATCATTTACACTGTGATTTCCGCCATTAAAAATTCTCCCATTGAATAAAATCCTTAATTTTCTCTTCATTAGGTTTAACCAGATTGGCCCCGCCTGGAAGAAGCCGGCCGACCATTACTGTAATGCTCAGCATCCGGGTAACCTGTGGTACCCCGACCACGACTTGGGCCTTTCCAGAGTATATCTTGTCTGGACTTTTGGCAGTTACCTTATTTCCAATCTCAAGTTAGCAAAAAATCTCAACTTACCCACAAGTCATCGATATGACCGGGATCTTTCGTCAACGATGGTTCTCTTTATATGAACGACAGCGGCTGCAATGCGTGGATTCATCCCCAGTTGTCGTTGTGCCTTTCTACTCTTTTGACTGGACAGCAGTTAATGCAAGAGCTGCAAGTCCTTGTACTGGAATAAATTAGAAGGGACATAATTTACTATTTTGTATTTTAAGTACTGCAATTGCAACTAAACGAACAATCCTTACATTCCAAATTCTGTTTGGTTTTAAAATGCAGAGTTATTTGACATTATTATGGGTGAGGATTTAATAGATAATTAGCTTCAATAGTCATTGTAGTCTGGTATAGATAGCTCCAATTAAATTTGTTATAAAATTATAAGTTGAAAATATAAAGTCTTGAACTATTGATGGCTCACTTTGGTCCATGTCCTTCTAAACATAAGTACACATATATTTGAAACTTGCACATGTCAAGTTCAAAATTAACACTTATAAATCTACATGTATATGTTGAAATATGAAGTTGTAACAAATTATGACATGACAAACCATATTTTGAATACTATAATACAAGTATATAATGCCACATTGTGTATTTAAGTCATGCTTTGAATGTATTTTAGGTCCTATTATTTTACACCACCAAACCATTACATATTACAAGGTTAATCCTAAACCTAACTTTTACCATATATATGAAAGCTCTCCCTTTACACTCCACTATTTTTCGTGATGGGAGTTTGTTTATGAAGCCTCTCTACTTGTTTGTAGGTGTTGACATAGAGAAACACACTTACTCATATTCGTTGAGACCATGGAACGACATCATATGCATTCCTTGCTAGATGTTATTAGAAAAGCCACCATCTATGTGGGATAGATCACCTATATAATTGTCTATTTGAGTAAATATGTACAAACACTTATCTATGCAAATGTTGAGTTACACATACCTGCATATAGCTATGTATACTTGAATATGTAGCTTTGTATTTGCACATGTAGTTTTTTATATATGAATAAATCAATAAATATAATTTTCTCACCTATATACAACTATATACACTTGGAATTTTTTTGGATAAACCTATCAACAAATATATACATTGAGACCAAACTAGGGGAAAATAGGGAGACATTTTTCCAACTGAATATACTTCTACATAGAATGTTATGAAAAGATTATATTTCCTTTTGTATAATTAATGTTAATGTTTGATTATGGTACACATTCATTTAACATTATGCTAGGATGTCAAAATGGGAAGATAACCTTTAACAAATAGAGTGTAAAAATGTCATAGGGAATTAAGTTCAATTCCATAGAATCTATAGATGAAGATACACCTTCCACAAAAAAAGAGGATATTGTTGATGACTGTATAGTACCCACAAATCTGATTGTAAAAGATGATGTCAAACTGACATCTATAGCTACACAAGTAACTTGATAAGTGATGACATTGATGCTATAACTGTAGATGCAGAGGATAAACTTCTATCCATCAAGACCATAATAAATAAGTGGGGAATGATTCCTACCAACTTAATATTGTGGTTCCTTGGCCTTAATAGCACAAATGAAAGGGACCAAAAACCATTTGAAAAGATGAGGAGGAGGCTAAATTTTTACAATGGTACAAGGACATGACTAATATTGGCCATCAACTTGTTGTTTAGCTCAAATATTTTGTGGCTCAATTTATTTAGTCTAGGTCAAACCCTTTCACAAATGGGAAGCCTAGGAGGTCATAATGGGTAGGGTTTTGAAAGAAGCATCCATATTTTTGTATTAGAATTGTGCAATGAGTGGATGTTGACAATGTAATAATGATAAGGCCATGCATAGTTTAATAATTCTATGATAACTTTCATAGAATATACAATGAGCATCAATAATGGGTCAAGTAGAGTTTGGAAATGTGATAAGACTAAGTACAATATAGGATTGAAATGTGGGAAAAGGGAAATCTTTAGGGAAGAACACCCTTTTTAGGGTTTTACACCTTTTCCTAGGAATTTCATTAGATAGGGACAATGTATGATGGATGGTAGTGGGGGTTTTAAGGACTTGGACAAGGTATAAGATTGGCTTACAACCTAAAAGGTGAGTCAAAAAACTTTTACCAAATCTAGGACGATTTTAGGGATGAAATGCAATGGTCTAACTAGGCTAATGTTGTAAATTACTATTCTAATGTAAATAGAACAATCACAATAAGTCACAAACAAATTTGGATAATTGAAATGGATAGAGCAGGACACTATGCACCTGTGGTATGAATTTGGGGCTGATTTTGGAGGACTAATTCACCTAGGGTGTAAGTGTCCTTGTAGAGGGATTTTAGATCTATCTTCATAGTCCTCTAGTGTCAGGTCAGAGCTTTCCATTCCCATCTACAAATTTTTTAGATCACTATCACATTTTTTTGTAGGTGAGTCTTTGTGAGTTATCAAGATGTAGGGTTTTGATTACAACAATGAATACTTTCTCTTCAAACTTCCTCTAATCCCCTCCAAACCTAGAACCTACACATTCAAAGAGAGAGGAAGGGTTGTGCCATTTAGGGGCTTACCTTAGTCAAACTCTGGGTTAGTGTTTCCACTTCCACAATGGCAATGTCAATGATAAATGGATAAATGATAATAAAGAATGATGAATCCATAAAGTGTTGCAACTTGCCACCATTCAATGGCTTCCTTGAAGGATTTCAAAGTCATACAAATCTCTTCAAGGCTTGGATCTTGCTTGCTTGATTTGATTGAATTGCTTGGAGACCTACAAAAGGGTTAGCCTTCATAAACAATGAAAAAACATGAACATTCATAAAATCACATATGATCTGACATGATGCTTAGATCTTGAATTATTACAATAAATCTTTTAAATGTTGCTCTTGAATCGCTCTTGATAATAATTGATGCTAGATTCTTTCAATTATTGCTAGATAGATTTTAAATGATGCAATAAATAGGTATTTATATGCAATTATTCTAATTTCCCATAATTTAAATCTTGATAGCTAACTTTGGACACTTGAATTACAAATAATAAAGTGCCAACACCAACATATTTGAATTTGGAGCCGAAATAGGGTGACATTTTTTCCATAATGGAACCTATTCATTGTAGGGTGTATGTGTCCTAGCCCCATTTTCTAGAAATTAAGGTGTTGGGGGAAAATTTTGATATAAATGCATTTGTTTTTGGCTTGTAATTTGTTGGTAATTGTTAAAAATGGTCTATATAATGCATAATTTAGGAAATTAGGGGTTCAATAACTTAGGGGGAAGCAAAGTATAGTGTGAAATTGTCAAGGATGACAATTTACGATGCTAAATTTAGCCCCCACTTTAGTGAGAATATGAACTTATGCTCAGACTCACACTAAAGTAGAAGAGATAGGATGACTAAGGATCAAGAGGGTGCATAAGTCCCCAAGATACAAGATCTCATGGAAAACCAACATAAGCATAAAGGAACACACATGTATGTAATGCAACAAGACAACACACACAAGTGTACATGACAATAACACAACATAATAAACTACACAATAAACTACACAATATATGACACAACATAACACAAACACAAAACACAAGGTTAGTACATAAACAAATTTGAGTCTGTAAGGAAAAGAGACCTTATTCTTAAAATGTTTCAAATACTTAACATCATCCATGAAATACATTTTAGGAAAATCAGTGCCCTCATGAGGAATAGCAAGCTACATTGTGCCAAATCACTCATGAGCTACATGGATCTACTATCTAGCAAGCTTCATTATGCTAGGTGTCCATTTAATATGATGGGTCTCATAAGGCTAGCAAGCTACATTATGCTAGGCAGGCTACATTATGCTAGGTAGGCTACATTATGCTAGGAAGTCATGAAACACATAGCTCTACTATCAAGCAAGTTGCATTATGCTTGATGGTCGTGTTACTAACAAGGGGATTCCATAAGGCTAGAAAGTTGTGTTATGCTAAAGACTCATGAAACACATAGCTCTATTGTCAAACAAGTTGCATTATGCTCAACGACCATGTTAATAGAAAGGGGGTTCCACAAGGCTAGCAAGTTGCATTATGCTAGACACTCATGAGACACATAGCTCTAATATCAAGCAAGTTGTGTTATGCTTGGAGGCCATGTTAATAAGGGTGCTCAAGTTCATGACCCAAAAAGCTTTATTATGTTGAATCCATGAACTATCTTACCAAAACCTCAACCAAGAAGGTGCATAAACTAGCCTATGAAGGCACATAACAAACTCGCCTACTAAGGTGCAAAAATGACAAACTCACCTATGAAGGTGCAAAAACAAAAAAATCACCTATCAAGGTGCATAAACTCACCCATGAAGGAACATAAGACAAGGAAAAAACCCAAAGGGGTGTTATAAACAACACCACTATAAAAGTGATCTACAAAATAACAAAAAGAGGCATTGCTCAATACACGAAGGGTCACACCTTAAAGAATATCACATATGAAATCACCACTAAGAGAAGACAAGTCATGGAAAAAGGAATCACACCTTAGGGAAAACTATCCATAGTGTTACCACCAAGGGGAACATCATATTCTAAGGAAGGTCACACCCTTAGGGGATATCAAACCCAATATCACCACAAAGGAGATGCAACATAGATTGGGAAGGCCACACTTTTGTTGACAAGGTCGCACTTCCTAGGAGATGTATGTTATCATCACTAAAAAGGGACCATTTCTTATGAAAAAAATGAGTTGGGGACTATATGTCCCACCCTTAAAATGTTAGTTTACTTGCTACACTAACATTTTAAGGAGATATAAAGGGATCCCTTGCTAGAAGGAATGCACCTAACACTAGGCTATCTAACTCCTTGCACCCCAAGTGTAGAGACAAAGATGCGACAAAAATGGATGATGATATACTAGTCCTTGTGATATGAAATATTATTGCATAAATCTTAGTTTATACCCCCATGCATGGTAGTGAGTATTGTGTGATACTACAACTACCATGTGGCAAGGAGTAGCAATACTATTTCTTGTGGGAGAATCTTGCATGATTAAGTGAAGGTATTTTGATGTTTTCATTATTTTTGAAGGATGCTACCCTAGAACTCTTGTTGAGATAGAGATAGAGAGTAGAGAGGAAGGAAGAGAGATAGAGAGAGAAGAGAGGGAAGGATGAAGGAGGAGAGATTGAGAGAGGGAAGGAGGGATGGATAGGTAGGTAGAGAGAAGTACAGAGGAAAGGAGAGATGGAGGGAGAGTTAGGGATGAAGAGAGAGAGAGAGAGAGAGAGAGAGAGAGAGAGAGAGAGATGGTGAGAGGGAGAGTGAAAGAGGTATTGTTACACCCCATTGTGCTACTACTTATTTACTTTTACCTAGTTGGGTGAAAATTCCTAAAATTAGTATTTATGTTTTGTGTTTTGGAAATATAAAGAATAAATGTTGATTCAATTTGATGTTATGATATAATTTTGATTATGAAATATTTGATATAAATGAATGCATTGTTTTCAACTAACCACTATTACAATTTATTAAGCTGGATGTGGGAAATTAATCAAGCCTCTTGAAGAGAGGGGAAGTATCACTCAGGGAGAAGAACTTGGTTTGGTAACCTTTGATAAAGACCTAAACTGATCTTTCACACACACACTTCTAGTTTGGTCAAGTCGAGATAACAGTTGGGAAATAGTAAGTTACCTTTACTCTTTCTTGTGGTTTATTTGTGAATGTTCTTGTTTAGCAGTTTACAATGTTGAGTCTTTTTGTGATGAGTGAGTTTTTCTTTACATGCATTTCTATTTAATCGATAGGATATATATACATAAAATATATGTATATGTATATATATACATACATATATATATACATACATACATACTATATATATATATGCATCAACGATAAACTCATACACATGAGTAATTATGTGCATGATTATATGTAGATAGACATATCTACACATGCTCATGGATGGACTACCATATGCATAGGAATATTGATTGGACAAGGTGAAATATATATATTCCATGTATATACGTCAATCGATATGTTTGTGTTAATATGTGTTAAAATATCAAAGTATGATATATATATATAGTATATGAGTATATACATATATATATTAACATAAGTGTATGTATCAATGTAATGGAAACATCTATACAAGTAGATTGATACATATAAATACATATACATATATATATGTATATATATGCATACATTACTATATATGAAATATAAGAATACATATATGTGTATTCATATATTGAATAATACAATTCTATTAACTTGTGAATTATGTATATATATATACTTATATACATGTTAATTCGTGATGTATATATATGTATATATGTTATATAATATATATATTATTAATGTTTACTTTAGCACTAAAGTAAGTAGCACATATATATTTGAATTATGCTTAAAACATATAAAGTGAAAAGTAATATGCATATGGAGAGTGCCATATAAAGCACACAGTTTCCAATGACTTTCAATGTGTAAATATCACTACCAAGACATTGTCAAAGAAAAACAATAGAAAATGCTCACATGTACAAGAAGTAAGTTGACCAAGTCAAAACAACAAACATCAACTCATGATAAATGGCACGAATGGAATAATGTGGAAACAACTGAGAATGAGATGAATCAATTGGAAGTTTATTTCTCAATATGAATTTCCAAAATGTGAAGCATTTGAAATAAGTGGAAATGGTGAAGCGTGCAACTGTCTATGTAAGTTGACCTATAGAAGACAAATACCTTGTGTATTGTGAAGTATTGAAATATGTAAATGGAAAAGCAATAGATACAACACAATCAATGACACATTGTATTAGAGAATTCAAATCACAAAACTAATCAAATTGAAACAAAGAAAATTCCCTAAAGTCGTCCCATTGTCTCCTATCTTCAAGGATTCGTTAAATCATAATGGCTCTCAGATTGTTTGTGCACTTAGGACCTTTAGAATGACAACCCGAAGAATGGAATGCTAGAAATTGCAAGAAATATATTCCTACATGATTAATAAACTATATGATTGATGAGTGATGTTATGATAATGATGTTGTGATAAAGATATGATGCTAAATATTGTGATGCAAATGTTGTATAAAAAATACTATGATAATTAAAGTGCAACTAATAACTAAGCCATGATTAT
This sequence comes from Sequoia sempervirens, assembly GCA_007258455.2. Taxonomy (NCBI): domain Eukaryota; kingdom Viridiplantae; phylum Streptophyta; class Pinopsida; order Cupressales; family Cupressaceae; genus Sequoia; species Sequoia sempervirens. The sequence goes on from VDFB02000015.1 coordinate 288,433,324, forward strand.
AAACTAAAATGCTTCTAAAATGCCAATTGATAAAATGCTCCAATGCTATATGCTAAATGCTCAAGATGCTCTAATGATAATTTTAAGATTGCTCAAAGTTGGGATCTGAAATATTATAGAATGAGACTGTATTTATAGGATTTACAAGGCATATTCTAATGTGGTAGCAACCAATGGTCATGATTTTAGCTGGAAAGATCAAGGGTGGAGGATGAAGAAGTTAGAGGGAATCAAGGAGAGTGTTCCCTTTAATAGAACACTTTGCCAAGTGTAAGAAAGAATAAATGGAGGAAGAGAGCCAAGTGTCTCAAGTTTGTTTCATAATTTGTTGAAGATAGTTCCAATTTAAATATTAAGGATATTTAAATTCATGAGGCACATGATGAGATGGCAAGAGGAAAACTTGTAGACATGTGACTAAATTCAAATTTAGTAAAAAGATATTAATTAAATAAAACAAAATATTTGAATTTGTTTATTTAATGTAGATTAGAGGAATATGATTTAAGATAAGAAGAATTTGAAAATGTGAACTATAAGTAGACAAAATAAGAGGTTTATTAATTAAATACCTTGTATTTAACTAATTAATTATCCTGACTGATTTTAGGTGTATACATTTTTCCCCTCTTTAGTGTGATGTGTTTACACATTGCTTCAAAGAAAAATTTGCTGATGATGCTAACAAAAAAAATTTGATATGCCCTAGACTCTGATTTTCGAGTGATGATGGATATATGCCCCCTCGGGAGATAAATTGATGAATTTTTAGGATTTTTTTTACAATTATTATGATTTTTGAGATTTTTGAAAATTTTCTAATGATTTTCAAATTTTTATGTTGTCTCAATGATTTATCTCTTGAAAAATAATGCTAAACCTACCAGGTGGTTGATTGATGAATTAATACCCCTGGTTAAAAATAAATAAATCAATCCCACTTTAATCCCACTTAATTACCCCTTAAAAGGTAAAAAGATGTGATAAAGAAGTCATTTCTGTCATTTTCATTTTGGGAGATTAGAGTGATTAGAGAAACCTAGTGCAAATTGAGCAAGATGGTGATTCTGATCCAGACCCACTGATTCGAGCGTGTGTGATGTCACAACTGCCCGACCGCATATGGACCTTCGTTACATACCTCAAAAAAACTCCTCGTTAATTTTGAATTAACTTTTGGCACGTTTTTTCACATTTGAAATTTAGTTTTTGTGTTTTAGCGCATAGGTAGATTGTTCTAATGCATAGGGTAGATTAGCACATAGGGTCAAATCTTTAGCGTATCCATGCAAAGTTGTAGTGCATATAGTAAAATAGTGCACATGGGGAAAGTTTTAGAGCATCTGATAAATGTTCTAGCGCATTAGGTTTTTGACACATAGATTTGATGATTTATTGCATTAATGAATTTTGATGGCACATCCATAGGTTTAGTGCATAGGTACAATGAAATATCGCATTGGGTAAATATTTTAGCACAACTAGTGGTTTAGCACTTTGAGACCCTGTTTTGGTACATCAATGAAATTTTCTAGTGCATCAATGTTTTTGGTGCATAGAAACACCGTTTCAGTGCATCTAGGCTAGATTAATGAAATTTGGAATAGACTCTCTGATTTTGATGATTGTTGATCGCGTCAACTATTGATTTCATGATGTTTGATGTGTTGGAAATTGTGCCTCAACTTGCTGGCTTGTATCTTTGTTAAAGACTTGGCAGATTTACCCTTTCTTGGTCTTCTTTATCAACCTATCACCCAAATCTTGAACCTTGGAACCTTGTCGCACAGTTCAAAATTTTCTTAACTTCCCAACTGGTCAATCTCCTTCAATGTCATGGTGTTCAGGATTTTCCTAACCTACTATGGAAGTTGTAAGTTTTTGTTTTCTCTAATTGAGTGACAAGCCGATGGATGTGGGGACCACTTGGAATTCTAGGAGACTTGTTGAGAATATTGTAGATTCCCAGCTTAATTCTCCGGAAATACACAAGCAGTGAATAAATGTCATGGTGGAGACCACAAGGAATGACCAACACTTCGGTGTGATGGTCAAATGCGGTGTATGAGTAAGTTGGTAATAAAAGGACTAACTTGTGGATACCTAAAGTCTTCAGGCTTTTATTTATAAACTAATGACTACTAATATTCTGTGTCAATGTGGGATATTGTTGATGGTTGAGCTTCTTGGAAGTCCTAGCAATAGTGATGGTCCTGTCGATATTTCTACAATGGACATCGGTGAGAAGTCTTGCCGATAGAGTTGGTCTGGCTGATGGTTTTGCATTCAGTATGATCTCTTGCTGATGGATAGTTGGTTTTCTTGTGATATTAGGGAAACTTTTTTTGTTATTGGTCTGAATTCTTAGGGTGTTGTCGATACCTTTGGTCTTGCCGATAGCTATGTGTTTGAGCATTTTGGCATCAGGAAGACACGGTCTAGTGTCTCATCGACATGTGATTCAGTTAAAATTTTTGACCGAACGTCTGTCCTACGTGGTGTGTTCTGAGCCAATGAGAGAAGCAGAATGTGAACCGTTGGAAGTTGAATAGTTGCAACTATTCTGTTGTGGAAAATGAACAGGCCTTGAGTAGAATGGATTACACTCTGCAATGGTTGATGATGAGAGAAGTGTGAGATAATGAAAGTGTTTCTTGACTAAACACGGATTGATCTGAGTGGATTCATAGGATGCTTATGAGAGCATTGTACGATTACTATTTTGTACAAGATTGAGCAGTGAATGTTGTTGTTGTAAATTGACATCAGAAAGTTAAGTCTGATCTCTGTATGTAATTTTCCTTACTGTAATACAAAGAGGCTTTTCTTGGTGTGGTGGTTTTTTCTCCTGTAAGGGTTTTCCCATGTAATTCTGGTGTCCAATTGTGTATGTGTTCATTTCTCTTTTCTATTAATTCTTTTCAAGTGTATCTTATTGAACTATAATTGCAAAATTTAAAGTCATATCTGCATTCTTCCTTGAGGTTTTGGCATTAGGAGAGTTTGTTCTGCACCTAAGATTTCCTTACAAGTGGTATCAAAGCCTAGCCAGTTGTGTTATCCTTGTGGGTACATTGGGTATTTGGTATCAATTATGTTTAGTGGGAGTCTTGTACAAGTATGGTAATTCAAATTATAGATTAAGATGGAAAGCACATCAGGAAAGATTGAAATTGATAAATTCAATGGAAGTAATTTTGAGTTGTGAAAACTTAAAATGGAAAATCTGTTAGTTGACCATGATCTTTGGCTTGCTATGTCTGGAATGAAACCTATAGGCATGAAGCAAGAGGATTGGGACCTTGCAAATCAAAAATCAAAGGGGATGATAAGGCTTTGCTTAGCAGACTTTGTTCTTCTAAATGTTCATGAAGAAAAGAGAACATCTTCTTTGTGGGAAAGATTGGCAGCTATTTATTAGGGCATTTCCTTGGTGAATAAGTTGTTCTTGAGGAAGAAGTTTTACTCTTTGAAATTGTAGGAAGGAGCATTTGTTGTTGATCATTTGAATGCTTTCAACATGCTGATTGCTCAGTTAGCATCTATGGGTGTGAAGATTGATGAAGAATATTGTTGTATGCTATTGTTATGTTCTTTACTAGATTCTTGGAGTCACTTGGTGATGGCTATTGGGAGTATGACATCCACTTTTAAGATGGAAGATGTTGTTGCTTCTTTGTTGTTAGAAAATATGAGAAGAAAATATTCTAAGATGGCGAAGGAGGCTCTTGCTGTTAGAGGTAGATTGAAAGAAAAAGGCAAGAAGAAGGACAAGAAGTCCAAATTGAGATAAGAAGGGAGATCAAAGTCTCCTAGCAAGAAGTCCAAGGTGAAGTGTTGGAATTGTGGGCAACCTGGTCATGTCCAAAAGGACTGCAAAGAGGAGAAAAAAAAGAAGAAGAATTCTTCTGACAATGATTCTTCTCAAAGTGATGCAGACACTTTCATTGCAGCCTTGGCTACTCAAGCATCAGATGATGTTTGGCTAATTGATTCTGGAGCATCTTTCCACATGACATCTCATAGAGACTGGTTCACTAAGTATGAAAAATATGATGGTGGAAGGGTGTATTTGGCAAGTGATTCATCTCTGGAAATAGTTGGCCATGGAAGAGTCAGAATTAAGTTCCCTGATGGAAGAGTGAAGGGAATCAATGATGTAATGCATATACCAGGTCTGGCTCAAAATTTACTTTATGTTAGTAAGTTGAACGATGTTGGAGTGCAAGTCATGTTCTCTGGAAATAGCTACAAAATAACTAGAGGCTCAAAGGTGCTAGCTAGGGGTGCTTGTATTGGTACCTTTTATAAGCTGGATGCATTTGTTGTGCAATGCAATAGTGTCTCTAAAAAGTCACAGAAGGCTACTCATGGAGAAAAGGAGTAAAAAGTTCCTGATAGTGCAAACTCTATGGAAATTAAACTTCTAGCAGCAAAGACTATGCTCTGGTATCATAGGCTAGGCCACATTGGAGAAAAAGGTTTAAAAACCTTGAAAAATAAAAACATAGTTGAAGGGCTTGATGATTGTAACCTCGAATTCGAGTTTTGTGAATATTGTATATATGGTAAACAACACCGTGTTTCATTCTACTCCAGTCCTCACGAATCTTTTGGTTTACTTGATTATATACACTATGATGTTTTTGGTCTAGTAAATATTCCTTCTTTGTCTAAATCAAGATATTATGTATCATTCATTGATGATTATTCAAGAAGGGCATTTGTTTATTTTTTGAAAAGTAAATCAGAAGTGTTCAGTCATTTTAAGGAATTCAAAAACCTTATGGAAAATCATACTAGAAGAAAAATAAAATGTTTAAGGACTGACAATGGCAGTGAGTTTTGTTCTGGCGAGTTCGAAAGGTACAATAAAGATTATGGGATTAAAAGACATAAAACTACACCCTACACTCCGCAACAAAATGGAGTTGCTAAAAGGTTCAACAAGAAAGTAATGGAAAGAGCACAAAGCATGCTATGTAGTGTTGGCTTGGAGGAGAAGTTCTACGCTGAGGCAATTGCAACATGTTACTTAATAAACCATTCTCCTAATTCCACTCTTGTTGAAAAAACACCTTTGGAAGCATGGTCTAGAAAGAAGCCCTCTTTGAGACATATTTGTGTATTTGGCTGTGAGGCATATGCATATGTGCCGAATGAAAAAAGGTCTAAATTGGAAAACAAGGCTGTTAAATGTATTTTTGTTTGTTATAGCGTTGGCATAAAATGATAGAAACTTTGGAATCATGATACGAAGAAGGTTCTATACAATAGAAGTGTTACTTTCCGTAAGCTAAAGCCTTCTACTTTGGATCTGCAGTCAGAGACAAAATAAAAAAATAAAAAGGATGTAGTTGAAATTCCTCCTACACCAGATAAATAGGAATTGAAAATTCAAAATGTACCTAAAACTGAGGAGAGCTCAAGTAGTTATGAGAGTTCTAAAGAAGAACAACCTCAGCCTCAGCCTGTGAGGAGGTCAACACATGAAAGAAAGCAACCTAATAGGTATGGGTTTTCTTTGTTATATTCTACTTGTGCCTATGCTTTAGTTTCTAGCACTAATGAGCCTAGGACTGTGAAAGAGGCATTTAGAATGTTTGATTCAAACTCTTGGTTGGAAGCCATGAATGAAGAAAGGGCATCATTAGAAAAGAATGATACTTGGAGTTTGGTGCCCTTGCCTGAAGGCAGAAAAGTTGTTGGCTGCAAATGTGTATTTAAAAAGAAAATAAGTCTGGATGGTAGTACAGAAAAGTATAAGGCGAAGTTGGTTGTGAAGGGGTATTCCTAAGTAGAGGGAATTGATTATGAAGAATTTTTTTCTCTTGTAGCTAAGTTGATGTCTATCATATTTTTTTGTCACTTGTAGCAGCGTATGACTTAGAGGTTGAACAAATGGATGTGAAGACAACATTTCTTCATGGTGAGCTTAAAGAAGAGATTTATATGTCCCATCCTGAGCACTTTGTGGAAAAAGGTAAAGAAAATATGGTTTGCAAGTTAAAAAAATCTCTGTATGGATTAAAAAAATCTCCTAGAATGTGGTACCAGAAGTTTGACACGTTTGTTTTTTCATTAGGATTTGTAAGATCAAAATCCGATCATTGTGTGTACTACAAAGCTGAAAATGATCATGTTCTTATTATTGCTCTCTATGTTGATGATATGTTGCTCATAGGCAATAGTAAGTTAATGATTTCTGATCTAAAATCTCAGTTGTCTGCAAAGTTCGAAATGAAAGATCTTGGTGCAGCCAGGTATATTCTAGGAATGGAAATAACCAGGGACAGGAAGAGTAGAAAAATTTGGCTTAGTCAGAGTAAGTATATTAATACTATTTTGGAGAGATTTTGTATGACTGAATTCAAGTAGCTAGTTGTTCCAGTTTTGCAGGGAACAATGCTATATGTTGAAGACTGTCCAAAATCTCCTACTAAGATGGAGGACATGACTAGAGTGCCTTATGCTAGTGCAGTCGGTAGTTTAATGTATGTAATGGTTTATACAAGGCCAGACATTTCCCAAGCAGTGGGAGTACTTAGTCATTTTATGGAAAATATTGGTAGGACACATTGGGATGCTGTGAAAAGAGTGTTAAGATATCTGAAGGGCACTTCAAAATATGCTTTGTGTTACCATGGCAATTTGGTTGAATCATAGATGACTCTCAACATTCGAGGCTATGTGGATTCTGATTGGCAGGGGACAATGACAGTAGAAGATCCACCAGTGGATATATTTTCATGATGAATGGTGGTATAGTTAGTTGGATGAGTAAGTGGCAGGTTGTAGTTGCTTTGTCCACTACAGAGGAAGAATACTTGGCAACAACACATGCTTGTAAGGAAGCAATCTGGTTAAAACGTTTGTGTTCTAACATTGCATTTGATACAAGGAAAATTAAAATTTACTGTGATAGTTAGAGTGCTATTTGTTTGGAAAAAGATCCTACTTTCCATGCTAGGATGAAACATATTTATGTGCAGTATCATTTTGTACGAGATATGGTGGAAGATGGAAAGGTATCTATAGAAAAAGTGGATACTCTCGAAAATGTTGCAGATGCATTGACAAAACCAGTGAGCATAGACAAGTACAGGTGGTGTGCCAATTTGATGGGCCTTGGAGCCCATGACCTTCATTAACTTTGAGTTTGATGGAAGCCAGTAAGTCTTTGTCAAGTGGGAGATTGTTGGAAATTGTGCCTCAACTTGCTGGCTTGTATCTCTGTTAAAGACGACAGATTTACCCTTTGTTGGCCTATCGCCCAAATCCTGAACCTTGGAACCTTGTCGCACTGTTCAAAAGTTTCTTAACTTCCCGACTAGTCGATCTCCTTCAATGTCGCAGTGTTCAGGATTTTCCTAACCTACTGTGGAAGTTGTAAGTTTGTGTTTTCTCTGATTGAGCGATAAGCTGACGGATGTGGGGACCACTTGGAATTCTAGGAGACTTGTTGAGAATATTGTAGATTCCCAGCTTGATTCTCCAGAAATGCACAAGTAGTGAACGTGTGTCATGGTGGAGACCATAAGGAATGACCAACAGTTCGGTACGATGGTCAAATGCAGTGTACGAGTAAGTTAGTAATAAAAGGACTAACTCGTGGATACCTAAAGTCTTCAGGATTTTATTTATAAACTAATGACTACTAATATTCCTCGTCAATGTGGGATATTGTCAATGGTTGAGCTTCTTGAAAGTCCTAGCGACAACGATGGTATTGCCGATAGATCTGCAATGGACATCAATGAGAAGTCTTGCCGATAGAGTTAATCTGGCTGATGGTTTTGCATTCAGTATGATCTCTTGCCGATGGACAGTTGGTTTTCTTGTGATATCAGGGAAACTTGTTTTGTTATTGGTTTGACTTCTTAGGGTGTTGCCGATACCTTTGGTCTTGCTGATAGCTATGTGTTCGAGCATTTTGGCATCGGGGAGACACGATCTGCTGTCTCACCGACATGCGATTTAGTTAAATTTTTTGACCAAACGTCTATCCTACGTGGTGTGTTCCGAGCCAATGAAAGAAGCAGAATGTGAACCATTGGAAGTTGAATAGTTGCGACTATTTTGTTGTGGAAAATAAACAAGCCATGAGTAGAATGGATTACACTCTATAATGGTTGATGATGAGAGAAGTGTGAGATAACAAAAGTGTTGCTGAACTAAACACGGATTGATCTGAGTGGATTCATAGGATGCTTTTGAGAGCATTGTAAGATTACTATTTTGTACAAGATTGATCAGTGAATGTTGCTGCTATAAATTGACATCGAAAAGTTAAGTCTAATCTCTGTATGTAATTTTCCTTACTGTAATACAAAGAGGATTTTCTTGGTGTGGTGGGTTTTTCTCCCGTAATGGTTTTCCCATGTAATTCTGGTGTCCAATTGTGTATGTGTTCATTTCTCTTTTCTATTAATTCTTTTCAAGTGTATCTTATTGAATTGTAATTGCAAAATTTAAAGTCATATCTGCATTCTTCCCTAAGGTTTTGGCATTAGGAGAGTTTTTCCTGCATCTAAGCTTTCCTTACATGATGATGTTACTAGATTAGATGATGATTTATCTCATGATAGGTGAAATTTCATGATAGGATGATGATGATTGACCTCATGATAGGTGAGGATCAATGATAGGATAATGATGATTGACCTCATGATAGGTGAGGATCAATGATAGATGCTTAGGAGATGTAATCAAAATCTCATCAGAGTTGATTAGTTGGATAGGTTGATTGATTTTGATTGATAAGATTTTCTTATTTGCAATATGTTATGATGATAGGAGCCATCAAGGACCCTTCAGTCTCAGGAGCTATTCCCTAGGACCTGGGATTTGATTCCTCATTTGGTGTAAGCTGATCTAGATGTGATTGGATGATGCAGATTGAATTCTTTGATAGATATGCCCCAACATAGGATTAACAAGGGACTTCTGACCGCTTTGGTAGGGAGGTGGCATAATGACCACAACACCTTCCACTTAGCTACTAGTGAGATGACAATGACACTAGATGATGTTTACCGTATCTTGAGGATTCTTGTGGTTGGTGATTTGGTTGTCTATGATTCCACTGAGCAGGGAGGCACTGATGCATTGAGGAGAGTCTTTGAGGATGAGTAGATTTGTGGATATGAGATCCCATGGCGGGATATGGTTGATGCATATGCGACACTACCATGTGTTCTTGTTGGATTTATTGGAGGATTTTTATGTCCCAACTATAGGTTGAAGGGACTCTTAGTCGGTTGGAGTCAGACATTAGAGAGCATGATCACACAAGGGACCAAATATGCTTGGGGATCCTGCATGCTAGCACATGTGTACCATGATCTTCACCAGGTGGTTTATCTCAGAGGGGCCATTTTGTTAGCGGGGGTGAAACTACTACAGATATGGGCATGGGAGCACATAGTTGTCACCCATCTAGTGGAAAAGAGACAGTGTCCTACTGGGAGGCGTTATGTCCATTGATATACAGGTCCAGTTGTCTAGCATAAGCTAGGAAAACTAGAGTACTAGTAGAGGGTTCTAAATGATATTGATACTGTGACATGAAGGCCCTACCTAGACTATGAGCAGTGGCCAGAGGATGACATAGAGATGCCATATCTATGCACTACTAGATACTTGATTGGGAGGACACCATTCATGATAGAGAGATTCCTTCTTGGGAGAGTACTGTGATAGTACATGTGAGTAAGGGTATGCCCTAGGGAGTTTCTCTTTATGCACGCATACGACAAAAAATTCCAAAGTGGGGACCCTACCTATCATATGATGTAGCATGTGAGGAGTATCATGGATTACATGCAGTTATTTGGGAGTACCATCCAAAGATTATAGAGGATGTCATATCATAGGAGTATGCACATTACTTCTTTTCACATCCTTTCCTAAGGATATCCAGTTCAGAAAAGCCAGTACCTTTATTAGATGATGATTAGGCATTGAGACAGAGGAGGGGTGGAGGATTTGATGAGGAGGGAGCGAGAAGTGATGATGGAGATGATGGCGATGGAGATGGTGGAGGTGGTGGAGATGGCGGGGGTGGGGGTGGGGGTGATGGAGGAGATGTAGGTGATGATAAAAGTGGACCGATGTTGGATGTGTGAGTGGCTCAGAGGAGGAGATCCTTGGTGGTTTCAACTTAGCAGCATATTTATATTTGTTTTCCTTCACAGTAGCAGCAGACATAGATAGTTTCCTTATAGACCCAGGTGCAAACTTTACAGGGTCAGCTAGCACAAGTATAGGCACAACTTCAGACCTAGGCACAGGCTCAGGCATATGCACAAGCATAGATTTCCACCCTCACAACCAAGAGAGACACCCTGAGGTAGTGGTATGAGCATGTAGAGGCCTTATCAGAGAGACTACAGAGAATGGTTGAGGGTACATCGATAATTGATTACCTTAGAGAGGTACGACACTTTGCTAGGGAGGATGAGTATTACAAGGGATGATATCATGAGGCAGTGCCTCCAAAGTGTCAGGTCATTTATGCTCAATCTACCAGTGCCTTCAGTCATTCTAGGACTGCTAGTAGGGGTTTCACTTGACCACCTCATAGAGATCTAGGGGCAGGACTGTCAGGTGGTGCAATAGAAGGCACAGGGCCAACATTGTTTGGGGGGAGTAGCACATAGCTCCATTATGATCACTTCTAATGTTTTTGAGACATGATGTATACATTGATGTTTTTGTAGAGGACATTCATGATTTATGCCATTTTGATGATGTACCTCTTGACATATTTGGATATCATTGTGCACTTGACATTATGACTTTTGAGATTTATATGATATGCAGTGATGATTGGCAATCTATATGATGTCTATATGATTTTATGATGGATGCATTTAGTTTTTGTTCTATATGTTATGTGATGTTTAATATGCTTATGTGATGATTATGTATGGATGCAATGAAGATGATTCTATATGTTTGAGGGATGATGCTTTATGTTGTATGAGAGGGGTTTTATGATGCAAATGATATGTAATGCACTTTATTTTTGTATTTTCGAATGAAAATATTATGATATAATGCATGGATGGATGAATGATGTGATAATGCTTTCTAATGTATGTATGATATGCAAATGATTATGCAACTACATGAGAATGATATGTTTTTGTTAATGTCAAATGTACTCAATCCATTAATGATAGAGATAACAACATTTTGAAAATTGTGCCATCCTTAGAAAATCTATAAATGTAGATGCAAAACTAATATGGATGTAATATAATCTAACCATGCAGATCTAAATATGCAAATGTTTTCATCGTAACAACAGATTTGTCATGCTTTTATCATCATTGAGCCTTTAAAATGTTGAAAGTGAGTACAAACATTGATGGTATAATTTGACCATGATGACCTGAGTACTACTTCCATAATTTTTGATGTTGCAAGTTAACACAATCATCTAGGTATAATTGAACCGAGATGACTTGAGCATAGCTTGCATAAAAATACAAGAGTTAATCCTTTTCCTATGAAAATTCAGAATGTCATCAATGATACTTTGTAGAGCACATCTCACGACAATTTGCATAGTAGTAATGATCAACTCACATACAATAGACAAAGAAAAAAATCATACTCCTTCCTAGATCCTCTAGTTCATGACATCCTCGAGATGCTCCAGAGATATGATAACAAAAATCAAAGTACAATAGTTAAACATCCATGCTAACATGAGAAAACCATGATTCAGACATCATCCATTTAGATTTGTTTTGATTGATTGATTTGTTTGTTAGTGTGGATGGTTGTTTTGCTAATGATTGTGATAATTGGTGTTCAATGTTTATTTGAACTATGATCGTTGTGTTTGTGACATTTTCTTAATTTTTTTTTCTATTAGTTTAAGCTCAAAGTTTATTGCCCCCAATGAGTTCAAGATTTTTCCCCCAGGCCAAGGTGAGACACAATCGCATTGCTAGGATATGTTCATGAGGGTTTTTTTCGATGACAGGGAGAATGATGGCAAAAGTGAATGGTTGAAACATGCTCAAATAGATGGAAAATCTACTCTATCACAAATAGCGCCTATTGCCAGGTTTTCACTAGTTTTTATTGCACTTTTTCAGATTTTATGATTTTTTTGATTTTTTGATTTTTTGATTTTTCACTTTTTTTTGTATTTTCAATTTTTTTGATTTTTTTATATTTTTCCTTTTCTTTTTGTTGTCACTAAGATGCCTATTTGCTAGGTTTTCATCAGGGGACCATTTTTTTCAAGAAATTTTCTCATTCTTTTTGTATTTTTTTAGGACTTATATCATGCACTAGATGAGTTAAGTGTAGAACTTCTTGAGATGTAGGTTGTTGATGGGTTCTTCAAACAGGTCCCCTTCAGGTGTAGACAACTGTTAGGCTCTAGATCCACAAAATGATACAATGAAAAAGGGACATAGCCAGTTTGGTTCAAATTTTCCTTTCTTTTCCCTATCCTATTGATTACGAGGATTTTCTTTTAGGACCAAGTCACCAACCTAAAATGTTCTTGGTTTGAACTTGTGATTATAACTTCTATACATTCTCTGTTGATAGGCTTTAAGGTGATCAACTACATGCTAATGATGCTCATCCAACAATTCCAACTCTTGTAGCTTGGATACTTTATAATATTCCTCTGAGATTATTCCCTTTAAAGACACTAGTAGGGATGGTAGCTCAACCTCAATAGATAAAATGGTCTCTGATCCATAGACTAAAGCATAGGGTGTAGCTCCTGTCGAGATGCGGATGCTAGTACGGTAAGCCCACAGAGCAAGGTTCAATTGAATGTGCAAATCACATCCAACATCGTTGACGATTTTCTTCAATATTTTTAGAATGGTTTTGTTTGAGGTCTCTGCTTGGCCATTCCCTTGATGATAGTAAAGTGTGGAAAATTGATGCTGGATATGAAACCTTTCACAAAGTTCTTGGACATCCTGATTCTTGAAAGGTCTACCATTTTTAGTGACAATGGACTGAGGAATACTATACCAATAGATAATGTAATTCACGATGAAGGATGCAATTTGTTTTCTCATGATTGTGGTTAAGGGAATAGTTTCAATCCATTTTGTAAATTACTATGTGGCTATGATGATGAATTTGTGTCCATTGGAGGATGGCAGATGAATCTTACCTATAAGGTCAAGTTCCCATTGACAGAAAGGCCATGTTGATGCAAATGGTTGCAATTCTTGTGCTAGTGCATGTATCAGGTTTCCATGGACTTGGAATTTTTGGCACTTCTTGACAAATTGAAATGACTCCTTTTCCATATTCGGTTAGTAATACCCCAAGTGCAGGAGTTTCTTAGCTAACATTAGTCCACTTGAATGAGTGCCATAGATACCTTCATGAACCTCGCGTAAAGAGGTTTTAGCTTCGTTATCTTCAAGACACTAAAGCAGAGTACCATCAAGACCTCATCGATAAAGTACATCGGTGATCAGGGTATGTCGAGTTGCTTGCTAAATGAAGTTTCATTTTTGGTTTTGGGATAAATCTAGTGGTAGGGTATGTCTCTTAAATAGGTGTAGATCTTCTCATAGATAGAAGCCTTAGCCTTGACTAGATGGCATATGACTTGGGGTAAACCCACCAAAGTGGTTTACAATTTGAATGAGGAAGGAAAACTTGTAAAAAATGACCCCATGGAAAAATTTTACATTCTGGGGGTTCGTACAAACTAGATGGTTCGAACGAAGCAAAAAAGGGTTCGATCAAACCAAGGTTCAAGCGAACCCATTAAATTCATGCATGGAAAAAATTAAAATGAAAAACACTTGATGGGAGGGGGTTCGAATGAACCTTGGTTCGCTCAAACCCCCCATTTCCCTGATTTTTGACCTTCACAAAAAAAAACCTATATTTTTGGACTTTGGAGCTTAGTTTGAACATGAAAATGGTGGAGAGTTCACATACCCAACTAGAATTAGGTAGTCCTTAGAACGAGCTATCCAACAAATATAATTTTAATATGTTTTGGTTTTATTATGTATTTGTTTTTTTAGTTTTATTAAACATGGGTTTTGCACCGAAAATCAATCTCTTTGTTCTACACATGTGGAAAAATAGCAGATAATCAATTTTTTTTTTTGAAAAATATGAGTGCACTAGATATTGAAGTCCTTGATCCAACAAAAATAATTGAATTTCGATACATACAAAACAAGTTATGTGTTATACGGTCACGCTATGTCTAAATTGTAATTGGTTTGACTTTGAAACTTGATTAAAGAAAATATATTCAATAAAAACTATCTAACCAAGTGGAAGCTAGATATCGAGTTACAAATCTAAATTCGAAAGAATTAGAATTTAATCATTCATGGAAAAAATTTATGCATTATATAGTGAGCATCACTTTTTAAAATGTTGTTTTAAAAAACTAGTTTTTGAGGGAGATGGAAAAAGTGCAATTTGATTCCAAAATTTTTGAAAAAGATATATTTAGAATCTATAGATAAAATTTCACAAAACTCTAGTTTGCATCATCTTCAAATTCCTCACAGTTTAGCCGCTATAGGTGCCTGAAAGTGAAGATTTGGTTAAAAATAATAATTTTAGTCTCCAATTTGGCCAAAAATTGTAAACCACTATTGTGGGATTAGCCCTTGGGATTTGGGATTATCATAGGTGGGGTTAAAGAGTTGTTCCACCATGAACTCATAACGAGTTCATTTTTCAGGTATCTATAGGAGAAAAGTGATGGCTTCCATGGCATTAGCAACTTTGTTGTGCCCTCTGGGAATTTGTTCAAATTTGATTTCAACAAAGTACTTAAATTCATCCACCATTATTTTATATGGCATGAATTTTTCATCTTTTGTCTGGTAATCGTCATTCACCTGATTGATGACTAGTTGGGAATCACCATAGACTTTCAACTTCGTGATCTTCCATTCCACAACTATCTTGACACCAATGATCAATGCTTCATACTTGGTTGTATTGTTAGTACAAGGAAACATCAACCTATAGGACTTTGGAATGGTGTGTCCTTTAGGCATGACAAATAGGATTCCTGCACTTGATCCATGTTGTGTGTAAGATCCATCAAAGTATAACATCCATTGTTGTGTTGACACTATAAGGAATTCTATGTCTGGAAATTCAATGCTCATTGGATGATCATCTTGTAATGGTGCTTTAACTAACTGATTGGCTATCGCTTGACCCTTGATTGATTTCTTGTCCACATACTCAATATCAAACTCATTCAATATCATTACCCACTTGGCTAGTCTTCTTGTTAGGGAAGCTTTGCTAAGTAGATACTTCAATGGATCAATTTTTTCTGAGTTTGATTGTATGGGTTAGCATGTAGTGTCTTAGTTGTTGAGTAGTAACTATTGCCAGGAAAGCTTTTTCAATAAATGTGTAGTTGACTTCATAGCCATTCAAGGTTCTACTAATGTAATAAATAGCCCTTTATTTTCTCGTAGAATATTCCTATGCCAGTAGAGCACCCAAAGATATCGCAGTTGTTGCTATGTAGAGTAATAATGGTTTTCCTTTAGTTAGCGGTACCAGTATGGGTGGAGACATCAGATACTACTTCAATTAATTAAAAGATGCTTCAAATTTTTCATCCCATTTGAAAGAAACGTTCTTGTGTAGTAAGTGATTAAAAGGATGAGTTTTATCTGCTAGTTGTATAATAAATCTCCCGATAGATTGAAATCATCCCTATAAAGATCTGAGTTGGTTGATATTCTTAGGAGGAGGAATCTCCATGATGGCTTTGACTTTCATAGGATCCACCTCAATGCCCTTAGCTGATACTATATAGCCTAAAATTTTCGCTGATGTCATGCCAAATACACGTTTCTTGGGGTTTAACTGCACATTGAATTTATCCAATCGAGTGAAGATTTTGTCCAAGATTTCTAGATGTCCTTCTATAGTGAATGATTTGGCTAGCAAGTCATCTACATAGTCCTCCATATAGGTGTGCATCATATCGTGGAAGATGGTTGTCATCGCTCGCTGATATGTGGCTCCTACATTTTTCAACCCAAAAGGCATGATGTTCCAACAAAATGTACCCCAAGGACATGTGAAGGAAGTTTTATCTTGGTCTTCTAGTGCAATTTTTTATCTAATTATAGTCATAAAATCCATCCATGAGTGATAGCATGGCATGTCTAGTTGTCAAATCTACGATGATGTCAATGCTAGGCAAAGGAAAGTCATCTTTCAGACAAGCCCTGTTATGATTTGTGAAATCCGTACATATCCTGATGTTTTAATCTGGTTTTGAAATTGGTACAATGCTTGATATCCATTCAACATAATCAATAGGTCGAATAAATCCTGCATCTAACAGTTTCTTCAATTTAGCTTTCACTAGAAGGGCAATGTGCGGATGCATTTTTCTCAACTTTTGCTTCACTGGCTTTACTCCAAGTGGTAGGGATAAATGATGCATGATAATCTTTGGATCCATGCCTGGCATGTCAATGTAGGACCAAGCAAAATTAATTTGTCTCTCTTCAAAGAACTTAGTAAAGCTTGGTTTTTCTTCCTCTGTCATGGATGCTACTAGATGTAGGGTCTTTTTTGTTTCAACTATACCAATGTTGGTGGATTGTGTAGGTTCAACTAGCACTAAATATCTCTCATCATAGTGCTCGGGAAGAGTGTCAAATATCCCATCTTTTGGTGCCTTAGAGAGGTTTTCACCATTAGATGCACTCTTTATTTTTACTTTTTCCTGATCTAATACTACCATTAAATGGTTTTCACCATTAGATCAATTTTTGATATTCATTGTTTTGCAACTGAAAGATTTGACACTCCCCTTGTTTGAAGCTTCAATATGAGATTCAATGGTGGAGCATGTTTTAGGATTATTAGAGAAAAGGAAGTTCACAATGGCATCATTGTTTGGAAAGATAGGTATATCAAGCAGTTCAGTTTGGTCCCAGTCAATTAGTTCAAAGTGTACCAATGGAAATGAATCCTTAGATTGGTTAAGGTCAAAAGGGGTAAGTATCATGATGGAAACATCGTCAAACTATTCGATAGCAATGTCAAGGTCTATGATGTTACTCTCCTTTAAGTGATCTATCTTACTTGAAGTCTAATCATCTTCACTAGATTCATCGATATGCTATGATCCAATTTCAAGTGGTGTAGACCCTGAACATTGTCCCTCCATACATGTTGGTGCATACATTTGTATCACATCAATTTCTTTGTCATTACAATATTCTTTAGAGAGTGAGTCCCATTCATATTCATTGGAATCTATTTCAGAACTATCTCATAATTGAAGGATTCACTCAACAACTTACTGCCTGGTTTCTTCTTTTGACTCTTCTCTATATCCCAGTCTTGTTTTGTCCTTGGCATTCATTGTGATGGGCTGAATTGGTTCTATGATAACCTCTTTTCTTTTTCCGACATGACCTTTTCCATAATATCCCATCTTCTCTAGGACAATTGCAAAATATTTACCATATGATTCAATTAGCACATTGGAAGTTGATGCTTGTGACGCTTCTTCATCTTTGTACAACCAATTTAAAACATCCTTGTTTTTCAAATTCATCCACTAAAGTGTTTTCTTTTATAAAATTACCATTAAAGAGAATGGTTGGTTGTGAGGATTGTTGTCTTGATGTGGATGGTTGTCCATATGATTTAGGAGAAGATAGCAGCTATGAAAGAAATAATGATTGCTCCATTGAATACTCACCGAGGAATTTCTCTTTTAACTGGATCTTTTTCTCAATTTGTTTTGATGAGGAAGTGAGTTGAATTTCATGATTTGATGGAGTAGAATCACCAACACCTTTGTCTTTTGACTGAACCTTTTCCTCAAGCTGATTTGACAAAGAATTTAATTAACTTTTGTTACTTGATGGAGTAGAATCATTGATACCCTTATCTTTTGACTAATCCTTTTTCTCAACCCATTTTGACAAGGAATTTAATTATCTTCATTGTTTGATGAACTAGGAGTGTGATCTTCCCTGATATTTGGCACAAAAGTATCTTGGATTGTTTTAAGCATGTTGTAGTATTGAGGATTATTGGAATTAGCTGAAATGGTGATTTCTTTCCCGTTATAAGGGAAATTCAAGCAATGGTGATATGCTGACGGCACTAGCATCTCATGAATCGAAGGACATCCCAAGAATATATTTTATGTGAAATCCTTGTCTAACACTTGGTAGATTATATCTTTTACGACCAATCCCACTTGAATTGGTAACACAATTAGGCCTTGGGAGGATCTCTCTTCATCATCATAGGATTTTATGGTGATTTTTCTTTTGGCATCAATTGTATTTTCTGAGTATCGAAGTGCACAGATAAGTTTTAAAGTGCGGGTATTGTGTGGATGGGCAAGTGATATGTCATAATTTTTAGAAAATTATAGGCAATGAGGTGCAGTCAAGTGTCCCACCATAGCTTGGAATTGGAAAAATTCTAGATTATTTGGTACTATGGTGGCTACTAGAGCTTGTTTTAGAATTTCTTTGTGAGCTAGTGAAATTTTCAGCAGTTCCAATATGGATATTTGAGTTTGATTTTCTGCAATTGGTAAACTATGTTGTATTGATTTGAAGGGACAATAGATGTTTTCAATGCGGCTCCTTTCAATATTACTTTGGCCTGCCCTCTTGTGGTTACATTGACTAGTTGGTAATCTTGTTTTTCTATAATTTTAATGACATTAATCTAGTTATCATTTGCAGCAACATTTGTGATCAGATTTATTGCTACGATGTCATTAATTTGATTTAATTTGGTGTTGATGTGAGTGCCATTGCGTTGATTTTCTATTGTAGCAATGCCATCATTTTGATTATCAGCCAAAACAATGTCCTGTTCATGCTCAATTGTGATGTCATTAATTGGATTATCAACTATAATAAAGTTTGCTTATCATGGGTTTGATCATCAACTACCTCAATATGAAGAATGGTAGAATCATAGACATAGTTCATGTTTTTTCCTTTGGTGTTTGATGAAGAGGATTCCCCTTTTTCGTAGTTTGGTAAAGGATTCTTGAATGCTCCGTGATCATTATTCATTTTAGGTCCTACAAATATTTCTTTTCTATCAATCAAATCTTGTACCAAATATTTTAGTTTCATGCAATCATTTGTTTTATGGCCCTTGTTTCTATGAAAATCACAATAATGTGCATCATTCCACCATGAAGGTTTAACTCTTGGTTTCCAATCTCATTCCTCTATTAATGTTATAACCTTGGCTGCAAGAAGCTCCTTTAATGCTAATTCGAGTGATTGTCCCAAAGGTGTAAATATTCTCCGATTTGATGATGTTCAATATGGTGGTGGTTTAGATTCAGTATTGTTTTGATTGTTATTTTGATTGGTGTTCTGATTGGTGTTTTGATTGTTGTTTGGACTATTTTTAGAGGAAAAAACTGTCAAGTTAAATACTAGTTTTGCATTTTTGTGTTTTAGCTACACCATCATTGTTACCAACATTCTTATTTCTTTGCCAAAATTTTTGTTTGTCACTAATGTTATAATGATTAGAGGAGTTTGTTGAGTTGTTTCCTTCATTGTAGAATTTTGAGACTCCTCTTTTGACCAAGGCTTTTTCAATTTTGAGTCCATTTTCAATCATCTTTTCAAAGGTGGGTGGACATTGCAATTCAAGTCTATAGCTCATCTCATCATTTAGATTATCAATGAAGATTTTCATCTTTTCCTTTTTAGGTATGGGATGAGCATATCTTACAAAAAATCTTCTCCATCTTTGTAAAAATATGAGAAATGATTCACCCTTTTTTTGTTTTGTGTTGTAAAGGTATTTCATGGTTATCTCATGTTGGATGTTGTAGGAGTATTGGGTGATGAACTTATTGACCATCTCTTCAAAGGTCTTAATTCTGAGTGATAATTTGGAGAACCATTCCAAGCATGGTCCAACCAAGCTTCCTAGAAAAAATTTAATCAAATAAGCCTCTTCATGTGCAAATTTAAGGCTCATGGTCCGAAATTCCCTCACATGATCTATAGGATCAATTTTACCATTATATTTATCATACTTTGGAAATTCACAATGCTTGGAAAAAGGAATCACGTTAACAGTTTGATCAAAAGGATATTGACAAATGTCTTGCAACAGATATCTTTTTGTGGTTCCTCTTTGCATGTATTGAATATGTTGTTGGAGATTTTTCATTTAATTAGTTAATGTAGTCATTGGATCTATATTTAGTGGATCATTTTTAGTCCTTTTAGGAGTTTCTATCAATTGATTAACATCAAAGTCATGTGGAAGTATTTTTCCCCATCTTTTTCAAAAATATTTTCTATGAATTTGTGGAACTTGGGATCTTGTTGAGCTGTTTGAATGTTGTCCTCAATAATTTCATCATTTTCAGGTTGGTGGAATCTATGGAATGGATTTTCTTCACCTTTAGCCATGGTGTTTTGAGTTTCAATCTCTTTTTCTTTGATTTTTTGATTTTTTGATCTTGTTAAAACGAGCATACAAGTGTTATAGGTTGACTAGACTTTGATCTTTGTTGGAGAGTGCCAAGGATAATAACTAAGTCAAATAAAATGACAAATCCTATTAATGAGACTAAGTTAAATCTGATTATACAACGTTGTTTCATGATGAAGGATGATAGATCTTGATAATGAAACTTAGCTTAACAATCGAAGATATGTTAGATGATTAGGAACTTTAATGTGTTAGATCTTAGTTTAGTTGAAGGATTTTAACTTGCAAAGGTCAGTTTCATCAAGTTTAGGACATTGTTATGACTGAGGAATGATTTTGTTTTGGAAAAGATCCTTGAATGTCATTCAAACTAATGGATAGATTTTGCATTTATCTCTTTGGTTTGAATTTAATTGGATGTGCTAAAAAATGGTACAAATGTTGGATATTGTGGTGTGTTGCTGATATGTGGTTTTCATTTATGTCAACACTATTAGCATTATTGCATTAGAAGTTGTATATGTCAAGGATATTGAGAAAATTGCTATAAGAAATGTCATAGGTTGTCAAGTGGTGAAGTTTAGTCTATCATTGTGTTTAGTACATTGCTTTTCAGAGGTTGTGGAATAAAGGGTTTCCATGTCAAGTTTTAGAGATCTGATTGAAGATTTGATCAAGTTATGAAGATTTGTATTCTGACAATTTTTTTGTTACTTCATTTTGTGTTCCTGAATGAAGATCATATGATTTCAGTAAGTTCAATTTTTGTGGATGCTTCTCTAGTGTTTCATGATGCTTGTGGATGTTTCTAGTTCATGCTCTATCTATGTTGCATGCCTGAATTGATTGTTGTGCTCACAATCTGAGATTTTCTCTTGCGTGTTCATGTTTTTCATGTTCTTGGCTGACAAGTTGTTGAAGTGTGTTGTGGATCTTCGAGGAGTAATTAATGGAAGTGGTTCATGTTTGAGGATGTTATTTTCAGTCTTCACTATGTTATGGTTGACCTTGGTTGATTCACATGAATAATCTTTATTGATTTGGGATGACTGTTTATATTCATTTTATTATTTTGTTGACGCTGACTTATAGCGATGTAATTTCTTATTGTAGATATATAAGAGCTATTGTTTTATCATTTGAAGGTATGTGCATGTGAAGTGTGTGAGTCCTATGCATGAATAATTTACAGATCATTCGAAGGAAAAGCAAAGTGTGAAGAAGAGTGAATAATTGTTCATGAGTATAACTGGAACTATAATCAGGCATTAGCAAATGCTACTTTTCTCAGTTCAAAGTATGATGGATTTAATCATAACCTTTCTATAAGATAGTGTGTCTTCCTTTGGGAATTAAACCTATTTGTAATTGAGTAGTGAGCTCTAGGCAGTGTTCCTGAATGCATGTGCATTCCCCATTCATATTCTCTTAGACTTTTAACATGGTATAATCTTGTGGAATGACCTCCACCGTGGTTTTTCCCCTAACAGGGTTTCCACATAAAATCTTGGTGTTACGTGTGATTCTAATGTTTTTTTCATTTATTCTTTAATGATTAATGATCAGATATGAGAATAAGATTAATAAGTTGAATATGTTTGAAATTCGGTGACAACTGATTCACCCCCGCCCTCTCAGTTGTCTTCCCTTGAGTTGCCAACAATTGGTATCAGAGCAGTCTCCTTGGAAGAAGTTTAATAGCTTGAGGTGATTCAGGATGGCGACTTATAAGAAGGGTAGTCCTAGATTTGATGGAACAAATTATTCCTTGTGGAAGACTTGAATGGAGTGCCATCTGAGATGCATTGGTGAACCCTATTGGAGCATTACAAAAAATATATATTTTATTCCATAGAATGGTCCTAGTACCTTTGTTGAGATCAGGGATACTGAGTATAATATGAGGGCTAAGGAGGCTTTGTTGAGTGATTTGACTGATACTGAGATGAAAAATGTGATGGATCTGAAGACTGCTTATGAGATATAGAAAAAGTTGGAGAGCTTGTATGAAGGTGATGCTAATGTGATTATTTCTAAGCTACAATTTCTGAAAGGAAAATATGAAAAATTGAGAATGGGTGATGATGAAAATGTTACTACTTTCATGCAAAGAGTGAATGAACTTGTGTGTGGTATCAGATGTGCTAGTGGATAGATAGATGAATCTGAGATTGTTGCTAAAGTGCTTAGATCCTTGCTTGATTCCTACAAAGTAAAGGCTAGTACTATTGAAGAGCTCCAAACTGTGACAAATGTTACCAAATATATGTTGATTGGTAAGCTTACTACTTTTGAGTTGAGTGAATTTGGTGATGCACTTCCTAAAGTTGAATCTACATTCAAAGCCACTACTTCTAGAAGAGATAAACATAGATATGATCTAGGTGAAATTTCATCAAGAAATACATTCAAGTATGAGGATGAAATGAGATAGGTTGATGAAGAAGAAAGAGAGCTTGAAGAACTTGAAGCATTGATTGTGAGAAGAGAAGCCAGAGGACAAGGTAAGTATAAAGGAAAGTTTCCTATTAAATGTTTCTCTTGCAATAAGATAGGTCATTTTGCATCAAGTTGTCCTAAGAGAGTTTCCAAGTCAAGATATAACAAGCCTAACTATAAGTGTTACTATGCTGCTCATGAAGGTGTGCTAGATGATGAATCTGACAGAGGAAATGCAAGTGAAGATGAATTTGTGTTTATTGCTATCAAGGAAATTAATCTTGTGTCTACTGAATCTACTAGTTCTACAAATGTGGAGAAATCCCTAGCTGCTCGAGTTGAAGAGAAAGATGAATGGGTAATTGATAGTGGTTGTTCTCATCATATGATAGGAGATAAAAGTAAATTTGTGAGTTTGGAAAGTTATGATGGTGGTGTTGTGAGATTTGGTGATAATACAGCTGGTGTGATCCATGGAAGAGGATGCATTTCTCTTGATGGTAAGCATAATACTGATGATGTCTTGTATGTTGAAGGTTTGAAGCATAATCTTTTGATTGTTGGAAAAATGGTTGATAAGGGATACAATCTTCAGTTCATGGATGGTAAGTGAAAAATATTGGGAAATTATGGAAATGAGATTGCATCATGTACAAAAGCAAAAGGTAATATTTTCCACCTGAATGCTGCTAGTAAAAGTTGTTTGATTGCTCAAATTGATGAAAGCTAGTTGTGGCATAGGAGAATGTGTCATGTTAACTTTAATAATATTGTCAAGATAAGTTCCACTAAGGCTATGAGAGATCTTCCTAAGTTGATGAAACCTACTAATGCAATATGCAAATAATGTCAGTTAGGAAAGCAAACAAGAATTTCATTTAAGAGTAAACAACAAAATTCAAATGGATTGTTGGATCTTGTGCATAATGATTTGTGTGGTCCTACTAGAACTAGAATTTTACAAGGATACAGATACTTCATGTTGCTTATTGATGACTATTCAAGGATGATGTGGGCTACTTTCTTAAGGGAGAAATTTGAAGATTTGAAAAATTTCAAGATCTTTAAGGCTATGGTTGAGACAGAGATAGGTTTGAAGATTAAGTGTTTGAGATCAGATAGAGGTGGTGAATTCACTTCCAGTGAGTTTAATTATTTTTGTGAAGAGCATGGAATAAAGAGACAATTATCTACACCGCAGACCCCTCAAAAAAATGGAGTTGTGGAAAGGAAGAAAAAAATAGTTCTAGATGCTGCTAGAACCATGATGTTGGAAGGAAATGTACCTCATATCTACTAGAGAGAAGTTGTGAGTACTACTGTGTACACACTTAACTAGGTACAAATCAAAGATGATACTGGTTAATCCTTTTGAGCTATGGACTGGTCAAAAACCTACTATTAGATATTTCAAGATCTTTGGAAGCAAGTGTTATATAAAAAAAGATGAAGATATAGGAAAGTTTGATGCTAGGAGTGATGAAGGAATCTTTCTGGGTTATGCTACTAAAATTAAGGCCTACCGGTGTTACAATAAAAGATTGAAGAAAATGGTTGAAAGTACAAATGTTAAGGTTGATGAAGACTTTGGTACACTATCCAAAACCTGTGGATATGGTTTTGATGATCAAAATGACAGTACAATCAAAGGTCAAAATTCAAGTCAAGTCCAAATCATTCTGGTAAATTAGGAAAATCAAGAGGAAGGAGAAACTTGTGGAAGAACATAAGAGAGATCAGAAGAGCCTAAAGTTGAGCATTCTAGGAAGACTCTAAGGTATGTGAGATTGAATCATTCAGAGAATCAAATCATAGATGATAAGAACAAAGTTTTCCAAACTAGGAAGAATTGCAAAAGAATATTGTTTGATTTCAAAAACTAAGCCTAAAAATGTGAATGAAGCATGCAAAGATGAACATTGGGTTGAAGCAATGAAAGAGGAACTACAACAAATTGAAAAGAATGATACATGGATTCTTGTTCCCAGACCTAAGGATAAGAATGCAATTGGAACTAAATGGGTCTTTAGAAACAAACTGAATGAACAAGGTGAAGTGGTTAGAAACAAAGCAAGACTAGTATGTAAGGGATATTCATAGATGGAATGTATTGATTTTAAGGAAATCTTTGTCCCTGTTGCTAGAATTGAAGCTATGAAATTGTTTCTTGCTTATGTTGCTTACAAAGACTACAAAATTTATTAGATGGATGTCAAGTCTACTTTTCTAAATGGAAATTTGGAAGAAGAAGTGTATGCTGAGCAACCAGATGGATTCCAGTTGAATGATCTGGGAGATATGGTTTGCTGATTGAAGAAAGCATTGTATGGACTTAAACAAGCCCCTAGAGCATGTTATGCCAGATTGGACAAGTACTTGGTGAAGCTTGGATTTAACAAAGGTACTATTGATAGTAATCTATATTTCAAGAATGATGATAAAGATTTGACTGTGAAAGTTTTTTTTTATGATATCATATTTGGAGGAGATGATAGATTATGCATGAAGTTTGTTGATGAGATGTATGATGAGTTTGAGATTTCAATGATTGGAGAGATGAAATTCTTCTTGGGATTGCAAATTACTCAGTTAGATAAAGGGATCTTTATATCTCAGTCCAAGTATGTGAAAGAATTGCTGAAGAAATTTGGTATGGTAGATTCAAAGCCAGTTGGTACACCCATGGTGACCAGATGCAAGTTCACAACTGATGATGATTCTTCAAAGGAAAATTAGACTAGATACAAATCAATGATTAGTGGATTGCTTTATTTGACTCAAACTAGGCCTGATATCATGAATTTTGTATGTATTGTTGCAAGATTTCAAGTTGATCCTAAAGAATCTCATGTGACTGCTGTGAAGAGGATTTTCAAATACTTGAAGGGGACAGTTGATTTTAGTCTATGGTATTCTAAAGATGATGATATTACTTTGAGTGCCTTTACTGATGCTAATTGGGTAGGAGATGCGAATGACATGAAAAGTACTAGTGCGAAGCATTTTTCTTGGGAAAGAAACTAATTTCATGGTTAAGAAAAAAGTAGAATGCCATTTCCTTGTCTACTGTAGAGGCCGAATACATTGGTGCTACTAATAATTGTACTCAAGTGCTATGGATGAAGCAGATGTTGAAGGATATCAAAATTATGTATGATGAGCCTATTGTTATATTTTGTGATAACTCAAGTGCTATTAACATTTCTAAGAATTTGGTGCTACATTCCAATACCAAGCATATATCTATCAAGTTTCACTTTTTGAGGGAGAAGATAAGTGAAAAGGAAGTTAGATTGGAGTATGTGCCTACTAAGGAGCAGATTGTCGACATATTTACCAAGTTGTTCCCTAAGGATACTTTTTAGTATCTCAAAGGGAAGTTAGGGGTGATTACCCCTCCTTATCAGAACTAAAGATGCATTGATTTGCATCAATCTTTGCATTTCATGATCATATTTTGATCCAGATTGATGTTGTGGTGCCTACTACTTAGGGGGAGTAGTTAGATGTTCAGATGTTTAGGCATTCAAATATGTGGTTCAGAGCTTGCATAGAAGAGATATTTTCCATTGATGTCAAAGGGGGAGAAGAATAATATGAAAAATCTTGGTGGAGAGAAAAATTGAGGAAAGAAGAGTCAAAACCTAAGGGGAGTAAGCATAGTTGTGTTGATGGTATTTTTCACATCATGTGTTGCCATCAATTCCAAAGGGGGAGATTTTTGGATGTTGTGGTATGTTGTTGATATGTGGTTTTCATTGATTTCAACACTATTAGCATTGTTGCATTAGAAGTTGTATATGTCGAGGATATTGAGAAAATTGTTATAAGAAGTGCTATAGGTTGTCAAGTGGTGAAGTGAACTTTAGTCTATCGATGTATTCAATACATTTTTGTTCAAAGGTGGTGGACTAAAGGGTTTCTTGTTGAGTATATCAAGTTTATCCATGTCAAGTTTTAGAGATCCATGTGAGGATTTGATCAAGTTATGAATATTTTTATTCTAACAATTTTTTTGTTAATTCAGTTTGTATTCTTGAATGAAGATCATGTGATTTCAGTAAGTTCAGTTGTTGTGGATGCTTCTCTAGTGTTTCATGATGCTTTTGGATGTTTCTAGTTCATTTTCTATCTATGTTGCACATCTGCATTGATCTTTGTGCTTACGATTTGAGATTTTCTCTTGCGTGTTCATGTTTTTCATGTTCTTGGCCGACAAGGTGTTGAAGCATGTTGTGGATCTTCGAGGAGCAATTAATTGAAGTGGTTCATTTTTTAGGATGTTATCTTCGGTCTTCACTATGTTGTGGCCAACCTTGGTTGATTTGCATGAATAATCTTTATTGATTTGGGATGACTTTTTATATTCATTTTATTATTTTGTTGAAGCCGACTTATAGCAATGTAATTTCTTGTTGCAGATATATAAGAGTGATTGTTTTATCATTTGAAGATATGTTTGTGTGAAGTATGTGATTCCTATGTGTGAATAATGTATAGATAATTCAAAGGTAGAGCAGAGTGTGAAGAAGAGTGAAGAAGAGTTAAGAAGTGTGAAGAAGTGTTCATGAGCTTAACCAGAATTGTAATCAGGAATTAGTAGATGCTGCTTTCCTTAGTTCAAAGTTTGATGGATTTAATCAAAACATTTTTGTTGTACAATGTGTCTTCCTTTGGGAAGTAATCCTATTTTTAATTGAGCAGTGAGCTCTAGGAAGTGTGCTTGAATGCATGTGCATTCCCCATTCATATTCTCTTATACTTTTAATAGGGCATAATCTTGTGGATTGACCTCCACCGTGGTTTTTCCCCTAACAGGGTTTCCGCATAAAAATATTGGTGTTATGTGTGATTATGGTGTGTTGTTCATTTATGCTTTCATGATTAATGATCAAATCTGAGAATAAGGTTAATAAGTTGAATAAGTTTGAAATTCAATGCAACTGTTTGAACCCCCCTTCTCAGTTGTTTTCCCTTGAGTTTCCAACAACAAATGTGCTAAAATGTGGAATGTATACACTAATAAACAACCTAGTTGTGCTAGACTGTCCCCTAGATGCGCTAGAAAATGGACTCAATGCACTGAATAATGGACCAAATGCACCAGAGAATGCTCTAAATGAACTAAAAGATAGACTCAATGAATTGGAAAATGATTCAGATGTGCTAGAAAATGGGTCAAATGCACTAAAATAAGCCAGTGATGCACTAGACTACCCATAGATATGATTCAACTAGGTACTTTTTAGGTGAATGCACTAAAAGGATTTGCAAATGCGTTGGAAGATGGAATTGATGCACCATAAAATGACCTAGATGTGCTGAATAATGGATTAGATGTGTTGGAAAATGAAGATGCACTAGGAAATTCTATTTATGCACCATAAAATGACTTAGATGCACTGAATAATGGACCAAATGAGCTAGAATATGAGCTAAATCTACTAGAACAAGTGCGCTAAACTGGAAGTGTTTCACTATTTTGAAATTTTGTCTGGTTATTTTTCTTTTAATTAGTGAAATGGATGTTTTCAGGGGATGCTTTTATGAACATTGATTTTTTTCTTGTTTCTTTGTCTTTGAATTTGTGAATTAAGTGTTTTAAATGGATGATTTCTTAAAAAATCATTCCAAACACAACAAGTTGTAAAATAGTTTTTTACAGCCTAGGAACTAAACATTAAGTGTATGTTCAAGAATCTGGTCTGATTCCTTTGATTTCCATAGTTATAGCACGAGAGCAAACATATCAAACACTTTTCTAATGTCAAGGGTCGCCTATAATATTGCAACCCACATCTTAGAACTATGTAAGCTCACACAGTCGTGTCACCCCCTAGAGGGCGCCCATGTTTTTTCCTTGCCCAAGTCTTACCCAAAGTTGAATCCTCCACTTTTGGTTAGTAAACCTTGATAGTTATATGGTGAGTATCTTGGGGGTAGATTCTTCCCTCCCCTTGCACTGTGATATTAAGAGTGTTTGGAGATTGACTTAGCTGGCTTCTACACTTAAAGTTTGTAGTAAGGGTTTTCATTCGGTATGAAAAATGATAAACTCCCTTAGGAGACCTCCTAACCTTTAGAACAAAGGCTTTGGGGATGGTTATCTTGCACAATACCGTTGAATTGTGAGTTTCCTTGAATTCAGTTTTGGTTATAGTGGGTTGAAAAACTTGGCTTTAGTTGTTCCCACTTAGGTCATTCTCGTAGAGTAAGTACTTTTTTCCACTATGGCTGGCCTTCTAAAGGTGCTATTAAAACATGAAAGAGTGAGTTTGGAATTCTAGTCACCCAGTGAAGGGGACATCATAGGCCTATCACTTTACAAGCACAATAGATAGGGTGTTCATTAAACTCTTAATTAAACTAGATTCCTAATTTAATCAAAAGAAAGCACTAAAATAGCTCTAGCCCCTACAAAAATCATTAGTAGTTTGATATAATTTTCTTTGACAATGTTTAAAAGTACCTGCAAAATAGAAAGCCTTGATCAGTTCTCAAAATTTTAAGTTTCTGCAAAGAAAACTAGATGCGCTAAAACAAAAATCATATGCACTAAAATATCACACATGTGCACTAAAAGAGCTATTGTATGTGCTAGAGAAACTACTAAATGTGCTAAAGTATCAACTAAATGTGCTAAAATATGAGTTGGATGCATTGAAAGATGCTCTAGATGCACTAAAATATGTTTCATATGCATCGAAAGAAATCATGGATGCACTACATAGAAGTTCACATCCAAATTTGTAAACAAAACTTTAAAGAAAATGTTAATAAAAATGGGGCTGTGCCCCATGATGGGCACCAAAATGTATTGTGAAGTATTGAAATATGTAAATGGAAAAGCAATAGATACAACAAAATCAACGAGACATTGTATTAGAGAATTCAAATCACAAAACTAATCGAATTGAAACAAAGCAAATTCCCTCAAGTCATCCCATTGTTTCCTATATTCAAGGATTCATTAAATCATTATGGCTCTCATATTGTTTGTGCACTTATGACATTTAGAATGACAACCTGAAGAATGGAATGTTGGAAAATGCATGAAATCTATTCCTACATGATTAATAAACTATATGATTGATGAGTGATGTTATGATAATGATGTTGTGATAAAGATATGATGCTAAATGTTGTGATGCAAATGTTGTATAAAAAATACTATGATAATTAAAGCACAGCTAATAACTAAGCCATGATTATAAACTAAAATTCTTCTAAAATGCCAATTGCTAAAATGCTCCAATGCTATATGCTAAATGCTCAAGATGCTATTGTTAGGTCTCAAAAATTTTGGTTTGAAACCACAAGAGGTTTCCAAGCTCTTGATACACTTTTGGCTAATGTACAATCCCAAATGATGGATTCAAACCTTCTACTCTTTAAGTTCTGCTAGACCTAGGTGGGTATACCTATCAATAATGTAGACTTGAATTGTGTGTTTCTTCCATAAGAAATTTATCCACAATTGCAATTGGGAGTGGATAAATGAAATCCTAATTTGATATGAATTGTATAAGCAATATCAAGGTAAAATCTAATATGTTCAATTAATAGATGTAAAAATAAAATGGATGAAACTAAATGATGAAACGTATGAGACTAGTACCTTGTTGGGTCAAATGGAGTCAAATGAAAGTCTGAGATGAGCGACTTCTATCTGGCATAAATTCTAATTGTTTGGCATAAAAATATTTGTTTATAACTTGTATAAACATGAAAAAATATAATTATCAAGCTCTTCTTAATGATCCAAATGATACTTCTAAATTACTATGACTGACTTGAAGGATTTAATCTCTACTTGAAAGAATCGACTAATCAGACCACACAAGTGCATCAAATGTGCATTGATAAACTAAGTATATGCTTGATATATCAATTTAAATACTAAAAAATTATCAACCTTCGAGACAACTTGATAATATTTTAATTAATCCAACAAATAATTGATACTAGAAATATGCCACAAAAATTAGATGACTTCCATTGATTCCTCCAAAGTTTTATACATGCATCAAAGTCTTTTGAAATGTAAGCATCATTGAAAACTTTCTACTATCCATTTCTCCTATTCACCTATTAGTTTTGTTATTACAAAACATATATATATACATCAAAATTTTGAAGAGACATGTCCCTTCATAAATGTCTTTTGCTAATAATAACAATTAACAATAATTAAAACAAGCAATTAGGCTCTATTTAGCCACAAATTAACTTTTCACAAATGATCCAAATAATCTTTTCACTCATGAGTGTTGGCATCTCCTAACACGTTTATGATTGATATCTCCATTTTAACCATCTTCTCGTTCTGTTCGTAGCCTCATCCAATGTTGAGTTTTATCCTATAGTTGTTTCCAAAATATTTCATAGCATCAACTCACATTCCTCAATCCACTTGGCCTTTTCTTTCATTTTTTCTCCATTTTCAAATAATGTTGGTAGTCCCTTTTTCATGGCATTAATTATCCCTTTTGCATCCCCCTGCAATTCCTCATGGAAGTTTTTGTGTTTCCATATTGGTTAGTAGTATCAATAGCCACATTATCAAGAATATATCCCTCTTATTTACTTCTTGGAACTTTTCTTGGATTCTACAATCAATTTTCTTATGCTCTTGGTCTGCAATTTATAAATTTTTCAATGTGTCCCCCAAAGCTTGTTCAACCAAATCATCAAGTTGGCCCGCCTCTTTCTGATCACTGTAGCAAGTGTATCATATTTACCCTAAGAATATGCATCTGATCCCTTCCATTGATATTTTGTTTGAGAGCTCTCACCATGAGTCAACTACTTAGTAGATCCTAATGTGATCCCCATCATGTCTTTTAAGCTATCATTTTCTCTAAGTATTCTTTCGTTATTCATCTTATACATTTCCTTCTCCTAGATTAACATTTTGATTTGGGCCTTATTCAATTTGGAAACAATAATGCCAATCTCAATTGTTGCCATAGGATCAACTTCTCCAACCTTCAATGTCATGACAAGCCCAAAAGCTTTTTCAGTACCAATAATAATAGATTTTCTGTGTGGCCGATATAGGGCCCATATCATAAGTGATCCTTCATCTGGGTTATATTTGGATCCTGTATATACCTTTGTTACTCCCTTAGGGCTAAGCTTATGTGTGGCATTATTATTTTTCAAGAAACTATCAAAAACCAAAGAAGAATTCAAATCTAACCCTGGGAAAATCATAACACCCGCATCTTCCAACAATTTTCTTACCTTCTCAAGGGCCATGTCTTTCATTTCTCTTTCCATACTTGACTTTAAATTGTTCAATAATTGTTCTTGATCACTTGCTGTTATATTTTCAACTGAATCCCTTATTGATTTTCCCTTTTGTTTGTATAAGAAAGCCTTGAATTCTAGAGACTTCACAAGTTCATCATTAGCCACAAATGACCTATATTCCATTTGCCTTGTATATGTATTTGAACCTTCTTGAGTATCTGGTTCTCTAGGGGGAAACTTGTAATCTTGAGTTTTCAGTTTGGAGATTTTGTCAACTAGAATTTGAGGCCCTTCATCATCAAATGTCTCCTCTCTAGAAGATAAAAACTCTGCATCTTGTAATTCTTTAATTTTTCATGCCATTCCCCTATTGTACTCATTAACTACCCTTTTTGCTTCTTCTTCCTCCAAATTTCTGATTAAATAATCAAATTGATAGGGTATATGATCATACCCGCTTAAATTCATTTTATGCCTGGAAGAATGAATGTACCCCTCTAGATCAAAACCCTTTCATGGTGGACCACTCTTCATATTATATTGCAATAATTTATCAAGAATCATATCATACCTATCTTTTAAAAACACAGTCAAATCACTAAAACATAGTGTACTAGCGATGAATGCTTTCTTTCTAGAAGAATTTAAATTCATGACACCTGAATAATCCATCTACCTAACAATCTCTAAGTAAGAAATAATGTCAGGCATTGTTTTGGGCAAGATAAAAGGTGTATCGTCAAAATCATATACTCTAATTATAGTTGCATCCTGGAAACATTACTAATCTCCCCAATTGTGGCTAATAGGCCCATTGAAATCTTTGGGTCTAAGAAATCTCTTTATCTCATCAGATAATGAATATTCACAAGGATGATTAAAGAATCTATATAATGGTTTCACAAAGTACTTCTCAAAATGTACAAAACTAGAACTAGAAAATCTACTATTCTAGATAGTAGTCCATAGCTGAATTGGTAATAATTTACCTTCATTGTCCAACTGTGAAACCCTTAACTTTTCAGGCCACATCCCCAATTCTTGTCCATAATATAATATTATATGCATAAAGACTGAATAATTCTTGAAATGTAAAATAGTTATTGCCATCAATCCTAATTCAAGCCCTTAGAAGATATATGAGGCATAATCAAAGGGTCTAGAATTATGGCACTGAACATATGTTGCAATGACCATTGGCACAATTGACATATAGTTAGGGAACTCCATCCCTAACACTTGGCATGCTGAGAAATATGTATATTTTATGTACGGCTCAAACAAGTCAATATGAAATGGGGGTCCATCATTGTCCTCTAGAGGAACTGAATTTCCATCCCTCTTAGGTCTGTGTAATGGTAGCCTCCAACCCTTATATATGGCATCCATCCTCTAGAACTCTCTCTCTAACTCTTCATGCACAATTTTTTCATCACATGTCCCTTCCAGGTTAAAAACTTCACATATTGTGGCCTCCGATATATGTATGAATGGATTTCCTGATGGATCACAAATAGCTTTGGGTTATAATGGGTAGCTAATAATTTCACCAATTCTACATCCATGAATACATTCGACCATACTAATTTTCCTAGGTTGAAATTCCAAGGATTACATACTGGCTCAAACTGATTCCTTCGATGGTAGTGAAAAATGAATAGCTCATATCCTCTAATTGAGGTCCATATATCCCCTATATGCTTACATTTATCCTCAAATTTCTCTACCTCTACCCTAAGCTGCGTAGAGCGCCTGGCTTTAGGTCCTCAGCTAAGTAGCTGATCAATAAGATCTTGATTTAGTTTCCTCTCAACTATCTCTGGCTCATTCCTAGTCTCAATTTTTTTCTTTTTTCCTTTTGAATGACTACCCTCACCCTTCCTCCCTTTTTATTTCCCTGAGCTCGTACTTTCCATTTTATTTTCCAAAGATTACAGAATTGAAAATATAATTGTAGGGGAATCACAAGTTTTATTTGAAGATATTTAGCTACATAATCTTCTGGCCCTTCGTTCGCTCTCCCATTTCCCTTGCTTCCAATTCTGCAAAATCTCCTTCAATTATTCTTCCTCAATTTAGGGAATTGTCGATGCATTGTGTGTTCATGCTGCCATTAATGTTTTAGCTTTGAGCACGAACGTAGCAATTTTTTTGAATTTTCCATTGTCAAATCAAATTATTATATCGACATGACAATTTGAAACTTTGGGAGATCCTTTTGTTTGGGTCAAGCCAAACGTTCACTGAACACACTGTTGGTTAGGGAGACAACACATCATTCCCACTGATATCAAATTGTTAATATTTTTATACCACCTTCGAAAATGACATAGATATCATAGGTGTCACCAAGTATCACTTTGAGGAACCTTTTGATCCATTTGTATCTTTATCAACAAGAGAATAGGTATCACCAAAAGATTTGATAGTTTCTCCGACATTAGATGTCTTCCTGATGTACATTTCTTTCTTTCGAGTAGGTCAGCAAGACTCTCTCCAATATAAATTCAATTAGCATGACATAGATAGTTAGGAAGGCATTTCATACATACTCTGACAACACATGTCTTCCTGGTATACATTTCGCACTTCATCAGTGAGACAAAATGGGTATCTCATTGATGACATTCCATCAGTGTGACATGTATGCTTTGGCTGAATTGTATATCTCACTCTGATAGTGTTTGTCTTTTCGATGAATTTCCTCATCGGTCAAGCCATGAGTTGTATCTTCTTGATGTGTATCCTCCCAAATAATTTGATTGATGTGACAATCTTGACCTTTCACCAATATGCCCAAAACACCTGTATTGGAATGTAATAGCTTATGGGTCAAAGAGACCTACACTTACTCATTCCGATATGGATCATTTATTCAGATGCTCTTGCTCAGAGGGATTTTAAGGTATCAAAAGGTCAAATATGATATGATCATTGGTAATTATGATATGTAGAGGAGATTATAGCAATTTTACACTCAAGATGTGGCTTTCTTTGGGAAATTTATGAGTGTAAGTCATTATAAAATTTTGAAAATTTTATAATTCCAACAGTGGCTCATCTAGAGATGAATCATTGTGATATCATTGCAAGAATTCAGATCTCTAGAAGAGAAGACCAAAATTTCATGGGTTATGAAAATGAACTTGTGGAGAGGATGGAATGAAAATGGACATGGAGATGGAAAATGATAGAAACATAAATGATCCTATACTACTATACATGGAAATAATTTTTTTTTTTAACGAAGGAATCCTAGGATCGTCCATGTATTGGAAATTCCTATTCCTTTTGATTTCCTAAACTACTGTGCATGGAGAGAAAATATTTTAAGAGGTTTTCCACTTGAGTTTTCCATGAACTGGAAACCCTTAATCCTCTATGTTTTTTAAGAGAAGAAATACTTTAGGAACTACCCATGTATAGGAAAATCTTGTTCCTCACCAAACATGTTCTACAAGTATTATGAATCTTATCCTCCCTTGTTAGTGATAATGAAGGGCCCTAACCACAAGGCTTAAAATTTTCCATGTTTTCCTTTCTCTTGACATCTAGCATTCCACATGAAAACTAAATCACTCACCTCAAACTTTCTATTTTTGGATTTTCTATCAAAAAGGTACTTCATCTAAGATTTTAGCTTTCCATTATGCTTTTGAGCCATCCTCCTTATCTCATCAAGCTCGGTGAGTTTCTCCATTCTCTCTTCCATTGGCTCTGGAATGTCTAGATCTTCTTAAAGAATGAAATTGTAAATTGGTAGTAGGTTTTGCAATGGCATCTGGGCTTGTGTTCCAACACCAGTTCAAATGGAGACTTTCCAAATGCCTTCTTCATAGTAATCTTGTCTTCCCACACAACCATTCTCAACTTTGAGTCCCATGCCTTCTTGTTCCCATCTAACATCCTCCTTATAATTTTCAAAAGGATTTTATTACTGGATTCTACCTAACTATTTGCTTGTGGGTGGTAAGGGGCAGCATAAGAAATAGTAATACCATATGTGTTGCAAAAATTTCTAAATTCATTAGAATTGAAACACTTCCCATTGTCCATGATTAACCTTAGTGGTGTACCAAACTTGGTTATGATATTCTCCATTAGGAAATTTACTACCACCTTTATTGTTGCTTGTTTAGTTGGGACTGCTTCCACCCATTTAGTGAAGTAATCAATTGCCACCAATATCCACTTATGTCCCCGACTTGACTTCTCTTGTATTTCCCCAATAAAATCAATTCCCCATTGATGGAAAGGGGCTTCTACTTGTAAAGGTCTGAGCGGAAGGGCTCCTTGATATTTCATCTTTCCTGAGAACTTTGGGCAAGCTTCACACCTCCTTACATATGAAAAGGAATCATTAAATATCTTAGGCCAATAATAGCCTACCCTAAGAATTTTATGTGCATTTGTTTTGGAAAAATAGTGACCTCCATGCACTCCTTCATGCATCTCCCTCAAGACACATCTAGCCTATGATTCATCTAAACAAAGTAATAACATTCCATCCCTATTTTTCCAAAACAAATCACCCTCTATGAACACATACTTAGATGCTTGCAACTTCAAAGTTCTCCTTTGGTTATCATTCAATCCTTCAAGGAATTTCATGTGTCTGAGATAATACACAATATTTGTGTATGGAGAAGTATGTTAAATACTCGTAACTACACTCTCTTCACTCTCTACATTGCGGATTTGATTTGCTTCAATGTTTGTCTCTGTCATTAGTTTGGCTAGACCTTGTCCCCTTACTAACTTGGTGATTTGAATCTCCATATCAAATTCTTAGATTTTATTAATCCATCTACATCTCTTCCTTGTTACCTCTGTCTGTACCAAATATATTTCATAGTTGCATGTGGGACATAGGCAATTACTTTGGCTCCAACAAGATATGGTCTGAAAAATTTTGTTGCTTTGACCAATGCAAAAGCTTGCTTTTCCATAATATCATACTTCAACTCTGACCCCTGCAGTGACTTGCTAAAAAAGGATACAAGCTGCTCATGACCCTCATCATTCTTTTGTAACATAACTGTTGCTATAGTATGGAATGAGGCAAATGAAAATATTTGAAAAGGTTTGGAAAAATCAAGAGACTTTAGGATAGGGGCTTCTTTAATGGATTTTTTGATGGATATGAAGGCTTCTAAGGATTTTGTAGTCTAGTCCATCTTTTCCCCCTTTTTCAACATTTTGGATATAGGTTTAACAATTTTAACAAAGTTTGACACGAATCTCCTGACAAAGTTAATTTTCCCAAAGAATGATTGAATGACTTTGATAGTCTTAGGAATGGGGATTTTATCTATGGCTTCTACCCTTTTAGGGTCTATTCTAATCCCTTCTTTTGACACAATATACCCTAAAATTCTACCATTTGTAATAGAAAAGTGACATTTTTTAGGATTAAGACTGATACCATATTCCAAAGCCTTGATGAATATTTTCTCCAAGTGTTCTACATGATCTTCGGTCCTTTTTGAATAAGCAACAAGGTTATCTTGGTACACTACCATTATAGCATTGATCAGGTCTGCAAATGCCACATCCATGGACCTTTGGAAGGTTGCCCCTACATTTGTGAGACCAAATGGCATTCTCACATAAACATATGTCCCCCATGGGGTGGTAAAAGCTGCCTTATATTGCTTAGACTCCTTAACTTTGACTTGATTGCAGCAAAAAAATCCATTCATCATTGAAAATAACTCATACCTTGTCACTTTATGTATTATAGCTTCCATATTAGGGAGAGGGTAATTGTCTTTGAGGGAAGCAACGTTTAAATTCCTAAAGTCCACACATAGTCTAATATCCCCATTTTTATTTCTTACTGGAACCAACATTGAAATCCATGTTGAATGTCTAATGGGCTTGATAATGCTCCCACCTCTAAGTTTTTCTAGTTCCTCCTACATTTTTGGTTCCAGAGTTGGGTTTATGGGCCTTTGCTTTTGCATGAATGGTTTTACGTATGGTTTTAATGGTATCTCATGTTGAAATAAATCCTCCCTATACACCTTGAGATCCTAATAGGACCATGCAAACACATGCTTGTATTTTCTCAATAACGCAATCAAGATTCTTCTAATTGTTGGACTTATTTTCTTTCCAATATATACCTTTTTTGGTGCTAGCTCAGTCCCCAAATTGATTTCTTCAATATCCTCCATTTTGACTAGTGTCTACTTCATGAGAGATTGATCATTTCCATCATATACCCTTTCCAATGCCACAAGCCCCCTGGGAAGCTTGTTGGTTTTAAGCTGCAAGACCTCTTTTCCAAATACAGTCTGTTTTCCATCTACTTCCTCCACAAAAGCATTAAAATAAATCTCTTGAGCCTTGTATTGATCTATGCAATGAAGAAACTTTATGAGGTCGATATCATCATTGAAAACTTTCCATCTATATATATTTTTAGGGATAGCATGCCTTGTTTTAAATTCAACTTGGGATACTCCAACCAATGTAATATCATCTCTTCTCAGGGCTACATTAGCTAAGAAATCTACCATTATGTTTTTTGACCTGTCTATCCACTCAATCGAGAAAGCATCAAATAATTCAATTGTATCCCATATAGAATTCCTATATTGTTTCAATATTTTGTGTTTTGCAACATATTTTGACTAACTTGTGAAACAACTAGCTCAGAATCTCCCAGAATAGTTAGCAATTTGATCTTATGTTTAACAGCCATATTTAAACCAATTAATAGAGCCTCATATTCTGCTACATTGTTAGTATGCTCAAAAGTCAATAGAAATGAATATTTGAATGTGATACCTTTAGGTGAGATAAAAACTACCCCAGCTCCATTGCCTTCTTGACCACATGCTCCATTGAAGTACATCTTCCACACACCATGCTAATTTTTAGAAACATGTTGATCAATCAGATTAGTATTGACTAGTTCAAGTTGAGGAGGCTCTATCTTGAAACTCCCTAGATCCACATCACAAAAGAAGTTCAGCTGATCTTGAGGAACACAATCTACTATTTGGTTCATCCTTGGTTCTCTATATAATTTGACCTCTTCACCATTTATGGGTATGGTAGCATAGGATAGATCAAATTGTACATTCCTTCCAACTGCTACAGTCCACTGCCTTGATAAGAGCATTCCAAAGTGTGGAGGTGTATCAATCAAAGTTATGCCAATATTATAAGTTGCTTGTGGATAAGTGGCCAATTTTACTTCCATGTCTTTCATGAATCCCACTACTGGGACATGCCTACTATCCATAGCATAACACTTACCACCATTGGTATCCACCCACATGCCAAGTTTTTTCATAACACCTACTGGCATGATATTGATTGTCACACTAGAATCTATCATATGACTCCTCACTAGTTTGTTATTTATAAGCAATGTAGTAAACAATGGGTCAACTTGTGGAGGATTTATCAGTGTGTCCCCTAGACATACCTCAATAATATTCACCTTTTCTTGCTTATTGTTGACCTTATTAGTCCCTTTATTTTCAGCGCTTTTTTTTTTATCATTCCCACTAGATATCAATTGAATGGGAACTATCCCTATACTCCTTAATTTTCATCATTTCAAGTAATGGGACATAAATTTTCACCTAGGATAAAGCTTGTGTAAAGTCAAAGGAGGTACCTTTTGATTTGATCATCTTCTTTTGCTCCAATAACTCTCCTTTGCTTTCCTCTTTTTCTCTTTTATCTGTATCATCAAGCTTTTGTTTATTTTTATGCAGATCTTTATTTTCCTCCTTTTGAACATACTTTTGCACATTTCTGTCAGGCTGTTTATTTTCTATTTTCTTCGGTGCTCCCTGTGTTTTGTCTTTTACAAATATTCCTCTTGGAACACCCTCAATTTCATTTTCTATTATGTTTCTCAACCAATATTTTATTTTGGCTTGTTCCACTATAGTGATGGTTAATTTCTTAATTTCCTCCTTAGTTGGTCTCCTTATATTGCATTTTCCTAACTAATATGGTACACTAGGATAACATTGTTCTTCATTGCTTTCTTCAGGATCAGAAAAGACTTGTTGTTCTACCATATGGACATTATATCTCTGGTTATCAACATCATATTCATAACCTTCTTTTGAAGATGAATATCTATCCTCAATAGGATGGAGGGTGTGGGAAGTTAAATAAATTGTATGATCTCTTTCTTCATTTTTTGCTGGTATCTCCTCTTCTTGTACTGATTGAGCAACAATATAATGATCAGGGGAATGTGGCAAGTCACATACATGACACCAGGGACTATTGTTTACCATGTATGCTCCTCTCTTCTTCAATGGATTAGGAGTCTCTTTGCTTCTAGGTCTATCAATCATAGGCTTTCCATCCTTCCAATTTCTATTGTAAGGAATATCATGTAACCTCGACCTTTCATTTATATATGTATTTTATTGCCTATGCTAAGGACCATTGATTTGTTGGGGAACCCTAGGATTATCTCTCTTATTGACCATCCCAACAACCTTTCTATTATTTTCAATGGTCAGTGTTGTTTTTTGTGCTTCTGCTAGATTTCTAGGGAACCTATTCCTAAGCTCATATCCTATCTTTGGATAAAATGATTTTAAATAGATGCTTAATGTTGTAGGGTCTGCCAATTTGGATCTAGGAGGTATCTTGTTAAGTAATTTAGAGAATATTTGATTGAATTCATAGACTGACTTATTTTGATATTTCAAGATACTAACCAATTCATGTAAGGAAAACTCTGGTGCACATTAATTTCCATACTAATCAAGGAACTGATCATAAAACTCTTGAATGGAATCAATTTAAGCTGTAGGTAAACTATTAAACCTTGATCTCTATATTCTTCAGCTAATGACATCATAAATAGCCTCATCTGTACATCTTCATACTACTTATCCAGACCCTGAATAAAAGCATTAAAAATCCTTAAGTGTTCCTCAGTAGTGATTGCACTACTTCCTATAAATTTTGGGACAAGGCCTCTCCAATTGCCATCCATAAGGTAAGGGTATAGTTGAAATCTTGCTAAGTCAATTTGTCTAATCATGGTCGTGTATTGCTGAGGGGGTGGGTTGTGAGAATGTTGATATTGGTATAATGGTTTGTTGTATTGTGCATGAGATGGTGGCATACATTGGTAGCCATGAGGTGGTTGAGCATTCAGATGATGTGATTCATTTTTTGGTGGAACATTTTCCTGTCTGTATTGATTCCCCATTTGATAGTATTGTGCTTTTGGTGGATTTGAAGGTCATGTATTGTTATTTCCTTTCCTGTGAAGTGGTACATATTTAGAGAGGTTAGCTGTTTGAGCATTAATTTGAGATTTCTTCAATTTTAAATCTTGGATCTCCTTTATTGTTTGGAGCCTCATTGATTCATGCTCTACCTTTATTGTTTCCACTTCTTGTTTTTCAAATTCCAAGTGTGCAGTTAGTTCCTCTTGAGTCATGAACTCATAATTTTCTTCAAGGGCCAAATTATTAACGGGATCATTCTGATTTCCTTTCGTTCTATGATCATATTCCTTTTGTATCTTGACCCTTTCAGCTCAATCCTTGCCTTGAATTCTTCATCTTTCTGAGGATCTGGTTGATAGAAAGGATTCCTTTTCTCTTCAAGAGTATGAGGTTCTCTTGCTGAGATATTTTCATTTTTCAATGTATCATAATGATTAGATGTCTCAAAGTGAGGCTTTTCCATTTTATCCTCATTTTTCATGCACATTTCATCAAACACCTTTTTACCTATTTCATTCTTATGTGTCCATTTATTGTTGTTACTAGGACCTCCTTTATACAAGGACCTTCTGCCATGCATGTTGTGATGATTTGATATATAATTTATTTTATAAGAGTTTCCACTCACTTATGGAGAAGTGAGAAAATCTATAACTTCTTATGCCCAACGAAGTCTATGTAAGATTTTTGACTCTATAAAAAAGGCCTAGACTCTGAGTTGACTCCCCAACATAGTCACCAAATTGTTAGGTCTCAAAAACACTGGTTTGAAACCACAAGAGGTTGCCAAGCTCTTGATACATTTTTGGATAACGTACAAGCCCAAATGATGGATTCAAACCTTCTACTCTTTAGGCTCTACCAAACCTAGGTGGGTATACCTATGAATAAAGTAGACTTGAATTGTGTGTTTCTTCCCTAAGCAATTTATCCACAATGGTAATTAGGAGTGGATAAATGAAATCCTAATTTGATATGAATTGTATAAGCAATATCAAGGTAAAATCTAATATGTTCATTTAACAAATGTAAAAATAAAATGGATGAAACTAAATGATGAAATTTATGAGACCAGTGCCTTGTTGGGTAAAATAGATTCAAATGAAAGTCTGAGATGAGTGACTACTATCTGTCATAAATTCTAATAGTTTGGCATACAAATATTTACTTATAACTTATATAAACATGCAAAAATATAATTATCAAGCTCTTCTTAATGATCCAAATGATAATTCTAAATTACTGTGACTGACTTGAAGGATTTAATCTTCACTTGAAAGAACCGACTAATCATACCACACAAGTGCAACAAATGTGCATTGATAAACTGAGTATATGCTTGATATATCAATTTAAATAACAAAGAATTATCAACCTTGGAGACAACTTGATAATATTTTAATTAATCCAATAAATAATTGATACCAGAAATACACCACAAAAATCAGATGACTTCCATTGATTCCTCCAGAGTTTTATACATGCATCAAAGTCTTTTGAAATGCAAACATCATTGAAACTTTCTACTATCCACTTCTCCTATTTTCCTGTCTATTTTGTTATTATGAAACATATATATACATCAAAATTTTGAAGGGACACGTCCCTTCAGAAATGTCTTTTCCTAATAATAACAATTAACAATAATTAAAACAAACAATTAGGCTCTATTAAGACACAAATGAACTTTTGAAAAATGATCAAAATAATCTTGTCGCTCATGAGTGTTGGCATCTCCTAACGCATTTCTAATTGATATCTCCATTTTCACTATCTTCTTGTTCTATTCGTAGGCCTCATCGATTGTTGAGTTTTTTCCTGTAGCTATTTCCAGAATCTTTCACAACATCAACTCACATTCCTCAACCCACTTGGCCTTTTCTTTAATTTTTTATCCATTTTCAAATAATGCTGGTAGTCCCTTTTTTGTGGCATCAATTATCCCTTTTGCATCCCCCTACAATTCCTCATGGAAGTTTTTGCGTTTCCTTATGATTTGGTTAGTAGTATCAATAGCCACATTATCAAGAATATCCCTCTTATTTACTTGGAACTTTTCTTGGATTCTACCATCAATTCTCTTATGCTCTTGCTCTGCAATATGATTTTTTGAATGTGTCCCCCAAAGCTTGTTCAACCAAATCAT
This sequence comes from Sequoia sempervirens, assembly GCA_007258455.2. Classification (NCBI taxonomy): domain Eukaryota; kingdom Viridiplantae; phylum Streptophyta; class Pinopsida; order Cupressales; family Cupressaceae; genus Sequoia; species Sequoia sempervirens. The sequence goes on from VDFB02000015.1 coordinate 288,476,857, forward strand.
CAAGTTTGCCTACCTCTTTGTGATCACTGCAACAAGTGTATCATATATACCCTAAGAATATGCATCTAATCCCTCCCATTCGTCTTTTGTTTGAGAGCTCTCACCATGATTCAACTACTTAGTAGATCCCAGTAAGATCCCCATCATGTCTTTTAGGTGATCATTTTCTCTAAGTATTCTTTCATTATTCATCTTATACATTTCCTTCTCCTAGATTAACATTTGGATTTGGGCCTTGTTCAATTTGGAAACATTAATGCTAATCTCAGCTATTGCCAATATAGGATCAACTTCTCCAACCTTCAATGTCTTGACATGCCCAAAAGATTTTTTAGTATCAATAATAATAGTTTTTATGTGTGGTAGATATAGGGCCCATATCATAAGTGATCCTTCATCTTGGTTATATTTGGATCCTGTATATACCTCTGTTACTCCCTCAGAGCTAAACTTATGTGTGGCATTATTATTTTTCAAGAAACTATAAAAAATGAAAGCAGAATTCAAATCTAACCCTAGAAAAATCATAACACCCACATCTTCCAACATTTTTCTTCCCTTCTCAAGGGTCATGTCTTTCATTTCTCTTTCCATACTTGACTTTAAATTGTTCAATAATTGTTCTTCATTACTTGGTGTTATATTTTCAACTGACTCCCTTATTGATTTTCCCCTTTGTTTGTATAAGAAAGCCTTAAATTCTGGAGACTTCACAAATTCATCATTAGCCACAAATGACTTATATGCCATTTTCCTTCTATCTATATCTGAACCTTCTTCAGTATCTGGTTCTCTAGGAGGAAACTTGTAATCTTGAGTTTTCATTCTCCAGATTTTTTCAGCTAGACTTTGAGGCCCTTCATCATCAAATGTCTCATCTCTAGAAGATAACAACTTTGCATCTTATAGTTCTTTCATTTTTCATTCCATTCCCCTATTGTACTCATTAACTACCCTTTCTACTTCTTCCTCAAAATTTTTGATTAAATCATCAAATTGATAGGGTATATGATCATATCCACTTAAATTCATTTTATGCCTGGTAGAATGAATGTACCCCTTTGGATCAAAGCCCTTTCGTGGTGGAGCTCTCCTCATATTATATTGAAATAATTTATCAAGAATCATATCATACTCATCTTTTCACAACATAGTGAAATCACTAAAACATAGTGTACAGGGCATGAATGCTTGCTTTCCAAAAGAACTTAAATTCATGACACTTGAATAATCCATCTACCTAAAAATTTCTAAGTAAGAAATTCTGTTAGGCATTATTTTGGGTAAGATAAAAGGTGTTTCTTTGAAACCATATACTCTAATTATAGTTGCATTCTTGAAACAATACCAATCTCCCCAATTGTGGCTAATAGGCCCATTGAAATCTTTGGGTCTGAGAAATATCTTTATCTCATCAGATAATGAATATTCACAAGGATGATTAAGGAATATATATAATGGTTTCACAAAGTACTCCTCAAAATGTACAAAACTAAAATTGGAAAACCTACTATCCTAGATAACAATCTATAGCTGAATTGGTAATAATTTACCTTCCCTATCAAACTGTGAAACCCTTAAATTTTCAAGCCACATCCCCAATTCTTATCCATAATACAATATTATATGCATAAAGACCGAATAATGCTTGATATGTAATATAGGAGATCCACTTTTTATTGCCATCAATCCTAAATCAAGCCCTTTGAAGATATATGAGGCATAATCAAAGGGTGTAGAATTATGACACTTAACATCTATTGCAATCACCATTGGCACAATTGACATATACTCAAGGGCCTGCATCCCTAACACTTGGCATGCTAAGAAATATGTATATTTTATGTAAGGCTCAAACAAGTCAATATGAAATAGGGGTCCATCATTGTCCTCTAGTGGAACTTAATTTCCATCCCTCTTAGGTCTATGTAATGGTAGACTCCAACCCTTATATATGGTGTCCATCCTCCTATATAATTACATTTATCCTCAAATTTCTCTACCTCTTCCCTAAGCTATGTAGAGTGCCTAGATTTAGGTCCTAAGCTGGGCAGCATATCAATAAGATCTTGATTTAGTTTCCTCTTAGCTACCTCTGGCTCATTTCCATTCTTAATTTTTCACTTTTTTTTCCTTTTGAATGACTACCCTCACCCTGCCTCCTTCCTTTTGATTTCCTTGAGCTCGTACTTTCTATTTTATTTTCTTAAAATTATAGAATTGAAAATATAATTACAAGAGACTCACAAGTTTTATTTGAATATCTTCAGCTACAGAATCCTCTGGCCTTTGTTTTCTCTCTTGTTTCTCCTGCTACCAATTTTGTAAAATCTCCTTCAATTATTCTTCGTCAATTCAGGGAATTATTGATGCATTGTGTGTTCTTGCCACCATTAATGTTTTATATTTGAGCACAAGCATAGAAAGTTTTTTAAATTTCCCATTGTCAAATCAAATGATTATATCGGCATGAAAATTTGAAACTTTGGGTGATCCTTACATTTGGATCAAGCCAAACATTCACTGAACACACTATTGGTTATGGAGACAACACATCATTCCCATCAATACAAATAGTTAATCTTTTTATACCACCTTAAAAAATGACTTAGTTATCATAGGTGTCGCCAAGTATCACTCTGAGGAACCTTTTGATCCATTTGTATCTTTATTAGTAGGAGAACGGGTATCGCCAAAAGATTTGACAGTTTCTTTGACATTTCAAGTCTCCCCAATGCACATTTCTTTCTTTCAAGTAGGTCGGCAAGACTCTCTTTGATATAAATTCCATTGGCATGACATAGATAGTTAGGAAGACATTTCATACTTACTTCAATAGCACATGTCTTCCTAATATACACTTCACACTTCATTAGTGAGACAATGGGTATCTCGTCGATGGCATTCCATCGATGTGACATGTATACTCAAGTTGACTTGTATATCTCACTCCGATAGTGCTTGTCTTACTGATGAGTTTCCTCATCGGTTGGACCACAAGTTGTATCTTCCCGATGTGTATCCTCCCAAATAATTTGATTGATGTTACAATCTCGACCTTTCGCCGATATGCCCAAAACACCTGTATTGGAATGTAATAGCTTATGGGTCAGAGAAACCTGCACTTACTCATGCCAATATGGATCATTTATTCAGATGTTCTTGCTTAGAGGGATTCTAAGGTATCAAAAGGTCAAATATAATATGGTCATTGGTAATTATGATATGCAGAGGAGATTATAGCAATTTTACACTCAAGATGTGGCTTTCTTTGGGAAATTTATGAGTGTAAGTCACTATAAAATTTTAAAAATTTTATAGTTCCAATAGCTGTAATGAAAATTCAGCAGAGTAAGATTGCTCAAAGCAAGGATCTGAAATGATGTAGAATGAGGCTATATTTATAGGATTTCGAAGGCATATTCTAATGTGGCAACAACCAATGGTCAGGATTTTAGCTGGAAAGATCAAGGGTGGAGGATGAAGAAGTTAGAGGGAATCAAGGAGAATGTTCCCTTTAATAGAACACTTTGCCAAGTGTGAGAAAGATTAAATGGAGGAAGAGAGCCAAGTGTCTCAAGTTTGTTTCAGAATTTGTTGAAGATAATTCCAATTTAAATATTAAGAATATTTAAATTCATGAGACACATGATGAGATGGCAAGAGGAAAAGTTGTAGACATGACTAAATTCAATTAAAATTATTAAGAAAATATTAATTAAATAAAACAAACTATTTGAATTTGTTTATTTAATTAAGATTAGAGGAATATGATTTAAGATAAGAAGAATTAGAAAATGTGAACTATATAAATAAATTTAGAATTTATTTATAAGTAGACAGAATAAGAGGTTTATTAATTAAATGCCTTGCACTTAATTAATTAATTGTCCTGACCAATTTTATGTGTATACACCTTGCATTCCTAATTATCTTTCTTGCTATTCATTTGAGAAGTGTGACTCATTCACCATGGTTGTGTATGTGTTCACTATGCATCAACTTTAGCTACCACCTTTTCTGTAGATTTCTGAGTTGAATCATTTGAGCTGAGAAGTGTCATTCCTAATACCCTATTTTTAGCCTTTAGTTTTTTATTTTTGTGTATAAATAGAGGAGCTATCTACCTCATTTGGGATGCATATCTACATTCTTGTTGTGATTTTTTAAGTTATTTTATTTGAATTTCTTGAGTTGTGAGAGAAGTTTTTTGAGAGAATTGAGAGAGGATTTTGAGAGGAAGTCTTTGGTTAAGTGGGAGAGAGTTTATTGGGAGTTTCATACTATTTTGAGGAGGCTATGCTAGGCTACCAAATTAATCAATTGGAGCATTTCATGAATAGGCATGCTAATTCCTACTCTTTTATACTTTGTTTTATGTTTTTGAAAAGATTGAGTTACATTGTTTGTTTTGTTTGGGAAGTTAGTTCTATTTCTTATTAGGGAATGATTATTTTATTCTTTTGTGAAAGAGAGAGGAAGCTTGTTGTAATTAGTATAAAGATCTATTTTTCTTGATGTGTTCAAGTACATATTCCATATTAAGGAATGGGTGGATATTGTAGACACGCAAAATATACCGATTGACATTGTGCACTTGATCTCGACTACTAACATCGTTTCATCCTGAATCATCCCTCGGTCTAACCATTTAATCAAATCTCCTTATATGATTAAATTCATCAATATTCCTCTCTTAATTAAATAAAGTATTTTATCTAATCAAGTCACCTCTTTTGTTAATTAAATCAATTCATCTGATCTAATTATCCCCATTTAGTTAAATAATTAATGTTATTTGATTAAATCTCTAAAGTCTATCTATTAAATTAAATAAATTAAAACCTTATTTGATTTAATCTAACACCATCTATTTTAATTAAATAAATCAAAATTCTTATTTAATTCATCTCTTATTTTATTCCTCTCTTATTTGATTTAAATAAATCCATAAGTTTGAGTCAAATAGATCGCATCATCTAATCTCCTATTAAATTAATTAACCCTTGATTAATTTAATCTCTTATCATGTCCCATCCTCTAGATTTTGCAAGTTGCACATGAAAATAGATTTAATTCACTTATTAAATCTCTATTTTCTCACAAGGCATCTTTTAGAATATTCTCCAAGTTTAAATTCAAAAATTCCAAGTCAACATGTACATCCAACAAGGCAATAACTTCATCTTACATGCCTTTGTCTTGAGCCAAGTGGAATTTATTGCATTTTCCCTTCCCTCTTGTAAGTCATTTCAACAAATTTTAAATTCAAAAATATGCATTTATTGGCACAATCCCCAAATCTTGCACATCCTCCATCCACTCATATATTGACAAGTGGCATCATGCCATTGGATGAATGTTAGTCCCACATTGCTCAAATTTGGACATTCATCCATCTTGGCATTCTATAAATAAAGAACTTGTATCCTCATCTCATCATCCACAAATTATGCAAAGTTATTATGATAAAATATTTAGCCATTTTTATCCATCACCATTGAGTTCTTAGCTAGGTTTTTGCAGATTTTTGGCTTGGAGCTCTCATCCTTCATCAAAAAAGTGGATCAATAATCATCAACATATCAAGCTTGCATCTTAGGAATTGGGAAAGGGCCAATTTTCACATCAAATTGGGACCAATTCCCCCATGGGATCATGTGTTTTCTATTCTAATTAGGATTGAATCTATATTTTCTTGTTTCATTGTGTTCTTCATTATTTTCTTTCCTAATTTGAAGTTTGTAAATGGATTTCATGGGGAATCCTTGTTCATGCTTGCAATATCTAACTTAATGTGTTTATTCATTATGTTTTGTAGGTATTAGGATTGGGGTTCTCACATTTGGTGCTAGAAGGAGGGTTGCATCTCATCTTCAATCACTTTTTCCTAAATTTTTTGCATTTTTGCTTATACATAGAAAATTCCAATGCTAAGAGCTCAGCGTCACTATTTTGGCACTGCTGACTCTTCAGTGTCGCTATATAGCACTATGGGAAACTCAAAGTGCGACACTAGACTCTTCCCGCCCAAAAAATTTGAATTCTAAACTCTATCGCTTGACTGTTTGACTCGGAGAATTTTTCAAAAAAACCAAACTATGACACTGTGCAAAACTATGATGCAAGTGAGCTCATTGTCCTAACACAGAGTGATGCTGACTGGTAAGTGGTGCTATGAGAGCACCGCTAGGAAATCAAACTCTAGCGCAGTCACAAGTTGCGCTGTTGGTAGGGAGTAAAAAGTGGAAATGAAATTTTAGCACGTGCTTTTTGATTAATGATTAATTTGTCTTTTGTTTTCTGCTTTTTAATCTCTGTATTTTCCAGAATCAGACTAGTTTTCTCCCTTGTAGGTTGGAAATCAAAAATGAAGAAAGGAGAAGCATGAGGAGGATATTTCGCAAGATCAAAGTGTTTTTAAACACTTTAGTGTTTGCTTAACACTTTTAAGAAATTGTTATCACTTCTTTCTTAGGACACTAATTTCACTTGGGTTTAAAAAGGATCTTTTCAATTCTTACAAAAGTCTAAAATAAACATTAGGATCACAACATACTAGAGCTTGTTTCTTTGGATAAAAATTGAACATGTCTATCATTCGTCTTTTGGTGCTCTAAAAAAAATTCATTATTACTTTGTGGGATCTAAAATGAACATGTGCTACATTGTTTTGTGAAGGCTTACTTGAACTAACCTCATTGAAAAAGGACATATGCGCTTCTCTCGCGCTTTATAGCAATATTGAAAATCAAAAGGCCTTTTTCATGATTTTAGGTTGAGATAAAGCAATCACCTCCACACTTCAATTTGGGTTTAAAATTTAAACAAAATCTTGTGTGATTGTGAGTGGGGGAATTATTACGTATATTCTCTCTCTTTGTTGCCAACAAGATTGATCGAGTTACAAATATTGTTTTACTCTCTTTTGTTTATCCTAGAGGGCCTCCTTGGAAAAGTACTCACCCAAGGGAACAACTCAACCGGGTAACACTCTAAATCCAAGAGTACTTCCAACGATATAAATGTGGGTATCGGAGTAAACGCCAATATCATGGTTGATTCTGACAAGATGATCCAAAGGGGACTCTTGTCGTATGGATCAATCTCCATGAATGGAAAGTTTATTAAAACCCATGTGCTAGAATTTTCCAAAATCCTTTGATCTATTTGTTGGTGCAAGAACGGTCGTTTTGAAGCCACCCCACACTTTTACAATCTTTTAGTAGAAATGGAAAGCATGCCATGGGAGTTTCATGGGTGTTGATGCTTGGCTGCCTTGTATAAGTGAGTGTCATGGAGGGGAGCTGGGGTCAAGCATCTAACCATTCACTAAAGATAAGCTATGAGGCCCAACCCTATCTATAGATTTTGTCACACCTTGATAAGTTTAAATTGATGATTTAACCTAATTCCATGTTTAATATTTTGATTTTAGTATTAACTATTGTAAATGATTATTGTGAGAAATTCTCTTCATTAAATGAAAATGAGAGAACTGTTAGGAATGAATGTGAGAAGATAATATTTAGATTCTCAAACAAGTATCATATGAAGAATACACTTAGATCGATATGAGCTAAGAAATTTTGTGTATCTAATATTAGTTTGAATCTCGCTAATAAGTTTCATGTTACTTGGGAAATGATAATAGGTAGGAATAAAGTAGGACTTTGGAAGATCAAGGAGAAGTTTCCAGAAGGATCACTAGCCAAGAATCATCAATGTATTTATTATATTTCTAACCTAACATGTATTTGGAAAAATGCATATGAGAGTAATGCCAAGGGTAAAAGGGAGAACAATCTAGACCCAAGTCAAATATCTATCTTTTGAAATTTTGATTTTTGACCCTATGACTTGGGAGGTAATTAGGGTTTTGTTTATGTTGTAATTGAGTGGAGGGTTTTAATGATTGGTGGCTTAGTGTAGGTACTTTTTGGATCCTTATGGATTATACTCATGTGGTTAAGAGTGTAAGATCTATTAGGGTTTTCAAATCCTTAGTTAGGTCTTGAATTTCGAATTGGCCTTTAAAGTTGTCTTTTTAGGGTGTTGTATGGTCAATTTCTTTGATATTAGTGCAAAAATAGACCCCTAAGGCCTATACCTATGGAAGGGGGACCTTTTGGACATGTGACTTTGTCCTTAGGACATGATATGACCCTTCAAAAGTCCACTTGAAAAAGTGTGACGAATTTGAGTCCTTGGGAGTTGGGAGAAGTGACTTGTCACTCTCCCACCACTCCCCAAAGTTCATTAATGAACTTGGGAAGAGCATCAAGGCTTTCACATGTGTGAAGCCACCTTGTAAGGGATGTTGGGTAGAGTGTCATAGTACATTCCCCATCTCCCCAAAAGTCTCACACATGTGTGAGAATTTGTGGGGATGTGTGTTGAAAGATCAAATGAGAGAGTGACAAGTGTCTCTCTCTCATTCAAATGAATTCAAGTTGAATGACTATATACTTGGATGGAAAAGAGGAAATGGACATTGCCCACTTCTCCTTTTGGAGAACTTGTGAAGTGAAGAAAAGAAGGAGAGAGTCAAGGATGGAAGAATAGGAGTTCAAAGGAGAGCAGCTTGTAGAGAGATAAGTCTTTTTTTCCATTTCTTATTCTTAGAATTGGTAGAGATAGCTTGATCTATGCATTGAATCATAAGTAAGATTGTTTAAGGGATATATTAGAGTAATGTGATGTATAATGAGCAATCTTGTTATAGCACTAAGCTCTCACCATTGAATTACAATGGTGTATAATGTATTTCTTGCTCGGGGGTATGGCTAGAGCCCACGAGGCTCCATGACGCCATTACGGTAGGGTGGAGAGCAAGACCTAGTTCATGAGTTTGTAAGTCATTTGCTTCCTCAAATATTGTGATAATATTGTAATTCTAAAAGATGGGATTCATGTTTTAGCAAGTCTTATTCCTTTGTTTGTGTTCATTGTATTTCTTTTTAATACTATTGCAATATTAAAAGTTAGTATTTTGTTTTAGAAGGAAATTATAGGAAAAGAGCAAGCCTTATTCCGTTGTATGGTGTTTATTGTATTTCTCAAAATTAGTGGTAATATAGAAAGCTAGTGATTGTTGTAACATAAGAGACAAAAAGAAGAAGAAGAAGAAGAGAGTAAAGCTTATTCATTTGTGTGTATTCATTGTAATCTCAAATATTGTTGTAATATGGAAAGATAGTGTTTTATTTAGGAGTGAAATATGTATTAGAGCAAGCATTATTCATTAGCATGTATTCCTTATAAAAATTTGATCAAAAAATGTTGATTTTATCTCTTGATGCCTCTACTTGAAACCCTTGTATATTAAATGAGAGAGTTTGGTGTTTTCTCATAGTGAAAATGCTAGATTTTGGACTCATATTGTAAAAGAAAATGGTGTATTGTGTTCTTAATGGAAAGGTATAAAAAGGCTATGTTAACAAAAGTGAGCATTTGAAAATGATGTTTAAAGTTTTAAATGAAAGCGTTTAACCTCATTTTGTTAAAGTTCTAAAGGTGTTCATCCAAGATACAATACCTTAAAATGTAGCAAAATATTTCTGCCATAAATCTTATTGTAAATATCATGAAAGTTTTGTTTATGTAATTGTATTTTCCTTTGTTTAGAAATAAACAAAAAAAAAAGAAAGTAGGTTTAATTTTGTTGCATAAATTATAGATCTTCAATACTTAAAAAGGTATTAATTTTCTTTTCTACTAAATAGCAATGGCAAAAAAAATAATAAAAGAAATAATATAAATCTAGGTAGAATAGAAGTGGTAATATTTTCTCTAAAACTTACCAAAATTTCTACTTGCTTTTAAATAGTCATTTATGCAAGTGATATGTGAATAAGACTAACTAAATTAATGTTTTGATACATTTTATAAATGTTGTTAATAATATATTTTATATAAATATATATATTTCATATATTCTTATATATGGTTAGTTTAAACATTAATTAGAAAAAGAGATTAATAATAAAAAAAATTAAAAATAGAAGAAAGAATAGAGTGGCAGTTGCACAGTCACACTCCCTCTAAACATATTGCTTTTGCTGCATAACAACTGCAACTATATATATATATATATATATATATATATATATATATATATATATATTTACTATTATTTTAATAGAATAAGAATAAAAACTTTTGTTGTAGAACAAAGTAGTCACAAAATATACATATATAAGATATTAGGTTGCAGGAAGCGTTAGTAAACAAAATAACAAAAAGTTAAAAAAAAAACTTAAATGTATGGATTTGTTTTTTGAAACAAAACATAACAGGTTTATGTAAATCTACCCTCTATTCATTGCATATTTATTCTGCCTCCAAAACAAATAAGATTTCAGATCTCTACTTACACATTAAAATGGAGGAAAATAAATAAATAAATTACTTAGGGTTTTAAATTTAAAACCAAACAAAAGCAATAAGTAATCCTTGCTGTATAATACTCCCGAATCTGCAAGATCTGACTCTCAGTTGGCACCCTCCAACTCTAGTCGCTGCTACCACTCGCCTCCCTTGTAGTGACACAAACAAAAATATTAAAATATAAATCCATGTATGCCAGACTCAAAATTTATACAGTAAATAAATAGATTAAAACCCAACAAATATTTGTTCCAAATAAAATAAAGATATAATGCATATAAGACAGGTTGAAGGCATATACGAAGCTTGAAGGAACCTGTGCTGCCCTTTGCCACGCCGCCATGACCTTATGCCGTGACTAAAACAAAATTTAGGAGAAACAAATGCAACAATTAGGGTTAGAATAGATGTCCTCTCATAGTGGCAGATTTGAATTTAATTAAATCAAATACAACAATTAGGGTTAGAATAGATGTCCCCTCATAGTGGCGGACTTGAATTCAATTAAATGAAATGTATATTGTCCTTCACATTTATTGTCTCTTTTAAACTTTAATTCTTGGTTAGCGAAAATCGTAAAAAAAATAATAATAATTAAAAACACTATTTAAAATAATTAGTAGTTATAAGGAATACTAGAGAGAAAATAACTACATTAAAGGTAGTTATTTTTGGAGAATAGAGAGTTAAAGTGTTTAAAATAATTGATGCTCAATGAAAGCAATATCAAAATTTAAAAAAAATAAGAACATTGATATATCATTGATTTAAACTGTTGACTTTAATATTGTTGTAAAATATATATATATATATATATATATATATATATATATATATATCATTTTATCTTTTAAATTTTTTTTTATCAGGTTAAAATCGAAAAAAGAAAAGAAAAGGTAATTTAAAAAGATTTACTCAAGTTCAGTCTTTTTTACTCTTTTATTAATAATATGCACATAGATTTATTAGAGTAAAATGATATGCAATTTTTTTTTTAATCGAACAAGAAGTTGAAATGAGTAGAGATCATAACAAAATTAAATTTAGATTTTACGTGCAATATTGGTATCATTATTTTGGGTAATAATAGTTTAAAATGAAAATGTAGTAATATTGGTATAATATGGTAAAAAGTGAATTGATGGTGATATCAATTTGAACTATTGATAGTAAGGGTATTATTAAAAGAGGTATTAAAGTTAATATTGATATTAAGAAACATTTTGATTTAAATAAAATAAAATTAGAGATAAAATTAGTAAATTATTGATATTAAAGGGTAATATTGTATTAGGTTAAAATTTAATGAAAGCATTATTTTAGTAATATTATTTTATAAATAAATAAACATTATTGTTAGTTTGATTAAGTAGTAATAAAAGTAATATTGAAATTGGATATTATTGTTATTATGGTTAAATAAGGGCAATGTTATTAATGCTAAATTGAGATAATATTATTATGATGGCTAAATAAAAGAAATAATATTAATATAACAATTGGAGAGTTCACATGGGTATTCTTATTAGGTCTAATGTAAACTTTGGTAATAATGTTTTAGCATGATTTAATAATGATGTTATTATTTAATTTGAAGGCCATTTAAAAAGAGGATAATTTGGTAGAAAATTAACAATATAACCCTTTTCCATTAAAATCCCAATTGATCCAAATACGCTATTACAATATTGTTGGTAATGGCTAAATGTACAGGTTGTGACATCTGTATTTAGACCCAACGTTAAATGTGGGCATGACACTTAGCCAATGTAATAGTTATCCTAACTAATGTGTTTTTAAAAAAAAAAATAGTTGGGTTTTTCTGGCATGAAATTATGGGCATGACACATACAGTATTCATCAATACAAGTTCATGGTTATCAATTGTTAGTGTTTTAGTGTGCACATTGTAGCTTGGTTTCAAAAAAAAAATTAAATTGTTAGTTGTGATTTTGCCTTCATGCAAAATTCAGGGCATTACATTTGGTATCAGAGCCCTAGGTTGCAACTCTAGGGAACTCTGGGAACAATTTGGGCATTAAGAGTTGTGTGTGTGTGGATAAATGTGCAAACCTCCTTGTGTTAGGTAGAATAAAATGTTGTAATGAAAATCCTAGATAACTTACCTTGTATAGAAAAAGAGAATATAAAAGTTAATATCTAACCTAGTTAGAGTTGTGATGTACCCTATGGTCAAAGATTGAACGAAATCCATGGTTCAAATAAATATTTAATTGAAAGCATGTTATCTTTAAGAATTAATCAGACAAAATAGGTTCCCTTGATTTAAGTAAGGACGGTGGAGGAATTAGTCTAGCTAACAATGATTATGACGTTAATCTAGTCTTTTGGTATTAAACTTTCTTAAACCTTAAAAAGGTATAATTGAGCTTTGAAACATAGTCTTTTTATAAAGTGTATAAACAGTGTTATAAGACATCATGATGTGTATTATTGAAGAAACATAATTTCGTTGGTTGCCTAAGTCAATAATTATAAAATAGAATAGTAATGCAACTTCTTGAAGTTATGGTTGTTTTGGGAGCAACATATTTTCTTATAGGAATCTTAGTACAAATAAAGGGTAGAAGTTGTACTTTTGAAGATTTGTCACTAAGGAACTATATGAACCTCTAAAGGGGATTAATGTGTTAAAGGTTGTGGTTGAATAACGTTAAATCTCTAAACCCTTAAATTGATTAAATCAATTTGACAACAAGGATGGAATATGAGGAATTTGAACAACCATATTGTTAGATTTAAACTCTTCAGAAAGATTAAAACTAAACCTTAGGGTGTAGGTTGTTTGACAAAATAAAAATAATAAAATAAAAATTAAGGACTTGTTTACAAATTGATATTAATAAACGCATGAACTAAGAATCTTTTACACCTTGACCATGGAATTTATAGGCCCTATTCTATTACCCTAAGGTATTGATTTACATATAAGTGTATAAGGGTTAATCTCGTGAAGCAGCAAACAATTCACTTTATGGTTGGTAAGAAAAAAAAAAAATCATGTATGATGGCATCAACTAAGGATAAAAGCCTTGCAATGCATAGTAAATCCAATTTTTAAAAGTGGTCAAAATCATATTTTAGCTTGAATTAAATGGGTAAACTTTAAGTTATCCTAACACTTTTGCAAGTAAACAAAGACTTAGTGAATGTAATAGAAATACAACTAATAAATCTTGGAGTTGTTTTACCAATAGACTAAAATAGCAAATGATAGAACATGATTCAAGTCATAGGTGAGAATGTATAGAAAGTTGCAACTAAGTTAAGATTGGTGAAAATTGAATTAGATATTGTATAAATAACTTAATTCTAGAAAATTAAACATACCTTTGTGATGAGACCATATCAAAATGTGAACTTGATGTTAAAACTTTATCTAGAATGCATGCTATTACTACTTTCCTTATAAATGAGCTAATAAATAAAGTCTTGTTGGAGCCAAAATAAGAAAGGATTGTATGTCTAATATGAAGTAATAACATATTCAATTAGGTGTTGACCTTTAAGGTTGTGTATATGTCACAAGAATTGAAGAATCAATTGTTTGAATTTATAAATTGGGTGAGGAATTATGTAAAAAAATTTAGTGAATTGAATGATTGAGAAACTAAATGGTATCATCAAGGACATGAAAATTTCCATGAAAGACTCCCAACTGATGTTGTGCATTTCTAGATACTAATGACTAGTACTCTTGAGGAAAATATGTGTGTGGGTGTGAAAGAGAAACACACTAGAGAAAACTTAGAGGTAGGAATTGTTACTCATTGTATGTCTTTGTACCTTAAGAAGTTAGAAATAATTGTGATTACAAAAAAAAATTATGACTATAACATGTGATTAAATGAGTCAACCTTAGGTAGTGAAATGCAATATTTGTTTAAAAATATATATAGATTAATGAGTTGTGAAAATTAGTATTCTATGATTTATCATGTGTTTTATGAATTGAGTATGCTTTCTTCTCTTGTATTATAATGTTTCAAAATTAAATGATTGATTAACTTCTTTATTGAGTAGAAAACATTCTTTATCATGTTGCAAAATATATATAATGGAATTACCATATGGATATGTTAGTGAGCATGTAACAAACATAGTTGAATGAAAGAGGAAGGACAATATGGATTCAAATATAGAAAACCAATATTGATCATATATGTGATGTTGGACAATGGATTAGTAAGATAAAAGTATAATATACCATGTATTGTTAAACCTAAGAAAATGGAGTACTACCTAGGCTATAGTTGTGCATCGTCTAGCAATTTCCTTTACATATGCAAAGTGAGTAGAGATCTACAAAATTGAGAAGAAAAGTGAATTTCACCTAAAGAAAATGGAGTGTATATAAGTCCATTGATTTTGCTATGTTATGTGAAAAATTTCATAGAGTGCATTGTGTTATCTCATGTGATGTGAGACCAGTAAATGTGTTGTGCCCCAAGTATGAGATACAGGGTATCCGACTTGGGATAAGGGTGGTGGATGTCTAGTAAGATCCCCTATGTGTACCCTTTGTGATGGTCCATTGTGTAAGTTAGCTAGTTAAGAAATGATGTAAACATGATATGTGTGGACGTGTGTTTATTAAAGGCAATGTGATGTATTCCTTTGTGTTAGTCTTGTTTGTATGTTAAATGTGTACCCCTAGTGTTTGGTTCCCCCCTAATGGGAGTGTGATGCCAGCTAGTGTAAATAGGGGTTGAGAGGCACATGGTCTACCATCAGGAGATTACGAACTTAGGGTGTTGTCCCTAATCCTAATAAAGGATCTATGTCAAGTCATTGTAATCTCCCCATGGATATTGACCGTGGCCTACTCCCCCACATATGAGAACCACACTTGTTGGTTCATAGTGCAAACCTATTCCTTTATGTTTATAACCCATGGGTAAAGGATGGAATAACATGGACTACCAGTGATTCATACTTATGTGGTCAGGGACCACCAGTTACTCATATTCATGTGGTCAGGGACCACCAGTGCTTCATGTTTATGTGGTCAGGGACCACCAGTGATGTATATTAATGTGGTCGGGGACCACCCGTTATTCATATTTATGTGGTCAGGGACCACCAGTTATTGCATGCTATAATACTTATGATGTGGTTAGAGAACCACCATTCCCCTCCTCCCCTTAGGTGGCTTATCAAGTCACGTGGTGCTTGTAATGTGCAAATTTTATTGTTGAAATATGAATTATTTGTAATTCTTGATTGATGTTTTATTTTATTATGCGCCAGCAATGTGTAATTTTACATTTATGTACTTGGGCTATTTAGCCATTTGGAAGTTGTTATATAGTCCGATTTGCCTCAAGGACTTGTTTAATTTTGCCTTTGAATTATGATTGGAAAGTTGCAATGTAGCTACAATTTATCTTTATTTTGTTTCTCTTGAATTTATAAGTTCCCTCTTGGGAGTTTTATTGAAACTTTGGTTTATGATCTTGTGTTATTCAGTTTGAGGCTTTCTCCTTGGTTGCAAATTTGCTGGCATGTGTGGTGTAATGTGGAATTTGTAAACTGCCATATTCCGGGGGGTTCCCTGGCAGGTCGTATAGGGGAGTAGATGTGTTGGGGAATTATTTTGAAAGGGGTTGTGAATGGGACCGGTATGGGATGGTCATTAATCCATTCTTCCCTCATTCTATGATTATTCTTATCTATATGGAGGAGTCCTTAGAGAAGGGCCTCGAGTGGTATCCAAGAATATCCATCCTTATAAACCCCATTGTGTGAGCCTTGTGTTGTAAATTGTGTGGTTGTATGAGGATAGGCGCACCTAATTTGGGAAGAGCATCCTTTGTATGAGGATAGGTGCACCCGATTGGGAAGAGCATCCTTGCTATTGTTGTGTGTACATGTGAAAATTGCAAGTAAATGTGATGTGTCGTACCTGTGAACTATGTGACAAAGATAACAACAAATGATGCAAATTTAATATTCCTTGAGACATGAATTGATATTGGAACAAAAATAGTTTCTAACATCATGAGTGATGTTTATAATGCAAAAGGGAACATTGAAGGGTATCCAAGGATGATAATGTGTTTGGATATATGTTGGTGTATTTTTTTATCAAGAATGTTAACAGCATGGATGACTACTAGTATTTGTTATATTGTGAGTATATCGAATAAATGTTCTATGATGAAAAATTATGTTCTAAGTATTTAGGTGATTGGATTATGGAAGTGGTGTCTCTACACATGTAATGATGAATTAATGTTTTGTACCTTTATGGTAAGATAATTAGTATATTTAACTTGTCATGTGTGTTTCCATACTGGGAATTAGGATTCCAAACCTTAACGACTTCCAGGAGGAAGTCCAATCTAAGGGGAGGGAGATGTGAGGCCCAACCCTATCTATAGATTTTGTCACACCTTGATAAGTTTAAATTGATGATTTAACCTAATTCCATGTTTAATATTTTGATTTTAGTATTAACTATTGTAAATGATTATTGTGAGAAATTCTCTTCATTAAATGAAAATGAGAGAACTGTTAGGAATGAATGTGAGAAGATAATATTTAGATTCTCGAACAAGTATCATATGAAGAATACACTTAGATCGATATGAGCTAAGAAATTTTGTGTATCTAATATTAGTTTGAATCTCGCTAATAAGTTTCATGTTACTTGGGAAATGATAATAGGTAGGAATAAAGTAGGACTTTGGAAGATCAAGGAGAAGTTTCCAGAAGGATCACTAGCCAAGAATCATCAATGTATTTATTATATTTCTAACCTAACATGTATTTGGAAAAATGCATATGAGAGTAATGCCAAGGGTAAAAGGGAGAACAATCTAGACCCAAGTCAAATATCTATCTTTTGAAATTTTGATTTTTGACCCTATGACTTGGGAGGTAATTAGGGTTTTGTTTATGTTGTAATTGAGTGGAGGGTTTTAATGATTGGTGGCTTAGTGTAGGTACTTTTTGGATCCTTATTGATTATACTCATGTGGTTAAGAGTGTAAGATCTATTAGGGTTTTCAAATCCTTAGTTAGGTCTTGAATTTCGAATTGGCCTTTAAAGTTGTCTTTTTAGGGTGTTGTATGGTCAATTTCTTTGATATTAGTGCAAAAATAGACCCCTAAGGCCTATACCTATGGAAGGGGGATCTTTTGGACATGTGACTTTGTCCTTAGGACATGATATGACCCTTCAAAAGTCCACTTGAAAAAGTGTGACGAATTTGAGTCCTTGGGAGCTGGGAGAAGTGACTTGTCACTCTCCCACCACTCCCCAAAGTTCATTAATGAACTTGGGAAGAGCATCAAGGCTTTCACATGTGTGAAGCCACCTTGTAAGGGATGTTGGGTAGAGTGTCATAGTACATTCCCCATCTCCCCAAAAGTCTCACACATGTGTGAGAATTTGTGGGGATGTGTGTTGAAAGATCAAATGAGAGAGTGACAAGTGTCTCTCTCTCATTCAAATGAATTCAAGTTGAATGACTATATACTTGGATGGAAAAGAGGAAATGGACATTGCCCACTTCTCCTTTTGGAGAACTTGTGAAGTGAAGAAAAGAAGGAGAGAGTCAAGGATGGAAGAATAGGAGTTCAAAGGAGAGCAGCTTGTAGAGAGATAAGTCTTTTTTTCCATTTCTTATTCTTAGAATTGGTAGAGATAGCTTGATCTATGCATTGAATCATAAGTAAGATTGTTTAAGGGATATATTAGAGTAATGTGATGTATAATGAGCAATCTTGTTATAGCACTAAGCTCTCACCATTGAATTACAATGGTGTATAATGTATTTCTTGCTCGGGGGTATGGCTAGAGCCCACGAGGCTCCATGACGCCATTACGGTAGGGTGGAGAGCAAGACCTAGTTCATGAGTTTGTAAGTCATTTGCTTCCTCAAATATTGTGATAATATTGTAATTCTAAAAGATGGGATTCATGTTTTAGCAAGTCTTATTCCTTTGTTTGTGTTCATTGTATTTCTTTTTAATACTATTGCAATATTAAAAGTTAGTATTTTGTTTTAGAAGGAAATTATAGGAAAAGAGCAAGCCTTATTCCGTTGTATGGTGTTTATTGTATTTCTCAAAATTAGTGGTAATATAGAAAGCTAGTGATTGTTGTAACATAAGAGACAAAGAAAGAAGAAGAGAGTAAAGCTTATTCATTTGTGTGTATTCATTGTAATCTCAAATATTGTTGTAATATGGAAAGATAGTGTTTTATTTAGGAGTGAAATATGTATTAGAGCAAGCATTATTCATTAGCATGTATTCCTTATAAAAATTTGATCAAAAAATGTTGATTTTATCTCTTGATGCCTCTACTTGAAACCCTTGTATATTAAATGAGAGAGTTTGGTGTTTTCTCATAGTGAAAATGCTAGATTTTGGACTCATATTGTAAAAGAAAATGGTGTATTGTGTTCTTAATGGAAAGGTATAAAAAGGCTATGTTAACAAAAGTGAGCATTTGAAAATGATGTTTAAAGTTTTAAATGAAAGCGTTTAACCTCATTTTGTTAAAGTTCTAAAGGTGTTCATCCAAGATACAATACCTTAAAATGTAGCAAAATATTTCTGCCATAAATCTTATTGTAAATATCATGAAAGTTTTGTTTATGTAATTGTATTTTCCTTTGTTTAGAAATAAACAAAAAAAAAAGAAAGTAGGTTTAATTTTGTTGCATAAATTATAGATCTTCAATACTTAAAAAGGTATTAATTTTCTTTTCTACTAAATAGCAATGGCAAAAAAATAATAAAAGAAATAATATAAATCTAGGTAGAATAGAAGTGGTAATATTTTCTCTAAAACTTACCAAAATTTCTACTTGCTTTTAAATAGTCATTTATGCAAGTGATATGTGAATAAGACTAACTAAATTAATGTTTTGATACATTTTATAAATGTTGTTAATAATATATTTTATATAAATATATATATTTCATATATTCTTATATATGGTTAGTTTAAACATTAATTAGAAAAAGAGATTAATAATAAAAAAAATTAAAAATAGAAGAAAGAATAGAGTGGCAGTTGCACAGTCACACTCCCTCTAAACATATTGCTTTTGCTGCATAACAACTGCAACTATATATATATATATATTACTATTATTTTAATAGAATAAGAATAAAAACTTTTGTTGTAGAACAAAGTAGTCACAAAATATACATATATAAGATATTAGGTTGCAGGAAGCGTTAGTAAACAAAATAACAAAAAGTTAAAAAAAAACTTAAATGTATGGATTTGTTTTTTGAAACAAAACATAACAGGTTTATGTAAATCTACCCTCTATTCATTGCATATTTATTCTGCCTCCAAAACAAATAAGATTTCAGATCTCTACTTACACATTAAAATGGAGGAAAATAAATAAATAAATTACTTAGGGTTTTAAATTTAAAACCAAACAAAAGCAATAAGTAATCCTTGCTGTATAATACTCCCGAATCTGCAAGATCTGACTCTCAGTTGGCACCCTCCAACTCTAGTCGCTGCTACCACTCGCCTCCCTTGTAGTGACACAAACAAAAATATTAAAATATAAATCCATGTATGCCAGACTCAAAATTTATACAGTAAATAAATAGATTAAAACCCAACAAATATTTGTTCCAAATAAAATAAAGATATAATGCATATAAGACAGGTTGAAGGCATATACGAAGCTTGAAGGAACCTGTGCTGCCCTTTGCCACGCCGCCATGACCTTATGCCGTGACTAAAACAAAATTTAGGAGAAACAAATGCAACAATTAGGGTTAGAATAGATGTCCTCTCATAGTGGCAGATTTGAATTTAATTAAATCAAATACAACAATTAGGGTTAGAATAGATGTCCCCTCATAGTGGCGGACTTGAATTCAATTAAATGAAATGTATATTGTCCTTCACATTTATTGTCTCTTTTAAACTTTAATTCTTGGTTAGCGAAAATCGTAAAAAAAATAATAATAATTAAAAACACTATTTAAAATAATTAGTAGTTATAAGGAATACTAGAGAGAAAATAACTACATTAAAGGTAGTTATTTTTGGAGAATAGAGAGTTAAAGTGTTTAAAATAATTGATGCTCAATGAAAGCAATATCAAAATTTAAAAAAAATAAGAACATTGATATATCATTGATTTAAACTGTTGACTTTAATATTGTTGTAAAATATATATATATATATATATATATATATATATATATATATATCATTTTATCTTTTAAATTTTTTTTTATCAGGTTAAAATCGAAAAAAGAAAAGAAAAGGTAATTTAAAAAGATTTACTCAAGTTCAGTCTTTTTTACTCTTTTATTAATAATATGCACATAGATTTATTAGAGTAAAATGATATGCAATTTTTTTTTTTAATCGAACAAGAAGTTGAAATGAGTAGACATCATAACAAAATTAAATTTAGATTTTACGTGCAATATTGGTATCATTATTTTGGATAATAATAGTTTAAAATGAAAATGTAGTAATATTGGTATAATATGGTAAAAAGTGAATTGATGGTGATATCAATTTGAACTATTGATAGTAAGGGTATTATTAAAAGAGGTATTAAAGTTAATATTGATATTAAGAAACATTTTGATTTAAATAAAATAAAATTAGAGATAAAATTAGTAAATTATTGATATTAAAGGGTAATATTGTATTAGGTTAAAATTTAATGAAAGCATTATTTTAGTAATATTATTTTATAAATAAATAAACATTATTGTTAGTTTGATTAAATAGTAATAAAAGTAATATTGAAATTGGATATTATTGTTATTATGGTTAAATAAGGGCAATGTTATTAATGCTAAATTGAGATAATATTATTATGATGGCTAAATAAAAGAAATAATATTAATATAACAATTGGAGAGTTCACATGGGTATTCTTATTAGGTCTAATGTAAACTTTGGTAATAATGTTTTAGCATGATTTAATAATGATGTTATTATTTAATTTGAAGGCCATTTAAAAAGAGGATAATTTGGTAGAAAATTAACAATATAACCCTTTTCCATTAAAATCCCAATTGATCCAAATACGCTATTACAATATTGTTGGTAATGGCTAAATGTACAGGTTGTGACATCTGTATTTAGACCCAACGTTAAATGTGGGCATGACACTTAGCCAATGTAATAGTTATCCTAACTAATGTGTTTTTAAAGAAAAAAATAGTTGGGTTTCTCTGGCATGAAATTATGGGCATGACACATACAGTATTCATCAATACAAGTTCATGGTTATCAATTGTTAGTGTTTTAGTGTGCACATTGTAGCTTGGTTTCAAAAAAAAAAATTAAAAAAAAAATTGTTAGTTGTGATTTTGCCTTCATGCTAAATTCAGGGCATTACATAAGCATAGCTGGACTTGTCCAAGTGGGAATCCAACAAATATTGTCTTTCACATCCACAGGGTTGTACTTATTCTTGGGTTACAAAATTCTTTGCTTGTTCGAAAACTTCTTGAAAAGAAACACTTAACATCATCATCCAAATTTTGAACCCTTTTGGAGACAAATACAATTGAATCGATCCATATGTTATTGCTTTCCCTTGGGATTCACATCCATAGAGGTTTCTAAACATTGGATTACATCTCGATTTGTCTACTAGAGTAAACAATAGACAAACCCTTGCCTTGAGTTCATCAAGTTTCCACATAACATATTTTGTGGGATTTGAGGAAATTAAGACATTGGACATCTTAGTTTGAAAACTTAATCAAAGAAGTGTTTTTGTTAAAATAAAGCCATTAAGCAAAGCTAAAGCAAAATGAACTTTCATGTGTGTTAAGGACTCACGATTTTCAAAAAGTCCAAATTCCAAAACAAAAATCATTGGTTCAAAATCCGAAAATGTATGTTCAAATGGAATCATTTTTTGGTTATAAAGGTCTCTAGGAGGCATTTGCATGCTCTTAAATACCTAGGTCTAGACAAACAAAGTGTCTTTTTTAGGTTCATCTTAGGATCAAAGAAAATAAAAATCTTTTTCATCCATCCTTCAAACATAAAAAAAAAAATCATCTCACCTTCACCTTTTGGAAAATCTTGAAATCATCCTTAATACTAGGCTTTTTCTCAAAATCATTGAGACTAAATCCTTGAAAACTTTATCAAAATCACCTTTGGCTAGGTATGTGTAGATGCATCCTTTTGCATATGCTTAGTCAAAATTATCAAAATCATCTTGTTTAGCTTAGTATATGTAGATGAATCCTTCTTCATATGCTTAGTGAAACTATCATCTTGTTTGAATAGGTGTGGCTAGATGCGTCCTTCTCCCCGCACATATTAAAATTATTATCCTTTGAACAAATCTATCCCTTAGATAATAATCCAAAATCTTAGGGTCTTTTCATTCAAAATCAAAAGCAATCAAAATCAAAATCAAGGACAAATCCCAAATCCAAAATCAAATCAAAATCAAAAATTCAAAAAATATTTGAAAGTCCCAAAAGCCTAGTATCTCCTTCAAGATTTATCAAAAGCCAAAACATCCACATCATCCACCCTTACATCATCATCATATAACCTTTTGATCCTCAAGATATCCTAAAATTTTCTACTTTGGGCATAAAGTAAAGATCAATCCAAAGAACCAAGAGATTCATCTCTCCTATTCTCAAAAATTGATCATTGTTTTATGTTTCAAACTAGATCTCAATACAAGAAGAGCATGGAAGCCAACAAAGAAACACCCGCTTCAAGTGATCTTAGCCAAATTAAGCAATCCGTTGACCATCTCATCATCACAAAATTTGCAAGAGGAAAACCAAGGAGAGGATCTTACCTTTGGAATGTCTCACGAAGAAATAACTGAAATGCTCCCAAATCTCGAGAACCATAAAATCATCAACATCATGATGAGGCTTAACCCTTCGTTATACATGCTTGAGCTAGCAAAACAAGGGGCCAAGTTACCTTCGAATTTTGATGTGAGTACCATAGTGGAGACATAATTTCCTCCAATCTCATCCACCATTCCCATCTCATCTACACTCCCATCCCAAAGCATCATGCAAAACATTCCACATATTATGACATTGTTTGCTCCTACCCAACCCAATGTTAATGAAGGAAATGCATTTCTCAATGCTATTCAAACACACCGCCTTGTTAATAATCAAAACTTGGATGCAAATACCATCTTGGAACAAAACATACTCGAAAACCCATTACATAAAAATGTTCCTCTCACTTTCCATCATGATCCATCATCATCATTTTTTCACACAACACCTCAAACTTCTCTCCTCACAAATTTGCAAGAGGAGGGAGATATGTTTGGACCGGGGGGCATTTTCAACACCATTTTTTTTTTGCAAGAACTCACACCCCTCACATTTCCACCTCTTCCACAATTACCATTATCATCCACACCGCTCCTTGGCTTAAGGATTTTCCCCCTACCAAGTATCAATCAAACCAACATCCCAAATATCAATCAAAGCATTATGCCAAATGCTCAAAATTTGTCATCGATATCGCAACAATAGATGAAAAATGCACAAGAAATTGCAACACCATCAAACACCCCTCTAACATCTCAAAACATGGTCTCACAAGGACCAACCACCTCGATCGTACCATCCACCACTCAAAACATCAACATGACATCATCGCTCACCACAAACACCATTCTGAATCCACCACCAACTTCCACCACATCAAGCCAATACAATGTAGCATTGCAAGCTACTTTTCAAAGGGGATACCAATAATTGCAAAAACAAAAATCCATATAACTAGCTACTCAACAAGCCACTTAAGTTGTGCAATCTTCCCAAGCAGCCCAAGCTGCATTACAAGCGCAACAAGGCCAAGTGTTATTGCAACAACAACAACAACAAGCTGCTCAAGCTATGCAAGCCATCCAAGCAGCCCAAGCCGCATTACAAGCACAAAAGGCTGCTCAAGCACAAACTCTATTACAAAAACAAGCCACACAAGCGCAAGCCCAAGCACAAGTAGTGCAAGCACAAGCTCAAGCTTAGGAAAATGCCCAATATCAAGTACAACATGCACAAGCACAAGCACAACTTCTTGCAAAAAGAAAAGCAACGCAATTGCAAGCATATCAACAAGTAATAAAGCAATATCAAGAGCAACAAGAAGTAGCCCAATTGGCAGCCTAACAACAAGCATTGTTGGAATAGCAACAAGCACAACAAGCATTGTTGGAACAACAACAAACACAATAGCAAGTGTAACATCAAGCACAAATCTTAGCGCACCAACAACAAGATCAACAACAAGCATTGTTCATACAACAATAGGTGGAAGCCTACCTAGCTCAACAAAACATACAAATACCATTGAACAACACATCAAACAACCCATCCATCCCACCCACAATTAAAACACCCCAAAACACATTCATCCCACCCCTTGATCTGCAAAATGATGTAACAGCATAAATCAGGTTGCTCTTGCAACAAGTGCTCGATCTTCAATCAGGGTGAAGAACGTAAACACCAAGCAACTTGTGTCCCTATCCATTTGATAGGAGCCTAGTGATGAAACCATTCCCCAAGGGATTTGAAATCCCCAAATTTGACAAATATTGAGGGACGAGAAACCTTGAAGATCACATCAAGGAATTCCAGGTTCATTGCATGGAAGTTGCACATGATGATACTTATTTGATGTGACTATTCCATAGGAGTTTGGTAGGCCATGCTATGGAATGGTTCTCTTGCTTACCTTTAGGAATTAGGAAATTCCAAGAAATTATAGATGCATTCATAAAAAAGTATGCATGCAACATTGCAATGGATGTTAGTCTAGAGGAACTCTCAGCTCTAAAACAAGGAAAGGGTGAATCATTCGCTTCATTCCTGCAACGATGGTGATCCATAGTCAATCGAAGCAAGTGGACCATGCCAGAAGAAAAACAAGTTTGTACCATTATAGCCAACCTTGATAGCCTCTTGGCATTTCATCTCAAGGTTCAGGGCATCACCACATATGATCAGTTGATCTCCAAGGTGCTTAGCATCGAACGAGCCCTCATGACTCAACCTGCGAGATCAACTTCATACCCTGAACAACAAAACAACTGCCCACACTCCAATTACAATGATAAACCTTGCACGTGGGCAAGGAACAAATAAGTTACTAATGATGGTGTCTTCGATGCGAAGGTGGTCATTAGTGCCCCTCGCCAAAATACATCTGCACCACAAATCCAAATCCAACAACAAAACAATCATCACACAACACAAAAACCCAACAAAAATATGACAATCAACAATCTCAATGATCAAAGGGGACAACCACAATGCAACAAGAGTTATCCCAAGTGAAAATAGACCACTTTGGGGGAACCACTTGAGGACATAATGAAAAAAATGATAGACAAAAAACTCATCAAGCCTCCTACATTTGAGAATTACCAAGAATCGGATGTGAAACCTCCTTGGTATAATGAGAATCAACTCTGTGAGTTCCATAAAATCAAAGGCCATACCAGGAACAGTTGCATGAGATTAAAAAAAATAATCCAAGATCTCATCGATAAAAGAATCATAAATGTGGAACAACCTATAAGAAATCAGGATCTTAAGATATATATGAATCCGATGCCGAATCATTGCAACAAAGGGAATAACAATAACAAATATAAAGGGAAAGACACCCACTTAAACATAAATCATGTGTATAAAACATTTGTTGCCTCCCTAGATGAAAACTGCATGGTCATCACCATCAAGGGCGCCTATGCCAAAGATTGTGGAGTCACCACAAGAGGCGGCAAAGTAACCATTGCAGGATCATCCCAGCCAAAGAGAGTCCCTGCATCTAGATCCGTCCCTAATGCCTACAATGTCCTAGATCAGCTCAAGAGAATGCCAACACAAATATCCATCATGGAGTTGCTAAAAATATCATCTTCCCATAAGAAAATTCTTGGAGAAGTGTTGGCCTCATCCACTGTCCTTGTAGATCTTGATGCGGACCAATTCCAAGCTATGGTCAAAAATATCATTATGCCTAATCTTCTTACATTCTCTGACCAGGATTTCCCCGCTCAACCATCTCACAACAGTGCACTTCACTTGGAAGCCATAGTACATAAGAGAAAAATCAAAAGGGTCTTGGTGGATGGAGGTGTGGGTTTGAATATCTGTTCTCTTAGTGTCATAAAGCAGTTGAAAATATTAGAAGATTCAATCGACAAAGGAAAGGGTATCATGATAAGAGCATATGATGATCAAGAAAGATTGTCTCGGGGCACAATCAAACTCCCTATTCAAGTAGGGCCTACCATCATGGAAACCACTTGTCAGTTCTTGGACCTCGACTTGCCGTATAACATCCTCCTTGGATGCCCATGGATTCATGCGATGAAAGCAGTAGTATCAAATTTCCACCAATGTGTGAAATTTACACATAATAGACAAGAAGTTACCATCCATGGAGATCCTGAACCCTTCTCCTATTGCAAAAATCTTGAAGCAAAGTATTAAAAAATCCCCCAAGTACCAAAAAATGATGAGGACCCATCCACATCATACATCGATCCTGCCACTCTCACATCCACTTCTATGACAGAGACACCCGCCACTCCCACCATCCCCACCATCTCTGACATCAAGGTCATCATCCAAGATAATGGGTGTGGCAACTACAAGCTCCTTAATAATGCTTTTGTGGTAGGAGAGTTACCACAATCTCCTAGATCACGAGGATGACCACAAATAAATGAAGCCTCCACATCCCAAACGTCTCCTGAAAACTATCCCACCTTCACAAGTTGGGGAGATCTTGGATGAGAAGTTATTGAGGAAAATCCATCTCATATGTTGTATCAAGATGAAATACCAATACCAGATCTACCAATGGATGATAGAAGCAAGGGTCTACAAATTATGCTCGCAATGGGCTACAATAGAAATCAAAGACTTGGACAAAATGACAATGGGCTCATAATACCAATCATGCCAAAGACATGACCGATAACAAATATTGGCCTTGGATGTACCCCTTCAAGTATAACCATATGTGGCCAAAGTCCTCTGGTTAGAAAAATTAATAATCCTCCTCAGCCAACTGTAGTAGAATTATGCCTACCAGTATATACAGGTAGAGTCATAGATAACTTTACATTTGATATAATCGATGTTTGTAGTAGTAGTGATGATGAGGATCACCTAACTAACTTACCTAGGCTATTTGAGTACACCACCCTCTGCATGATTAGCACCCTATCTTTTGAATTTGACCACCAAAATCATGAGATCCACCTAGTATATCCCCAACTCATCAACTGTGACCAACGAGGACCACCAGTACTTGATTCATTCAAAAATGATGAGGCACTCTCATTATTCATGGCATTGCAATATAACATTCTAGATGGGGATCACAAAGTAGGGTTCATTATTGAGCTAGATGCACATGCTTATTATGGGGAAACGATTGAATCCCTCAGTCACAAAAGTGAGAAATTAAGAATAATATCCAAGTCCTTGAGTGAAAACCATACTGTGGCACTCTCTAACTAGAAAAAAGTAAAATGAAAGGATGCATCCAATGGTGAAAACCTCTCTGAGGCACCTGAGGATGGGGGATTGAATCTTCCTTTAAGAGCTATTCATCTAGAAAAGTCAGCAGTCTTGGTAGAAAAATGCAATCCTGTCAACCTAGGAATAGAGGAGACCCCACATATCACATTCTATGTGAAATCATTGCTATCAGAAGAACAAGAGCTCTTAGCAGCATTCCTAAGAGAAAGAAAAATAAACTTCACATGGAGTTATGCTGACATGCCAGGACTTGATCCAAAGATCATGGTTCACCACTTAGTAGTGTATCTAGAAGCAAAGCCTGTCAAATAGAAGCTTCGAAAAATGCATCCTCAGATCACCTTATTAGTCAAAATGGAGCTAAAAAAGCTATTAGACGCAGGATTCATCTGACCAATAGATTATCCAGAATGGGTATCAAATTTGGTACCTATTTCAAAACCTGATGGAAATATCAGAATTTGCACAGACTTCAGAGATTTAAACAAGGAATGTCCAAATTATGACTTCCTACTTCCCAACATTGACATGATAGTAGACATGACAGCGGGACATGAGATGTTGTCACTAATGGATGGATTCTTATGGTACAATCATATCATAATAGCTAAAGATGGCCAACATAAAACAACTTTCACTTGTCCATGGGGAACATACTATTGGAACATGATGCCATTTGGCTTAAAGAATGTAGGAGCAACATATCAAAGGGCCATGACATTGATATTCCATGACATGATTCATAAGACAGTCGAAGACTATGTTGACGATATTCTAGCTAAGTCCAAGAAAAGAAAAGATCACATAGAAACCCTAAGAGCCATCTTTAATAGACTGGAGGAGTACAAGGTCAGATTAAACCCAAAGAAGTGCATCTTCGATGTACAATCAAGAAAACTCCTAGGATATATAGTGTCAATGAGGGGTATCGAGGTAGATCCAGCAAAGTTAAAAGCAATCCTCGAGATGGAGGCACTGAAAAAATTAAAAAAATTAAGAGGTCTCCAAGGTAGACTCCAATCCATTCATAGATTCATAGCACAACTGGCAAACAAACATAACCCATGCTCCCACCTACTCCACAAGGGAGTAGCATACAAATGGGATACCAAGTGTGAAGAGGCATTCAACAAAATCAAGGAATATCTACTGACACCACCAATCTTAATGCCACCAATCCCAAGAAAGCCATTGATTCTATATGTGTCAGCAACAACAACAGCCCTTGGAGCTCTCTTGGCTCAGCACAACAAAAATGGAATAGAAAGGGCTATCTATTACATCAACAAGACAATGGTTGGGCATGAGCTAAACTATTCATTCATCAAAAAAGCATGCCTTGCAATAGTGTTTGCATCACAAAAATTTAGACATTACATGTTGGCACATAAAATAAAACTCATTGAAAAAGTTGACCCTCTCAAGTATCTACTATCAAAGGCAATGCTCACAGGAAGAATGGAAAAATGGGTGATGATACTGTCAAAATACGACATCGAATATGTGGAGCAGAAAGAAAGCAAAGGCCAAGTCATCGTAGATCAACCTATAGAAGCACCAATCTATTTAGAGAACCTTCTTGTCTTAGAGTTTCTAGATGAATCCATTTTCAATCTCAACATAGCTAACCATTGGAAACTCTACTTTGATGGCTCATACATGCAACATGGATGAAGAGCTGGTGTTTTCTTTATCACCCCGCAAGGGGATTGCATACCAATGTCCTACAAACTAGCATTTCCCTGCACCAATAACTTTGAAGAATACAAGGCTTTAACCATAGGTCTCAGAATAGCAGTGTAGTGGAATATTATAGCTCTCAGAGTATACAGAGACTCCCAATTGATAATAAATCAAGTGAATGATGAATACCAGACTAAGGATGCCAAGCTCACTCCATACAAGAAATTGGTGGAGGCTCTCAAAGAATCCTTCATCGAAATTATATTTGAGTAGCTTCCTAGAGCCAGCAATAGAACAACAGATGCCATAGCAACAATTGGGTCCCTACTAGACATCCCCAACAATGTTCCAAAATATGAATTCCTGATTGAGCAGCTTCTCGTACCCAAATTCTAAGTACCAGAATCATAATTCGTGTGCGAAATTGTTGGTCCCAGTGACCCTTGGTACCATGACATTTATACATACCTTGAAATAGGAATCATACCCGCTAACTTACCTTCAAACCTAAAATGAACCTTTGTAAAAAAGGCATCCTGATTTATCATCCTAGGAAATACCCTATATCGTAGGAGCATAGAAGGAACCCTACTACACTGCTTAAACACCGAGGAGGAAATAGCCACTCTAACAGAAGTACACAATGGTATATGTGGTTCACACTCAAGTGGAATGACCATAGCTAAGAAACTGCTGAGGATGGGGTATTATTGGCCCACAATGGAATGAGAAGCACATGACCATACCAGAAGGTGACTACAATGTCAGTAGCATGGGGACCTCATCCATTCTCCAGCTTAAGAGCTTCATCCTATCATCACACCATGGCCCTTTTCACAGTGGGGACTTGATCTCATTGGAAAAATCACGCCCACTTCATCTAATGGCCACAAATTCATCATAATTGCAACATAGTACTTTACTAAGTGGGTGGAAGCCATACCCATGATGTATATAACTAGGAAGCAAATTTCTAAGTTCATCCTAAACTATCTCATTTGTTGATATGGTGTTCCACAAGCCATTATCTCAGATAATGGGAAACCATTTAAGAATTAGGAGGTCTATGACTTATGCAAAAAATTCAAAATCTAGCATCGCTTCTGCACCCCATACTATCCCCAAGGAAATGGCCAAGCAGAAGCTACAAACAAAACCATTCTAAAAATCCTCAAGAAGACAGTTAATGACGCAAGTCATGACTAACATCTGTAACTTAATCTTGCCCTCTAGGCCTATCGAACTAGTATCTGCACACCCACCGGTGCCACCCCTTTCTCCTTGGTCTATGGATCAGAAGTAGTACTCCCCATTGAGATTGAGATCCCATCACTCAAGATATCAGTGCAGAACCTCATCATAGATGAAGAGTATCGAGTGTCAAGATTGAATGAGTTGGAGCTACTAGATGAGTGACAAATAGATGCTTTGAATCATTTGCAAGTCTATCAAAATAAACTCAAAAGGAGCTACAATAAGAAAATCAAAAGCAGGACTTTCCAAGTTGGAGAACTGGTATTAAAAGAAAATTAGAAGAATGTCCCAAACCCAAGAAGTAAAGGAAAATTTAAACCTAATTGGTTGGGACCTTTCATCATCACAACAAGTTACAATTCAAGGGCATATCAATTATCAACACCCGCAGGGGAACCTCTATAGGAGCCCATGAATAGCTCCCATCTCAAAAAAATTTATGCCTAAATCTTTCAAAGTATAGAACAAAAATCCAAAAAATCAGAAAAATGTCCTAAAAAATGGTTACCTCGGCAAAAACCTAAAAAACAGGTGTCTTGGTAACAACAAAAAAAAAGGCAAAAAAAATCCAAAAAAATCAAAAAAAGGATTGAAAATAGTAAAGAGAAAAATTGTCCTCAAGTGAAAACCACTTTGGTAGCACTTTGTGCAAGTACCTTGGTGAAAACCTGGCAAACAGGTGCCTTGCATAAATAAGCACTTTCCATCCACCAGGAACTTTACGGCCTATTTTGCATCCATCACTCATCCACTCACATCCGCACCATAGCTTGGTCCTGTGATTTCGCACCATGATCTCTCCTAGTACTACTCGGCCCATCCTCAAGGTCAGCTTGTCTTGCTTTATCAGAGTAGTCTATTGCATCACGCTGGGGGCATATTCTTATTAGATCGGATTCTTGTATATCCTTAAAATCCTCAAATCAAAAAATCCAAAAACATCAAAATATCAGAAAATCTAAAAACATTCAAAAATAATCAAAAGCCAAAAACAAGGTCGTCTTGTTGAACTACGTCATCTTTGAGCTTGAACGTAGGCAAGGTTGATCTTTGATCATCCCCCGAGACACTTAGGTTAGTCCTTTAGCAGTCTGTTAAAATAAACTGACATCTCATCATGTATATCATCATCTATAAATTGGTCAAGTCGTTAGTCAAACTACGCGGTCTCTGCATGTATTATGTAGGCAAGGCTAATCTGTTGATCAGCCCTCGAGGCCCCTAGGATAGGTCTTTAGGTTAGTATCTTGGTCAAAATCTCAGAAAATCCCAAAACATTCAGAAAATCAAAAAATAAAAACATTTGAAAACCTCGAAAATACCAAAAACAACCTCAAAACATTGCAAAAGATCAAAAACATCCAAATATTCAGAAAAAAAAAAAAGTCCATTCATCTCATCTCGCCTACACCCGCAATAATATCATTCATAATAAACGATCATCATCCTCAATCTTTGGCAGGATAATCAGAAACAAGTCTAGCAGATGAAAAGTAAAAACTCAAAACGTTAAGTCTTAGGTCTAAGTCAGTGCATAAGCAAGTTGGTCATCTCTTTGTATCGGTAACTCATCATCTAATTGGTCCCATATCAATCATCATTTAGAATGCTTTGGATAAATGAAATGAAATGCCACCATCCACTAACATGTCCTAGGATGAATCCTTCCTACAATGGGAATTATTTTTTGGCAATAAGTTTCAGTTCTTATCCTTAGAAAACACATCCTCATTTGGTTAGTGGTATTGAAGAGCATCAGCTTGTTTCTTTACTGTGTCTTTATCTTTTGACTTATCTTATTGCACTCATTCCAAGGACTTCTCGATGATATTCGACCAAGAGGATTTAGAGAAATAGGAATGGGGAAACAATCATTATTTTTTTTGTCTGCTATGCTTGTTGGACATACTTGTAATATAACCTTAGCGAATACTTGCTTTGTTACATATGTATAGAGGAGGTCTTGGACAACTTGTTGACTATTGCATTGATAGGTTTACCTTTCCATGTTTTGGTCTGAGGTGTTTGAAACTTCTAAATTAAATCCTAGCAAGGTTTTCATATGTCAGTTGTGAACAAGGATACTCCTATCTGCTTGTCAAATCAAAATCCATCACACTAGGTACCACACCATCTTGGTTTTCTAATACCTTGATGCATTGTACCACGTTTGTTATCAAACATAAGGAAATCGGCCCTTTGAAAATCCCAATTCCTCGACAAGTAATCATCATCATCATTTTTAATTTGCATCATCTTGTGTCTTGTTGAAATGACTTCTCTTCTTGCTCACCACACTAACAAAGTAGTATGAAAGTTGATCATCACCATCCCCATCGCCGTCGCCATCGATCCTGCATCCACAAATCATTAGCATATTGTATCAACATATTATATAGGGAACATATGCATTGCATTTCCATCATCATATAAACATATCATTATAAGCATTCTTTATAGATAAGAGCATCCATTTTATTATATTGCATCCATTCCTTGCATCACATTACATCTATCACATAAATCATCGCATAAACATTTACATAAGCATTTCATGATCATTTTTGCATAATCATAAACAATAGGTATATAAGCATTATAAATAATTCATTTGCATGCATACTTGCATAAATGTCATGACATCATCTCACACATTACGTTCATATTACATTCCACATCATCATACCACTTTGCATTAACATACCATTTCATCATATTAAATGCATCACATACATTACATCATCATTTAATATGTTTAGGATAATAACATTTGTTATTCTAAGCATCTTAAAAAAAAAAAAAAAACCCATCTCATTTGCATCATATCATGACCATCACATTCACATTACATCATTACATCATCTCATAAATAGCATCATAAATCATTCATTGCATAAATCATTCCACATAAGCATAAATAGAAAATATTTCATCACATACAAAGCGTACACCCATCCATAATTCGTTCATATATAAGCATAATTCACATAAAATTTCACATATTTACCATATCATTTTGCATATTACATTCCATATCACATATCACATCATCATTTGCATCAACATAAAATAGATCATCATATAGATAGAATCATTACGCATCACATAAATAAATTTGCATATCATAGGTTAACATAATATAGATCTAATAGTCATAATCATAATGCATACATCATCGGAAATAAATGCATCCATAAAGCATCATTGCACAAGATATAGAAGTAAAATAATCCATGCATAAATAAAGAGTACACGTCGCATCATATCAAAATCATCATTGGCTCATATATATATCATCAATAACGCAACTATCATAGTACAAATAATAAATCAAATCACTGTACATGTATGTCAATCAGTACAAAAGCCCCATTGGGCTATCAAAAAGGAGCCCATAGGACACAAAAATGTAATCTCGATCAAGCTCTATTCCCGTGTATGCTGCCCTCACCTCTATCACCGTGACCCTTTGTTGGTTTATAGCTAGTATCTTGTAGTACTTCGGGACTTGTTCTCCTCTGGGTACAACCTCATGATAATGCCTCCGATAGTACTTGGCCTCTCAGACGACATCCCTCTAAGATTGCACTAACACTGTACCTTAGAAAGAGGAGGCTGCCATGCTCTCTAGCTACTATCTCCTGCCTAGCTCTATGGCTGCCTATAGCTCTTTAGCCTATCTCTGCTGTACAGCCTGATCTCTCTCTGCCCTAAGCTACTCTCTCTTGACCCTCGCCTGATCTCTCTTGGGTGTCACAGCCTAGACCTGAGCCTGTAACTGCACAATCAACACATCCCGAGGATCCAACTGTCCAGTTGGCTGTACATGTGACTGTACCTATGACTGCACCTGAGGCTAATCCTCACCTCGTGGTGGTACATCTGGTGGTACCTGCTGCTGATCTAGCTTCAGAACATCTCCCTACCCTGGCTGGACTAGTGGTACAAATGGTTGATCTTGTCGAACATTAGCCCTTCGTCCTCATCCTCCCCTTCTACCTCTAACTCTTTGCAGATTTGGGACTACTCCTGGAATGGTTAAACAAAGTGGAGGCCGAAACCAATCCCTATAAGCCTGAGTCATTTCTGGGTTTGCAAGCCTCTGATCTTAAGCCCACGATCGAGCTACCAACTATTTGAAGCTATCCACGGCCTCTGAAGCAGTAATATACCACCCCCATGAAACCTATGTCATGGAGTAGGCGAAGATGACTACGTAATCATCATCAGGGAAATCATGCAGCTCATTGAATTGATGTTGCACGCACCTAGGCAAGTACCTCTCAATCATGGTGTGCTCCCGCCCCTGCATAAAATGGTCCTAGCAATAATAGAATAATTGATCAACATCGTCGGCCCATCTGGGCTGAGCAAGGTACAGTTGCCAGGTGAAAAATTGCATCTCATCCAAGACCCTCCGCCAGTAGGGGATATCATGTTCACTACTGTGTGTAAAGGACACACTGCTTCTATAGCACCACACAAGGGGATCGTCTAGCAGCATTAGAATGGAAATGACGCACGACCATAACACAACAATGTTCTCCCATGCCCAGACGTGAAGAAGAGTCACCCCTGCTTTGAGTGCTCTACCATCCATGTAGACGTACTCATGGAGGTCTCTGTATAATGAAGCAAGAAGCACAGGCCCCCAAGCAAAATGAACCATCCTATCTCGGACCATCCATTCCCAGCAATATCCTTAGTTGGGACTGAAGTATTAGCCTCGTCTGTTAGGGGCAATGAGACTTGAGATGGATACAATTACCCAGCGGTAGGGAGGTGCCAGGATCCTATGTCGCTTGATCTCTATCTACCCCTCGCAAAAGGAAATCTTGTATGTGGTGAGGAATCTGTAGTAGGCCTCGTACCCCTCGTCCATGTCAAAAATTGTCCAGCGACCGTGAATCAAAAATCTCAAAATATGCCAAACATCCTCTAAGGTGACAGGGGCCTCGCTAGTGGGAAGGTGAAACGAAGAGGTCTCGCTGTGCCATCTCTTGGCCAGTGCTAACAACATCCCTAGATGAGTGCGAATGGGTGTTCCATATGCAATGTACCATAACCTCACAATCTAGAGTTGATCCTGGTCCTTGTTGCTCAGGTCCCACAAATAGCCAGCTAAATCTTGTGACCTATGCTCTTGGGAGTAGAGCTCCCTCACCGCATCTTGCATCAAGGAAGGTCACCATGTTAAAAATTTTGAAAAATTCTTCATCACACATTCAAAAAATTTCTCCAGTGGTACAACTCGTGAAGGTGTCGCAGTTTGATTTCTAATCAAACTCCGATGCTAGGGCTTAAAAGAGAAAAATTGCACTGTCATGGTGCACTTTTTCATCAAGCGATGCACTTTAGGAAAAATTGAGACCACCGTATCACACTTTTCAAATCCCCCCACCAGCCCCGAGCTCAGCGTCAGAGTTTTCAAACTCCAAACTGCACCGTCTCGATGCTATTTAACACCAAGCGACACATTTTTATTTATAAGCAGCACCATATAGCATCGTTGCAGACTGAATGACCTTTAAAAGCATTAAATGAAGCAATAAATGGAAAGGGAAGCTTAGGTAAGGGTCACATACTGGTGCCCCAAAATCGATCAGAAATGTGCAGGGGAAGCTATCGTTGTGCTATATCGTCAAGAGGTCAAAGCTCAAATCTCGAGGTTATTATTGGAAGTGTATGAAAATGACTTGAAAGTGACCCCTCGAGCCCCTTTTAAACCTAAAAATTAGGGTTTTTTTCACTTTGATGGGCTATCCTACTAGGGTTTTGGACCCCCGAACTTGTTTTTGTCCAATTGAGGCCTTTTTTACATCATTTTATTGTGTTTAGACATGTTTTTAGCCTCTTAGAGCCTTTTTGGACCTTTTGGGCACTTTGTCCTCTTTTTTCACAACATCACCCAAAAATTAAATTTTTTTTCCAATCTCTCGAGGGGGCATTATAATGGCATGTTTTCTCTCGCTAGGTAGCAGTGGGGCAAATTTTTTGAATGGCAACATTTTTTTAGCATTGATCGAGATCGTGTATTCTTTGAACCAACGCAACAAGTGCATTGCTTCAAAAAGGGGCAAAATGTAGACATGTAAAATATACCAATTGACATTGTGCACTTGATCCTGACTACTAACATCATTTCATCCTAAATCATCCCTCGGTCTAACCATTTAATCAAATCTCCTTATCTAGTTAAATTCATCAATATTCCTCTCTTAATTAAATAAATCATTTTATCTAATCAAGTCACATCTTTTGTTAATTAAATCAATCCATCTGATCTAATTATCCCATTTAATTAAATAAATTAAAATCCTTATTTAATTAATCTCTTATCATATTCCTCTCTTATTTGATTTAAATAAATCCATAAATTTGAGTCAAATAGGTCACATCATCTAATCTCCTATTAAATTAATTAACCCTTGATTAATTTAATCTCTTATCATGTCCCATCCTCTAGATTTTGCAAGTTGCACATGAAAATAGATTTAATTCATTTATTAAATCTCTATTTTCCTCACAAGGCATCTTTTGGAATATTCTCCAAGTTTGAATTCAAAAATTCCAAGTCAACATGTACATCCAACAAGGCAATAACTTCATCTTACATGTCCTTTGTCTTGAGCCAAGTGAAATTTATTGCATTTTCCCTTCCCTCTTGCAATTCATTTCAACAAATTTTAAATTCAAAAATATGCATTTATTGGCACAATCCCCAAATCTTGCACATCCTCCATCCACTCATAGATTGACAAGTGGAATCATGCCATTGGATGAATGTTAGTCCCACATTGCTAAAATTTGGACATTAATCCATCTTGGCATTCTATAAATAAAGAGCTCATATCCTCATCTCATCATCCACAAATTATGCAAAGTTATTATGCTAAAATATTTAGCCATTTCTATCCATCACCATTGAGTTCTTAGCTAGGTTTTTGCAGATTTTTGGCTTGGAGCTCTCATGCTTCATCAACAAAGTGGATCAATCATCATCAACATATCAAGCTTGCATCTTAGGAATTGGGAAAGGGCCAATTTTCACATTAAATTGACAACAATTCCCCCATGGGATCATGTGTTTTCTATTCTAATTAGGATTGAATCTATATTTTCTTGTTTCATTATGTTCTTCATTGTTTTCTTTCCTAATTTGAAGTTTGTAAATGGATTTCATAGGGAATCATTGTTCATGCTTGCAATATCTAACTTAATGTGTTTATTCATTTTGTTTTGCAGATATTAGGATTGGGGTTCTAACAGATATAATGGGAATTAAATACTATATTAGGGATAGAGCTTAGATAATGTTTAAGCTAGTTGTTTGTAGAGTCACTATCGTTACTTTGTAGATGTGTTAGTTAAACATAAAGGTAATAGGTTATTCCTAGGATTAGAATAATCCAATGAATGGGATAGCCTATGCATAGATCATCAATGGTCATTTATAAATCGAGATAGGAAGGTGTGTGATCATGTGATGTACACTCTGAAATCAAGAGTGATGAATACTTTGACCAAAGTAGTGTAAGTTTCCACTATTTACATTGTTAGTTCACTGTGTTTCCAAATTTGCATTCTAGATAGAGAATGCCATATGTGTAGGTTGTAGCCATTGTATGATAGATCTATAAATGTTCAAGACACACCACAAAACTCAAAAAAGTTCATGTTATTATGAATTTACCAAATCAATCTCTTCATCAAAGGGTAAGGCCATCTATTAGTTAGATAGATGTGTGGGGGACCACACATAGTCAAAGGTTGTTGAAAAAACACTTGAGTGATGCTTCTCCTCATCAGTTAGTGACCAATATTTGAAAGGGGATTACCTGGATCATTCGTACATATTTTTCCAATAAGCTCAATGGAACCTTGTATATGTACTTTGTATCCATTATGATGGAAAGATTGTGGAAAGAAAAATGATATCATGTATCATGTACTATGTTATCAATATATTGTAAAGTTGTAATACTTTGATATAATGCAATGGAAAATTTAGGAAAAAAAAATTATTTCAAATGTGCATGTTATCTTTTATATTAAGGAAAAAATTTAATTGCTCTTAATGGATAGATGCTTGAAACTTTTACTTGAGGTTAAAACATAAGAAAGTTATTATGTAGCACAATGGGCATGTTACACATGGTATCAAAGCTAGGTTCAAATCCAGGACCTATGTTCTTGCTATGATTTACCTTCCAACATTATGAGTCTAATGTTTGGAAAATTCTTGTGCCAAGATGGTGCATCTCAAGTAAATTGCAAGTCAATGATTGGAAATGAGCGCCACCTACGGGACAAGAAGGAAAAAGAAGCCCTTGTTCATACTATTGAGGGAACCAACTATGATAATTCCATCTAGCTAACTAATACTAAGATAATCAGTCATGCTTTATCACCAATTAGTCAAGAGAAAAGAAGGATGAGAGATGAAGCTAATTTCAACAACTTATCATTCGTCTCTCTGGCTAGATCAAACTTGTTATCACTTTCTAAGGATATTCCCTTAGAATGTAGTGTTATTCCTGCAATGATATTTGGAAACCCTTGAGTAGTACCTATGGTTGAAGTTATTTTTATAGCCGCTAGTGAAGAATCTAAGGGATACATACCTTGAAACTATGTATCAAAAGATAAGTCTGAGGGTTACTATCCTTTTTGGGATAGAGATGAGAAAATTAGAGAAAAGAAAAAATTTGAGGGGTACACCCTATTGAGTTATGTATCTAAGAGTGAATATGATGGATACTCTCCTCTTGACTATTTAAATAGTCATTCTATGTAAAAGGAATGATATTGAAATCCTTATGAGTAAATTAAAGAATATTTATTTTTTATCAAAAAAATTGTGTATGAAAACCTCAATGAAATTTTATATGTGAATATTTTTCTCTTTTGAAATGTTTTCCTATGCATTTAGTAAACCATGATAGGATCTAAATAAAGATGAACTTCTAGCTATAAAATTACTTAAGATAATGGTTAGGACAAGAACTAATATTAGAGGGATTCAAGAAGTTAGACAAGGTCTAGAGAATGTCAAAGCCAAGTTGGATGGACTTCTAGCAATCAAGGATGAAACTAATGCAATGATATGAAACCTTGAATAAGAAGTGATGGGAAAAGAAATAATGGAAGAAGAAGTCCCAAATAATGAAGAAAATTAAGAAGTTCCAAATAATAATGAAGAAGGGGAAGATTCTAGAAACCACACTAAATCCAGGGATCAAGAAAGTGATGGAACTCAATCATATTTTGAGGGAACCAAGAGGGAGTGATTGGAAACTAAATTATCTAGGGATATGAGGAAGATTACCCCTTCTAAATTCAAAGGAAGCACTAGTGGAGAGGAATTCAAGGCTTGGTTAATACAAATGGAGAAGTGCTTCGAGATAAGGAATTATTCTAAAGTCATAAAGCTATATTGTGGGGAGCTTTCTAGTTTGCGGGAGAAGCCTCTAACTGGTGGATGAACAAGAAGATGAAACTTGGAATCAATTCCCTTAAACTGAATTGGAATGAGTTTGTTGAGATTTTTTAAAAGAGATGGTTATGCCAACTCTTTTTGGATCAAAATATCATAGATTTCTAGAATCTTAAGCAAGAATATATGTCAATGAATGAATATTGGGAGAAATTCACTCGTCGCTTGAGGTATGTACCAATGTACCAAAAAGATAAGAGATTTCATATCAGGAAGTTAATTATAGATTTGCATGGCTAATAGGTGGAGAAGTGGATGTACATGGTCTAGCCACTATGGACCTAGTATATGAGAAGACTATCAAGCAAGGGTAGAAGCTCAAAGCCATCTTGAGTTACTAAGAGAAAAATTAAAAGAAGATTGGATGGTCTCAATTCAATCAAGCTCCAAAGAAGTTTAATGAAGGTTAGGAATTTCAGAGGAAAGGGGACAAAGGATCCCTCAATAATTGGAATAAGTTGAGGAAGGATTATTAGGGAAACAACTTCAACAACTATAATAGTGGTAACTATAGCAAAGCTGGAGGGAATATTTGTAATTTTGAAAGGCTAGTAAGGAGAGGACTAGTAAAAGGATGCTTTATATTTGGTGGGGATCATTATGCTAGTCAATGTCCCAACAAACCATCTAATTGAAAACCACATGGTAATTCACTTCGTCTCCAATGGGAAATGTTTCAGCAAAGGATCCATGTAGCAGTGGACAATCAGCAAGTTGAATACCAAATCATCTTGTGGAAACTCTAGGTACTTTGTTTGGTTTACCTATTTCCATAATTATTGATACTAGAGCCATGATTTTTTTTATTTCAGCTAGGGTAGCTAATCATATTTCTAGGAAGGTTAGTATTATGGAAAAATATTGGGTTGTATAATATTCAAACTAGGCAAGAGCAATGATGAACCAATGATTATTTGAGGCAAGGGTTGAACTTCCAAGTTTCTCAACAGAAGTAAACTTGTACATAGAACCCTTAGGATCCTATGAGGTCATATTAGGTATGAATTGGCTATGGAAGCATAGAGCTAAAGTGGATTTTCATGATAAAACTATAGAATGTCTTGATGATCTAGGAAATCCAGTGTCTTTTAAAGGAACACCTAGAGAATTGAAATTGTGATAGATTTCGGTTGTGCAAATCCATAGATTAAAAAATAAAGGATGTCAACTTTTTTTGGTCAAAATGGATAAACTAGAGGAATTAAAAGAAGTCACTCCTCAAGATAATTTCATGTATCATGAATCGCAAGTTTCTCAGGAGGTTGAAGAAGGAGAAGTGGACTCTAAAGAAACTGATATGGAGAAATATCCCATCTTATGGAAATTTGTGGATGTCCTTTCGGAAGAACTACCTAGACTTATAGGATCAGAAGTAATAGGGTCAGAACCTATATCCAAAGCACCTTATAGGATGAATACAATGGAATTAATGGAGCTTAATGAATAGTTGGAAGAATTATTATCCAAGGGATTGATAAGACCCAGTGTTTCACCTTGCGGAGTGCTAGTGACCTTCATAAAGAAGGATGGTACCCTAGACTTATGTATAGATTATCATGCTTAACAAAGCTATGATAAAGAATAAGACCTGTTGCCATGTATTGATGATATTTTTTTATTAGATGCAAGGAGCAACAATGTTTTCAAAGATTGATCTGCGGTCCAATTATCATCAACTAAGGATCGAAGATGAAGATAGTTTCAAAACTGCTTTACGAGCTAGATATGGAAATTACGAGTTTACAATCCAACCCTTTGGACTTATGAATGAAACAAAAAAGTTCATGAACCTAATGAACAATGTATTTAGATATTGCTTGGATAGGTTTGTATTAGTATTCCTAGATGATAAATTTTAATCTATTCCAAGAATTAAGAGGAGAATTGTGAACATTTAGAGATAGTTCTCCAACAGTAATTAAGAGAGCATAAGATATATGGAAAAATATCTAATTGCACATTATTTCAAAAGGAAGCGCAGTACCTAGGTCACATAATTTTGAAAAAAGGGATTGTAGTTGATCTAGCTAAGATAATGGCAGTACTTGAGTGGATAGTTCCCAAAAGGGTACCAGAGGTTAGAAGTTCTATGGGTTTGGTTGGTTACTATAGGAAATTTGTTTTAAAATTTTTGAGAATAGCTTTTCCTATTACCTCATTATGAAGGAAGGGTATGAAGTTTAAGTGGTCAAATAAGTGTCAAGTAGCTTTTGACCTACTCAAGGAGAATTTAACTACTGCACCAATATTGAAGGTACTTGATCTAGAAGGCAACTTTACTATCTTAACGGATGCATCAAGTGAAGGATTAGGAGGATTTTTGATGCAAGAAGGGAAAGCTATTTCTTATGAATTAAGAAATCTAGCCCTATGAAAAAAATTATGCATCATATGATTTAGAGTTAGCAATAGTTGTTCATGCATTACAAATGTGGAGATATTACCTAATGGGAAATCCTTTTGAACTGAAGACTGATCACCACAATCTAAAGTATTTATTTACTCGATCCAATCTAAATTATTGAAAAATATGGTTGTTGGAGTTGATAGCAGACTACAACTTCAACATTAGCTACATCAAGGGAAAAGAGAATCAATTTGTTGATGTCCTAAGTCAAAGAAGGCATATCGCCTCTATGGTAACAATTCAAACCAACTTTAAGGGACAAGCTGCAAGAATCCATGGGTGATGAATCGTACAAGAAAGTTAAGAAATAAATCATAGATAATCCACAAGATGTAAGGTACAAAGGTTTTCACTTTGAACCAAATGAATTATTAAGGTTTAAAGGAAGAGTATATGTCCTTAATCCAGAGGAGTTAAGGAACCTCTTGTGGAAAGAAGTTCATAATGCACCATACTTGGGACATCCTGATGTGACGAAAATGTTAGCGGATGTGAAGCCATTATATTTTTGGAAGAGTATGAAGGGAGATGTTGTAATATTTTTTGTAATATGCTTAGAGTGTCAAAGATTAAAAGTATAACATCATCAACCTATGGGTCTTTTGTATCCACATGATATACCTAAAATTAAGTGGCAAGTCATTAGCATCAACTTTGTGCAAGGTCTACCCATGTTAACGAATAAGCACAATGCCATTCTAGTGGGGGTGGATAAGTTAACTAAGGTAGCATATTTTATTCTAGGGAATTTAATTGATGGAGCTCCTATCATAGCTCAAAAATTTAGTTAAGAGGTTTTTAGATTACATTGAATTCTTGAGAAGATCATTTCGGATAGGGATGCTCATGTGACATCTAGGTTTTGGAAAACCTTGTTCTCCTCACTTGGGAGTAAATTGAATATAAGTTTGGCTTATCACCCAAAAACTAACGGGAAAATGGAAAGAGTAAACCAATTAATTGAAGATATATTAAGAATGTATTGCATGGATCAGCAATACAAGTGGGAAGATTACCTACCATTAGTTGAGTTTGCATACAAAAATTGTTACCATTTTGCAATCAAGATGGCTCCATTTGAAGCATTGTATGGTAGAAAATGTCAAACTACTATAATATGGGATAAGCTAGAGGATAGGATAATTATTATGCCAAAGATGTTACTGAAAATGGAGGAGAAAGTATGAATTATTAAGCAAAGGCTAGTAGAAGCCAATGATCGGTGAAAAACCTATTCAGATTCTAAGTGAGTACCTAAAAAAATTTTAGTAGGAGAAAAGGTCTTGTTAAGAGTGAAGCCTCATAAGAGTCTCATCAAGTTTGGAAAGTTGTCCAAACTAGCTTCATGCTATGTAGGTCATTTTGAGGTTCTAGAGGAAATAAACCTAGTTGCTTATCAAACTGCATTACCACTAGCTCTTTCTAGGATGCACAATTTATTTCGTGTCTCATATCTTAAAAAGTATATACTAGGGGATAACCATGGTATTGATTGGAATGCTTTATAGGTACAAGACCTAGG
The DNA here is from genome assembly GCA_007258455.2 of Sequoia sempervirens. Taxonomy (NCBI): domain Eukaryota; kingdom Viridiplantae; phylum Streptophyta; class Pinopsida; order Cupressales; family Cupressaceae; genus Sequoia; species Sequoia sempervirens. The sequence continues at coordinate 288,521,161 of VDFB02000015.1, forward strand.
AGTGGTAACAAGCGAGCCTCTCAAGGTGCTCAAAACACATAATATTTACTTGCATAACAAAGAGGTTTTGCAATGCAAAGTTCAGTGGGGCCAGTATGCAAAATATTTTTCCATTTGGGAAATGTTGCAAGTGTGAATGAGTATGGTGGTGTTTCCATTAATGTTGTCATTGATGTCAACATAGTATAGGTTGTTGCAGAGAAAACAAAGAAGTGATTACAAGTGGTGCATGTAAAGTTGAGATACTATAGAGATGTTGTGAGTACATGAAGCTATCTTTATGGTGTTGTAGGTGCACTGATATGATGAGTTACCAAGTGCTTTTGAGAAAATTAATAAATAGTGAAGATAAAATTATGTGTGTGTTCAAAATGTGCTCCGGTATTTACTCCAAATTTCTTCTATGTTCATCATTTGCTCATGGGATTTGAAGTGTTTTTTAAGGGTATCCTTGGGTGATATATCTTGGATTATAGCTTCTGGTTTGATGAAGAGTGAAAATTGAGTTCACTAGTTTGTGAACTGGTCTAGTAGATTGTTTGTCTGTGGATTGGGAGAAATGTATCTACTTTGTAGTCTTCTGCTAGTTTTTTTTAGGTCTTATGGATTTGGAAGAAGGCTTGTAGTGGTTTTATCTATGTTCTCTCAAAAGTGTTCATGTTTTGGTGCTCTAGAAGATTAGTTTTAGAGTTACTATGTGTTTCTGTACAATCTGTATGGATTGATGGAAAGTGTCCTATGTATGAATATTGTTGTAGTAGCTGCGGATGAATCTGAAGGCATCTAATATGTATTCTAGTGTATGGTGAAGCATGTTATGTGGTCCACATTTTATCTTCTTGTTGTGAAAGTATGTACTTCAAAGTTAATTGGTGTTTTCATTAGGTTTGGCTGACTTGGTGTTTACATGTCATGTGAAGGATAAGTATCAATTAAGGAAGTGTGTGATTTATCCAAGATGTTGTTTTGGGTCTTGGTTAAGTGTTAATTTGGTCCACTCTCATTCTCATCCACTGCGAGAATTTTGAGTTGCTAACCTAATTTGAATTTGTAAAATTAAGCATGTATAGCCGACCTTGGAGAAAGTTTCTAAGGTTGAAGATGGTATAAATACAAGGAAATATGTTAAGGATTGGATGCCACAAGTGAGAGAAGAAAGATAGACATGAGAAAGTTTTTGAAAGTAAGTTGAGGCAGTAAGAAATTCAATGTGTTAGATTCCTAAAAGTAGCGAGTTGATGGTGTCTACGATTCTCTGATCAAGGTTGGAGATGTGTGTAAGTTGTTGTGGTGGATCTTCTGTTACACTAAGATAAAGTTCTCTATGTAACATTCTTCTTTCTATGTTTTTGTATCTATAGGAAGTGAGCCTCACTTTTTTGATAGTGAGTCCTTTTTGGACAGTGAGTCCTATCTTGGGCAATGAGCCCTTTGGTACTGAGCCTCTTGTAAGTAGTTTTACAATTACTCTTATATTGTGAGTTGATCCTCACTATGGTTTTTCCCTTATTGGGTTTTCCATGTAAATTTGGTGTTTCTTGTGTTTGCTTTCTGTTATTTTCTCTTCATGCTCATACTTAATAACATATTAAAGTGGATGTGAAATTATTTAAGATCGGTGGTATATGTGATTGGTGACAACTAATTCACCCCCCTCTAACTAGTTATCCTATGCATTTCAACAATTGGTATCAAAGCTTTGGTTCCTCATTGAATAGATTAACTGCTTGAGGTAGATCAGATGGTGAACAAATTGACAATCCCTATGTTTGATGGATTTGACTACAGTTTCTAGAAAGTGCAAATGAGAGGTTACTTGATCTCTCTTGGCTATAAGACTTGGAAAGCTGTTGAGACAAAGTATGTTTAGCCAACTAATGGTCCTTCTGTAGATGAGATTTATGCCTATGAAGAGAATTAAAAAGAAAGGTATGCAATCTATAGTGCTTTATCTAAGAATGAGCTAACAAAAGTTATTTCATTGGGCACTACTTATGAAGTTTGGGAAAAGTTGAAAGATATCTATGAAGGAAATGATAGTCAAATTACCAATAAGTTAACAGCTAAACATAGATATGAGAACTTGAAAATGGAAGAAGGTGAAGACATTTCAAGCTACTTTTAGAGGGTTAACATTGTAGTAAATGAAGTCAAAAATAAAGGTGGTACTCTAATAGATGAAGATGTAATGGAGAAGATTTTGATGACCCTACTAGAGAGCTACAGTGACAAGGTCTCAGCCATTGAAGAAGTTTATGATCTAAATAAACTCACTAGAGAACAACTATTGGGCACCTTGACAACATTTGAAATGATAAAATTTGGAAAAGAAAAGGAGAAAACAAAAACAAACTTCAAAGCCACAAAGATAGAAGATGATCTAGATGGTGATATTTCAAAGGAGTTGGAAGAAAATTTTACAAGGAAATTGAAGAAAGATACTAGCAAGTACAAAGGTATGTTACCTTTTAAATGTTTTAGTTGTGGAAATATTGGTCACTATGATTCACGATGTCCAAATAGAGCCATACACAAGAACATCACAAACAATAAAGACAAAAAGGACAAAAAGTTCAAGAAATTTTATTATGTTAGAGAAGATGCTGAAATTTCTTATGATGAATCTGATTTTAGGATGATAAAGATGAATTCTTGTTTCTAGCCTTAGAGAATAAATCAGTGTCTACTAACCATGGAAGATGTGCAAAGGAATGTGGTCCAAAAAGAAATAAGGAAAATATGGAAGGTACTCTAGTTATTGCATTCCATGCTAGACATGATGAATATTATTGGGTAATTGATAGTGGCTACTCAAATCATATGACCAGAGATAAAAGTAAGTCTACTAAGCTTGAAAAGTATGATGGAGAACTAGTCATGTTTGGAGATGATTCTGGTGCAAAGATTGTTGGAAAAGGAACAATTAGTTTTGATGGAAAACACAATACTGATGATGTATATTATGTTAAGGGCTTAAATCATAATCTCTTGACTGTTGGACAAATGTGTAGAAAAGGATTTAAGCTTGTGTTTTAGGATAATACTTGTGAGATTAGAAAAGGATCTGGAACTGTGGTAGTTCCTAGAAGAAGAACACATGGAAATATTTATCAGCTTAAGGGTGCTAATGGTCAGTGTTTTGTGTCTCAAGTTAATGAAAGTTGGCTATGGCATCAGAGGATGGGACATGTAAACTTTGAAAATTTGATCAAAATTAGTTCAAGAGAAGTTGTCAGGGATCTGCCTAAAATAAAAAATCCTATCAATACTATTTGCAAAAGTTTTTAGTTGGGGAAACATACAAGTTGTAGCTTTAAAGAAAAAAGAAAAATCAACTGTCGGAATGCTAGAATTGGTTCATATAAATATTTGTGGTCCTATGAGAACAAGTAGTCTTAATGGTGACATACCTTATTTCATGCTTTTAATTGATGATTATTATAGAATGACATGAGTTACTTTTCTTAGGGAGAAGGCTCAAGCTATGGATAGATTCAAGGTTTTCAAGGCTATGGTAGAGAATAGAGTAAACCTAAAAATAAAATGTTTAAGGTCTGATAAAGGTGGAGAATTCACCTCTAATGAGTTTAATATGTTTTGTGAAGAGCATGATATAAAGAGGAATCTTTCTACTCCTAGAACTCCTCAACAAAATGGAGTTGCTGAGAGGAAGAACTAGAAAGTTCAAGAAGCTACAAGGACTATGATGAAAGAGGAAAATGTACCTGAAGTATACTAGAGAGAAGCAATTCACATTGTTTTTTATATTGTTAAAAAATTCTATATCAAAGGTAACAACACAAAGAATCCCTATGAACTATGGTATGGAAAAATTCCTACTATTAAGTACTTTAAGGTGTTTGGAAGCAAAATTTATATTAAAAGAGATGATGAGAACCTAGGAAAGTTTGATGCAGGATGTGATGAAGGTTATTTCCTTGCATATTCAACCAAAAGCGAAGCATATAGATGCCTCAATAAAAGATTGAGAAGGATTGTTGAAAGTGCAAATCTAAAAGTTGATAAAGATATGCATAGATCAGTTGAAATAAGTGAAGTTGAACTAGATGAACCTATTTGTGGAAAAGAGAAAGAAGAGAATAAGGAAGAATAATAATAGATTGAAGAAGAAGAAGCTCTAGAACTTGCTCCCAAGACTCCAAAATATGTACAGAAAAATAATCTGGAAGAATAAATAATTGGAGACAAAAGCGAAGGTGTAAAGACAAGAAGCAAACTAGTAGCAGTTGAGGTAATTTTGTGTTTACTTTCCAAGATAGAACCTAAACTAGTGTGTGAAGCATGCAAAGATGAAAATAGGGTTAGAGCAATGAAAGAGGAATTACAACAAATAGACAAAAATCAAACATGGGAATTGGTTCCTAGATCGGTAAACAACAATGTAATTGGTACAAAATGCATATTCAGGAATAAGCTGAATGAGAATGGTGAAGTAGTAAGAAACAAAGCAAGACTTGTGTGCAAAGGTTATTCATAGGTTGAACGAATAAACTTTGAGGAGACATTTTCCCTGGTCACAAGAATGGAGGTTATTCAGATTTTTTTGGAATTTTCTACTCACAAATATTTCAAGGTATACCAGATAGATGTTAATTCTGCATTCCTGAATGGAGAATTGGAAGAATAGGTCTACATGGAACAACTAGAGGGATTTCAGTTATCAAAACAACCAGACATGGTCTGTAAGTTGAAAAAAGAATTGTATGCAATTAAATAGGCTCCTAGAGCATGGTATGCAAGGTTGGACATGTACTTCACTCAACAAAGGTTCAACAAAGGCTCCACAAATAGTAATCTCTATTTCAAGGTTGAAGGAAACAAAATTTTGATAGTGGTTGTGTATGTTGATGATATTATATTTGGAGGAAATGAGGGTATATGCAAGAAATTTGCAGAGGAGATGCAAAAGGAGTTTGAAATGTCTATGATTGGTGAGTTGAATTTCTTCCTTAGACTTCAAGTGAATCAAATTGATAAAGGCATATTCATTTCACAATCAATGTATGTTAAATAATTGATAAAGAAGTTTGGAATGAATGACTCCAAACCGTTTTGTACACCTATGGTGACTGGATACAAACTAAGGATGATGGATCTCCTAAAGTTGATCAGAGCATGTACAAATCTATGATTGGTGAACTATTATATCTTATTGCTACTAGACCAGATATCATGCAAGTAGTATGTTTGGTTGCTATATTTCAAGCAGAACCTAAAGAAACACATGTTACAACTGTGAGAAGGATAAATATTTAGATATCTAAAAGGCACTTCAGATTATGGTTTATGGTATCCTAAGGATACTAATTTTACTTTGAGTGCTTACACTGATGCAAATTGGGTTGGTTGTGTAGATGACTAGAAGAGAACAAGTGGTGTTTTATTATTTCTTGGATGCAAGTTGGTTTCATGGCTAAGCAAGAAACAGGATTCAGTTTCTTTATCCATTGTAGAGGTTGAGTACATAGCAACATCTTACTGCACATAGGTATTGTGGACGAAGAAAAAATTGAAGGATATAGGAGTGATGTGTGATGATGATATCCCTATCTTCTATATATGACTATATAAGCACAATAAATATTTCAAAGAATCCGATAATACATTCAAGGACAAAGCATATATCTATCAAATATCATTTCTTAAGAGAGAAGGTATTGGAGAATAAAGTCAGGCTTGAATATGTGACTATAAAGGATCAGATTGCTAATATATTTACTAATGCTCTTCCTAAGGATACTTTTGAGTATCTCATGGATAAGTTGGGGTTTACTTCCCCTCCTTTGAACTAGGTGCACATAGAGGTGCATCAGTCTAGTGAATCTACAAATTCATCGTTTGTATGGACTGATGACAGGGGTCTACTCATCAAGGGGAGTAGGAAGTATCATTGTTGCAGTATGAGATGTGTGGGTGCACTCTTAATGGGGAGTGATCAAATTATGTAATTTTTTTTTGTTATTTTCCATTTATTTCAAAGGGGGGGAGAGAGTCATGTGAACAATCAATGAAAAAGGGGGAGATTGTTGCAAGAATGAATGAGTATGGTGGTGTTGCCATTAATGTTGTCATTGATGTCAACACAATATAGGTTGTTGTAGAGAAAGAAAAAAAGTGATTGTATGTGGTGCATGTATAGTTGAGATAATTTAGAGATGTTGTGAGTATATGGAGCTATCTTTATGGTGTTCTAGGTGTGCTGATATGATGAGTTACCAAGTGCTTTTGAGAAAATTAATAAATAGTGAAGATAAAATTGTGTGTGTTTAGAATATGCTCTAGTATGTATTGCACATTTCTTTTGTGTTGATCCTATGCTTGTGTAGATATGAAGTGTTGTTTAAGGGTATCCTTGGGTGATATATCCTAGATTATAACTTTTGGTTTGATGAAGAGTGAAATTTTTTGTTCACCAGTTTGTGAATTGGTGTGGAAATTTTTTTTGTGCACTAGGAGAAATTTATCTACTATGTAGTCCTTTGTTGGTTTGTTTTTGGTCTTTCAAATCTAGAATAAGGATTGTAGTGGTGTTATATGTGTTCTATCAAAAGTGTTTATGGTTTGGTGCTCTGGAAAATTAGTTTTAGAGTTACTATGTGTGTTTGTATAGTCTGAATGGACCGATGGAAAGTATTCTATGTATGAAGATTGTTGCAATAGTCGTGGATGAATCTAAAGGCATCTAAGATGTATTCCAGTGTATGGTGAAGCATGTTATGTGGTCCACATGTTATCTTCTTGTTGTGGAAGTGTGTACTTCAAATTTCATTGGTGTTTTCATTAGGTTTGGCCAACCTGGTGTTTACACGTCATGTGAAGGATAAGTATCAATTAAGGAAGCATGCGATTGATCGAATATGTTGTTTTGGATCCTGGTTAAGTGTTGGTTTGGTCTGCTCTCATTCTCATCCACCGCGGGAATGTTGAGTTGCTGACCTAATTTGAATTTATAAAATGAACCGTGTGTGGCCGACCTTGGAGAAAGTTTCTAAGGTTGAAGATGGTATAAATATAGGGCAAGATGTTAAGGATTGGATGCCACAAGTGAGAGAAGCAAGATAGATGTAAGAAATTGTGAAAAAGTATGTTGAGGGAGCAAGAACTTCAATGTGTTAGACTCTTGAAAGTAGTGAGCTGGTGGTGTCTACAATTCTATGATCAAGGCTATGGATGTGTGAAAGTTGTTGTGGTGGATCTTTTGTTGCACTAAGATAATGTTCTTTGTGTAACATTCTTCTTTCTATGTTTTTTTATTTGTAGGCAGTGAGCCTCCCTCTCTAGACACTGAGTCCTTTTTAGACAGTGAGTCCTTTTTGGAGAGTGATTCTTATCTTGGGTAGTGAGCCCTTTGGTAGTGAGCCTCTTGTAAATTTTTTTGCAATTACTCTTATATTGTGAGTTGATCCTCACCATGGTTTTTCCCTTATTGGTTTTTCCACATAAATCTAGCGTTTCTTGTGTTTTCTATCTATTATCTGATCTTCATGCTCATACTTAATAATATATTAAAGTAGATGTGAAATTATTTAAGATCGATGGTGTATGTGATTGGTGACAACTGATTCACCCCCCCTCTCAGTTGTCTTGTGCATTTCAACAGGAAGACTATGCTAAGATTAAGAAAAAGTTTCCTCATGTATTACTTGTTTTTTATTTTGTTTATCATTTATGTCTATGTCTACTACTTAAAATCATTGGGGATGATGATTCACAAAGGGGGGGATATGTTACACCTCATCGTGCCACTACTTATTTACTTTTACCTAGTTGGGTGAAATTACTTGAAATGAGTGTATTTATGTTTTATGTGTTTTGGAAATATGAGAATTATGGCAACAAAAAATGTATCCCTCTACATTTTTGTGCTTGTTTAGGGCCTCGTTAAATTAAGCGCAATGTTTCTTTGATTTAGTATTGTAATGTGTTTAACACATTTACATTAGTTCTTGAGACCTTGTAAGCTAAATGGACTTAATTGTACCTTATTTAAGGTGTTGTAAAGTGATGTACCACACTTTCTCACTAATCTACAATTTTCATTATTAATAAGGCTTATTTATGCCTTTTTGGCCTTATTTTGCATCTGCAAGCCTTAATTAATGCATCTTTTCATGGATAATTGTGACATAAACTAGTATCCAATCATAATTCATATCTTTTTGGATTGTATGGAATGGATTTAGTGATCTAGGACTCATACGCCACTTTGGGTGTATGGTTCCCACCTAAGTTTTAGGGCCCCAATTTAGATTTCACATGAATCTAGCAATTTCTTGAAAAATGTGTTCAATCACCTAGCCTAATGGGACTCATACACCACTTTTGGCGTATGAGTCTCGTGTGACTTAAAATTAATTTAAATTCAAATTCTTGGTTGCATTTTATTCTCTTAAATTTGATGTTAGTTTTTAGTGTTGTAATTTTGAGAAATTTAGCATAAACAAGTATAAATATAAGTTTATTTCACTCATTTTCGCCTAAGAATTTCATGAGAGCGTTATTTATAGCAAGTTTTAGTTCATGAGAGCTTTCAAGATCTTACAAGCTCATTCAAGGGATGGTTATCAAGTGTTTTGGAGCATTATTCAAGTATCAAGAATCATGTCAAGGTCATCATGCATCATGTTTGTTTTTTATCTAACATTTGTGATGAAGGGTTTCACGATTCAAGCAAGTATTCAATTCAAGATCTACCACATTCAAGCAAGAGTCAAGATCTACATCCATTGGAGCCATTTCATACATTTTTGTTGCACTTTATTCCTATGGTTTGGTGAGTTGAAACATTATATTTTGTTCATTCATTATTCCTCCTATACATTTGATTTCATTACAAGGTTTGATTACCAAAATATGGTTTGAACAAGGTAAACCCCTTTCTACTAACAAAGCAAAAAATTTCCCTCTCTTTAGTGTGTGATTTGTAGGTCTAGGTTGAAGAAACGTGAAAGAGTAGGATTGGAGAAAATTGGTCAAGTTGCAAAGTTATGCAACTTGTCACCTTATTTAGAAGATCATTAAAAGGCATCTACAGAGAAAAATTCAGTAATTCAGTTCTAGAAATTAGGATGACAAGACAAAATAGAGATTTAAGAGAAGATTCAGGTATTGATCCTCTAAAAAATCCAAGCAGGACTAATACACCACTTTTGGCATATGAGTCTTAGTCTAGTGATTTTTCTAGTTTTCAAGTGTTCCAGACTCATCTTTGCCAAATTTTTCATTCCTGTATAGAAACCCTAATCTAGGACTAAATCACCTAGCTTGGCATATGAGTCCTATTTTTTATTAAAATCAACTTTTTCAATGTTTCAAATCCTCATCCAAGCTGCTACAAGTTTCCAGGTGCCTCTCTTTCCTTCTCTAGTCTTCTATGATGTTTTACATTCATTTCTAGGTCATTTAGTGAAGTTTTTCATATCATTAGGTTTCAAGATTAGGTCTTGCATGTTATTAGTCTTTCTAAGACCTAGCTTGGTGATGAACCCCTCTTTAGTCTCTAAACATATCGTAGGACAACCTTTAGTAGATCTCTTTCCTCCATTCAATCCTTGGATTGAGATCTCTAAGGTTTCCTTAAGTGAAACAAGAGTGTGAAATAGGAACTCTATCTCCTCAAAGATAGAGAGCCCACCTCCTATTTTCGATGTTTCATTTTGGTGAACCTACATTTAGAAAATTTTAATTCTTATTTGGAGTGCATCATAATCCTAGATCTATCCTGCATTAACTTTTCATTAGGTTTTGCATTAGTTAATTGGTATTCTAGGGTTTCTAAATCTTGCATTAGTGAAAGTGCATATAGGTTGCATTTTTGTATCTTGCATCATTGAATTTCATCTAAAATATACATTTTTACTTAGCCTAGACATCATCTGAAACAAAAAATATAACATTAACACAAAATTTGTTGAAAATAGTGCAAAACCCCTAAAGTAGGACTCATACACCCCTCTAGGCGATTTAGTCTTAGTACATGAGATTTTACCTAATTTCTAGGTATTTTGTGTTGATTGTTATTCATTGTTCTATAGTAACAAAAAAAGTATCCTTTTTTCTTACTTGATTTGGGAATAATTTTCATTGAATTAACTTAATTTTTCCTAGGTTTAATGTTGTAATGTGTTGTAACACATTCACATTGATCTTGGACCCCTTTTTAATAAAATGTAATTAATGTGTACCCTATTTATGGTGTTGTAAAGTGTTGTAACACACTTTCACACTTATCTAGGGCCCTCTTAGTTAATTGTGGTTAATTAGCCCTTTTAATTCAAATTTAAGCCTTATTTGTGACACCTTCCGAGGATCTATCATGAAACCCATAATTCAAATTACATAACATTTAATTGGGAAAAATTGAGGTCCTAGAAATTTGTGCTAGTTCCCATTCACCCTAGGTGGCGAATCGGTCCTCCCTCTATAGGACCCCCTTTTTTGGCATATTCTACCTAGGTTTTTGATGTTCTTTCATTCCTCGAAGGAAAGGTCCTAGAAAATAGTGCCAAGACCATTCACCCTAGGTGGCGAATGGGTCCTCCCTTAATAAGGACCCCATTTTTGAATTTCATTCTAGTGGGAATTTAATAATGGTTGTTTCTAGATTCGATGTCAACTTGAATTGTTTGAATTTCAAGGTTAATCTCTTAATTTAGTATAAATAGGGGGTTAATTCACATTGTTTCTCCTAGCAAATTTTATGAAGCATCCTATAAACTTTACAAGAGAATTATAGAGAACTTCAAGAGAATTTTCAAAAGCATCTCAAGGCAGAAAATCAAGAGTTTATTGCAGCAATTCAAGATCATTTCATCATGTCAAGGGTTTAGTGCATTCATGCATGTTGTTGAGCTAAGAAAGTTGATGTAACATTGAAGATCTATTACAAGCATTGTTCACATCTATTCAAGGATCAAGATCTACATTCTTCATGGCTACTACATGTTAGATTGTAAATAATTTATCTTCCAAGACAACATCCAAGGTATCAACATTGCATCATTTCATGTTCATGCTTCAATTTCATTATTTCATCATTTGGTTTAATTACCTACAAGGGATTTGACTTATGCAAACCCCTATTCACTAACAATCAACAAGTTTTTTTCTCTTTGAATGTGTGTTTGGATATTTGTAGGTTGAAGATAAAGTGCAGAAGAAGTTTAGAGAAAATTTTTCAAAGTTTTCAAGTTGCAAGATTGATCTTTATAGTGCGAGAACAAGGAATTGAAGCTACAAAATTAAGTACAAGTTTTTGGGAGCTAAAAAATAGGAATATGAGAGTGCAGAATTCAAGGAAAATAACCCAAATCTCAATTTCAGAAACCCTAATAGGGACCCATTCACCACTAAAGGCGAATGAGTCCTTTGTGGCCTAAAAATAGGCTTCTTGCAGCAAGGTACACACCATTTTAAGCTTTAAAAACTCCCCTCATAATTGCTATCACAATTATGGTTAGTTTTTTATTTTTATTTGCATCTTATTATACATATAATCACATGTTTAATGGTGGAAGATTAGTGGTTCATCATCTTGTTGATTCATTTTGATGCAGACCCTATTCTCTCCACCTAAACATTTTGGTGAACTCAACTCACTGAACATTGCTATTTTTTTATTTTGAAGTCTTTCATTGCATCCTAGGTTAGATCTTGCATTCATTTGCATCTCATTTGCATTGAATTAAGATATCACTTAGGGTTTCTAGAATTGCATTAAAAAATGCATCTCATTCAGGATTTAGATTTGCATTATTTTGCATCTCTCTAAATCTAAAAACTACAAAAAAAATTGGTCATTATGCATATCATTTGCATTTGAAAATCAAAACAAAATTGTATTTCAACATAGGTCTTTGCATTCATCTTTTCATTGCATTTTTAGAAAATATGAAACTAAAACTCACTGTCTCAGACTTGGAACTGAAAGACATTACTGAAAGCTTGCAAATCATTCAAAAATAGTTTAAAAATACCTAACCAAGACCCATTCGCCCTTACTAGTGAATGAGTACTTGACCAGGTTAGACTTGAACCTTCTGGCATATGAAAAGTCATTAAAAATCACTTTGGAATCCATAGAAATATCTTAGAAAAATTAACCATGACCCATTTTCCCTTACTAGCAAATGAGTCCCTATTATCTATTCTTCTACATTTTCTAGAAATTAAAATCTTAGTTTTAGGCTCTTGTTTGCTGCTATTACTTTCCTGTTTTAGTTTCTTGATTTTCTATTTCATCAAATTCAATACATTTAGCTTAAATTTATTCATTTTAGTGCATTGTTAAAATTCAAAATTGCATTCAAACATTTTATTTTCACCTTATTGCATTGTGTAATTAGTAAATTGCATTGCTTAGAATCTAAAAATTGCATTTCATTCTAGATTATTACATTGTCCCTTTGCTATTTTAGGTTTTGCACACTAGGGTTGTAAAACTTGCATGATCTTTACAACTTGGTGTCATATTCACAATACTATTATAAGACACAGTTGAAGGCTCATGTCATCCCATGATATCTCACTCACCATGGATCTTGGGTTTTCTAACTCTCTTTTTGATAGTGTTGTTAATCAACCCTCCATGGCTAAAGATTTGTATACTTCCCTTCAAATCTCACTGGACAACCTAAACAAACTAGATGAAACATTCAAAAACTTACAAGCCCATATCCTTAGTGAATGCATAGACATCAGCTTGGTTCCCATTATACAAAACCTAAGGAAAGTGCTTAAAACTAGAAATGGAACACAATTTTTCTATAGTCTTAGTCACTCCATTCATAACTATTGGAATAAGGAAAAAAATAATGATATACATGCCATAGTCAATCTTCCTAGTGAAATTAAGAACAATGTTAACATGGATAATGATAATATGGAACCACATCCTATAGATAAAGTGATAGAATTTATTGAACCGAGACCTTGGAAGGGCTCAACTAAAAAGCATCTTGACATTTCTTTCTCACAAAATGACATACTTAAACATGCACCTAATGGTCCTCTTTACATAGCTGGCTGAATCAATGATAAGCCCACTAATGAGATATTAATTGATCCCATATATGGAGAGAATGTGATAATTGAAGAGTTCTTATATGTGCATGAACTATATCAAGATACATATGACAAACTGAAAGTATGGATCAAGACACATAATGGGTTTTATTTCCCTACAATAGGCTCAATAGATCACCCTCTAAAAGTGGGAACAAAAAACATTAACTATCTCATTTTCCATTATTCTATAATCAAACCAATTTTGTGTGAAGCTAGGCTATCCATGGGTTCACTCCATAAATACTATCCCTTCATTTGTGTGTAAATGTCTAAAGTTTCCATTTGGAAATTATATCTTTACTTTGCATCATAGTGGATTTTATATTGCATTGGCTCAAGGGAAATTTTCACTAGATTTCATTTGGTCTGAGCCTATGGAACTATTGTGCCTATAACACACACACCCCATTTAGAACAGGGACCCCCCTTTTTTGTTCTGCTCTAGCCGGGTCGTTCTCACTTTGCACCTCATTTTGCAAGCCCCTATTTCTGGGCTTAAATTGGTCACATGCATTATAGTCATCAAATTTCCTTTGACAAAAATCACCTATCCAAGATTCACTAAGTCTTTGGCAGTTGCAGGCCTTGAGTTACAAATTTCCTTTTGCCTTTTGTCATTACTTCCATCCGGTGTTGCGGATCTACACATGTAGGTCTCCACATGTGGACCACCACTTTCATTTCACTGCTAGGCAATAGCTAATGCCTAACATCCACCCGCACGATAGGTCCCACATCTACAATTGCGTTGACACAAGTTTTCACACTATACCTACCCACCTTCCACTGTACCGAGGGGTTAGTGCTTGCATTAATGATCAAACAACTTATAAATAGAGCATGCCCCACTTGTCATTTTCACCATGCAGTTTGAATTTTGAAGAGAAAACAAGGAGCCCCCATGATCACAAGATTATCTGAAGGATTCAAGCCTTTGGTTCACTTTCCTGCGCTGATTAGAGGTAGGAATTTGCATACCTCTTCTTTGTCACACATTTAAATTGTTATAGTTAGAGTTCTATAACTATTTGAAATCAAAATCCATTAAACCCTAGCGACACTTGTGATTAAATTTGATTCTGGGGTACCCATAAAAATAATCTTTGAACTAGATGTTGTTGAGCCCGAGTACATTGGCTATGCATTTAACATTTTAAAAAATTTGAGAATCTCCCTAAATCGTGAACATGTAGGAATTTGTCTATCCATCACTGCTCTTAGTGTTGAAACCCTTGCGGCCCGCCCTGCTAATCTCGTCATCCATGTTTTTCCATCACCCAAAGGAATTGAAGTGAAAAAAACTAAGTTCATGATTCCATTCAGAAATCCCCATACAAGACTCCACTTATGGGTAGCTCCTATCTCATCACTTTTCCATTAGCAACCAAGTCTTGGCATCCTCCCACCATGCAGGCTCCACTTTTGCTATCGCCACAAGCAAACAACACCCAACACTTGGAAATTTTACTAAGTCCCAACCACCCTGCGGGTTGCTTCATGTGGCTTGCCGTCACTCGACTGTCATGGATTTATGGGGGCCTACCATTTCACCCTGCACTACGGACTCCACACCCGCTACTTACTACCTCAACCTCAAAGTCTTTCATAAACCTCTAAGTCTAGAATGAACTTGTGGGTTTAACCTTGTGGGTTTCTGTCATCGAGAAGCCATTCCCATGATGTCACTATCTAATTTCCAAGTGTCCATGCCTTCCCATTGTGTGGGTGATGCAGACCTTATTTCCTTGAAATCAAAACATAAATTGTATCAAGGAAGGCACTTGTGGATGCACCCTTATGGGCATCCGACTACGGGATGTTGCCACCCTGGAGTTGTTCTTTAATGGAAAAATCAATGTGTCACCTCACCATGCGGGCCTCGAGCCTACTTTCACCGTTGTCAGTCCTAAAGCATGCAAGTCACAAACTTTTGAGTGAATCATTCCAATAGGTCTTCCCATGCGGGTCATGGTGGTTGGAACTCTACCTGCCTCGATATATTCTTTAACAGAAGAAACCCAATGACCCTCCACTCATCGGTCTCTGTATTTCCCAACTCCTCAACATCCAAAAATATAAACAAACCTTGGAGGGAAAATTACCACGCGGGTTCCACCATGCAAAACTCCACATGCAGAATTCCACCCACCCTTCATCATTCCTCTAATGACAAAACATCAAAATCTTTCCACCCCACAACACATGTACTCCTTCTACCTGCATGACCTACAAAAGACCAATTTAATAAAGGAAAGCGACTAAGGTGCCCTATCATATATTTTCACATGTGCCCAATTCCTTCACAAGAAATTTTCCCATCAAACATGCCATGCAGGAATCCTCCTATGGGTGGCCACTTGTGGATTTCCAACAAGATCCCTTGAGATGTAAAAGAATGATCAATCAACATTGGTTAAAGGGCAAGAGGGGCAGTGCCAAAAAGGTGCCTTAGAAATTATACAAGAGTGATTTCTTTGAAGAATATCATTATCTAGTCACTCTCTAGAGCAAGGCGATGGGCCTACCTACTACAACATTCTTTGAAGAATGGATGTTCTACTTTGTAGAGGAGATCCTTTGCGACACCACTAGCTTTCACTAGGCCAAGATGATAAGTGACACTACTATATTTGACTACAAATTTTGATAAATTTTTGGTGACATATCGACAAAATATCGTCGACTTACCAATGCAACACTCATTTAAATTTTGTCGCTTTATCAACCAATTTTTATATGTTGAAACCACGACCCAACATTGTCAGTTAGCGCCATGGAAAATGTTGGCAGTGTCCATTGCAAAATCAACGTAACTTTGTCCATCTATCGACACAAAAAATCATAAAATGTTGCAGAATGTGCATTTCAAATCATCAAAAAAACACCAAATGTTCATCCATTTTTTGACGAGGTGGAGCAAACCATTGTTGCCATTATGATGAAAACTACATCGTGTGTACAACAACCTCGTCGCAAATTTTTGTGGTTCATCAGGCTATGTTTGTCGAAATTATGATGAAACCCTGTAGTTTTTAAAAAAAAATTATTCGTTCAAACATCTTCCCTCCCTAATAGGGTTATATGTATGGGTTTTGTTATTTGCATGAATAATTTGGCTGATGTATCTTTTGGTATAAGTCACTCCAACAAGTATTTTTCTTTCCTTGCATCCTTTATCGGTGTAGCTTATCCGATGTAATCCTATTAAAGAGACTTCATTCTATTGGGCCCAAAGCTATTCATTACTTCCAATGGTGATACTCCCATCGATGAATTCGATCAGCACAACTTTCACTGATGGTGCCTTATTTTATCCACTATGTTAGCGTAACTTGAGATATGTTCTCCCGACTAAATGTTATTGGTGTAAGATGTGTCGTCAGGCTGTCCATTTTCTATTGTTCTGATATAAATGTGTTCCTCCAATGAAATATATCAGTGCACCTCATGTTGAAATCTCGAGTGAGTCTATCTTTAACTTTCTTGAATAACCCATCGGTAGAACAAAAATAATGTGTCCCTGATACGAGCATTTTATCTTCATCCGAGTAGTATATGAGATTGGAATTTTCACTTGTTAGGCTTTCGATGGCCGATGAGTATTTTTTCAGGGAAAATTTCATGAGTTATGCCGATATGCATTTCCTGTGGTGCTACATTCTCTATTTGTTCCTTTTTAATCAAAATATACAACTCAATTTCTTATGTCGATCGGTATGAATGCAATGTGCCTATGCTGATATTGTACAATGTGCTTCCTTGTTCACATAGGCCATTCCTGCAATGTTTTTATCAGTGAAGCTTGCTATTTGTTGTGACAATATATTGTATCGTGCCAATTTATAAACATAAAACATGATTGGGGTGACATAGATACTACTTGGCCGATATGTTATATCTCTTCAATTTGAAATGTGTGAACAATGGGTCTTGGATACATATAGTGAGTAAATAGCTTATAAGAACAATGGTAGAAGACCTAGCAATGAAGGCTTGGGAAAAAACTACCATAGAAATTGCTAGATACGTCTCACATGACCTGCAATAATGCAAGTCCCAAAGCATATGGGCATAGTGTTGAAAACCCACACATGGAAACTAGGGACCCAAATTTGTGTCTTAAGGTTGTGGAATCCCTACAAAAACCCTCATTAACCAATCAAAAAGTAAAAAATTGTCTACTAATTTGAAAGGATTAATCACAAAATTGGTTTTCATAGTTGAGACAGGTGTGAATGAAAAAATGGAATACTTATGGTAAAATTTCAAATATGTGAAGATCTCCTTGGGAAAAAATCTAATAGTCACCTTCTTCTCTCATAGTGGAATAAAGTAAAATATGTTCTTAACATTTTACAAGAAAAAGTTTGTGTAAAGACAACATACAAGTATGTTGATGACATCATTGAACTGCACACCAAGCTCACAAATCAAAACAAGTATTGTTCCCGCAATGTATGAAGCCCACCTGATTACAATTGAGTTCAAATAGAAATTAAATCCACAACTAATGATTTCCAAACAATACACTCTATTTTTGGTCAGTTGTGTGTGTGTGTGTGAGAGAGAGAAGATCACTTTTGTGACGGTTCTCTAGCAAAATATGTGCATTCTTTCTCATATGATACCTGGGTGAATGAAAATAATAGTTAAACCCAAACCAACAACATATAATACATAATTGTATTAATTCTATCCAATGAAACTAATTTATCATCAGTGCATGAAGCACATGACAGGCGATTACTAGGAGCAATCCATCCACTCACTTACTCCATTGGTCACTAAATAAGAGAATCATCTATAAAATTGCTACCCAAATTGAAAGGTGCCCCTCATATGGATCAAATGACATGTAAGCAACTAGAGATGATTATTGGGAGCAACTGCGGAATCAATAACCTACCAAATAATGGCATGAAATCATCACTAACTACTCATCACATAGTGAATTGTGGATGATTTTAGCATTAACCACATAATTACAATATCTATATGTTTAATGATTTAACACTGTGTTACAGGGCTCTCTCCTAGACCCCTCATACCTAGACCTAGTTCAAACCACATACCAGTCTCAAGCCAATTCTTGTGCTAAAATGGTTGGGCTCTTCTCTTTTGTTTATGTGCTACATGAGTACATCCTAAGTTTGTCTAATCCAAACTCGTATATCCCCAGATGCAAGAATCATCCATGGATAGCTTCCCATGCAAAATATATCATCTAGGGTAACATATGAGATGTGTTAAAAAGTAAAATAAGTATAAAGGGTAACATATTGAAGCAATGAGAACTAATGAAAATCACATAAGCTTAAAAGTGCAACATAATGAAATATTGAAAAGTGCATTACCTTATTGAGCTTATCTTTGTTTTGAGAATAGTTTAATATTCTCTACTTAATAGGGCCACCCACATGATGGTGGAAGCTCATTTGGCTCCTCCCCACCCCCCCTTACATCACTCTCAATTCCCCATACCCGATCATATAACATTAATCATTCATTCATCCATTAATAACATATAACATTCATTCATTAATCCATTAATAACATATAACATTCATTCATTAACATATAACATTCATTCTTTCAGTTTTTACATATTATCAAAAATATGGTTGTCAAAAATATCAGTTTTTAGCATTCATTAACATATTATGAAAAATATGGTTGTCATAATATCATTACAATCACTTTGTTTTTTGTTTGTTTTTTGTAGCTAAAAAAAGAAGTGGAGTAAAGTTTTCTAAATCATTTGTCCCCCCTTCAGTTGGTCTTCCCTATGCTCATGATCTTAATGTATGCCTAGTCGTGTACTCAAGACATGGAGGCCACTGCAAGGGGGGTCTGCTGCAATAACAAAGAAATATTAAATTGATATGTTTTATTATTATTGTTACAAGTATTTCATTAATTAAAAGAACATTAGAGTGGTGCTATTTACTTGATGGGGCCACATCATGTTCCTAATCTTGTCTTATAGCCTCATGCTCAACATGATGAACACCCTCTAAATCCTCTGGAGTTGAAACACGAAAGGTTACATTAATTAATACACTAATTGCAATTAAATGTGTTTAAAAGAACATTAGAGTGGTCCTCTTTACCTAATGGGGCCACATCATGTTCCTGATCTTGTCTAGCCTGAACATGCTCAACATGTTGATCATGTTCTACATGCTCTAAAGTTGAAACATGAAAGGTTACATTAATTAATACACCAATTGCAATTAAAGATGTTTAATTGTATTAATCCATATTATGTTTTCTATAGCACATGAATACATCCAATACCAGGATGCACACCATGACCTTCATCTACAGGTTGCGCTCCACCCTCACCAGGTTGCATTCCAATTTCATGTGCAGTATTATCATTGCTTTCCTATTTAAAACAAATAGGCACATAATTACTTTATGGTGGAAATTAATATTTAATAGATTGCACAAGTATTCAATTTTAAATAAACTTCATTGAGTTTATTTACTTGTGTGTTGGATGCAGTGGAAGCTTGTGTTTTCCTAGTCAAGATTCTTAGGCATTCAACCAAAACTCCATAGCCTTTCTGGAAGGAAAATCTTCAAGTCCTCTTCTGTGGGAACTCTGTTGAATTCAGAGCCCTACATTTTTGCATAATATCATGAATTTTGCTTCTATGGTGTGATAAAACCAAAATTGTTTACAATTTATTATTTGGATGTTTCATTTATTGATACTTACAATTCATGTGGTTAATTTCATATAACCACTAAAGTCAAGTTTGTGATGCCCGTGTTTTTCTAGTCTTGCCTTTGTTTCCTTCGATGTGTCAGGCAACCTATGAAAAAAATTTAAATACGTTATATTATGTAAAAAGAAAGAGTAATCAATATATAATTACATTGTTGATAGTATCACATACCTTCCTTGGCCTGGTGGTTTCTTTTCTTTTTTCTTTTCAGCCTTCTCCTTTCCATCCAACACTAGGTCCTTCCGCTCCCTCTCCAAAATCATGGGGGGATGCTTGTACTTTTTTTTCTTCTCTAAATGTGACCTATATTGGTCCCTCACATACTTTAGATAGGTACCATCTTTCTTAAGGACCTTGGTTCGGTTGAATGTGTTATTACTGAACAACACAACTAAATGGTTAATGAGCTCATCTTTTAAATCTTGATTTTGGGCATTCCACCATGCACATATGGTGGGCCTGGAGATCTCCAATGTAATATCATTTATATGTTTATAAAAAGAATCATTTCCTACAAAATGATCATGGGATCATTAGTCTAAAAAGAGTGATCAATAAGTAAATTTCACTTGGATTATATATAATAATAATTAAAACATTTTAAAGTACCTAGGACCTTCTCTATCTTTATGGGAATGAAATCCTTGGTCACCACAAATGTGACCAACAATGTTATAGTACTAGTAATACGGGAAGATATAGGAAATGCTACTAAAACATCACCAATACTAGTGGCCTCTACATCCCCAGGTACATGTCCTGATGCATGTTCTAGCATGTGTTCGCTACCAGAGGGTGCACTACTCGATGCCTGCATGTTATGTGTTTTTGATATTTTAGTCAAAAATATAGGCATAGATGATGGGGTCAGATGATGTGATGTATGCATAGGAAGATCAAGATCGAAACTTGTACGAACCCCTACTCCCTGGGAAGCACCTGCAGTACCCTGATCATGGCCAACAACATCATGAGGATGCAAAAAATCTTGTAAAAACAACACATATTTTAGTTCATGACATAAAAGAGTACAAAATATAATACCATGAATGAACTTATGTTATAATTAAAGATCTCATGATAACTTACTTGCAAGTTCCATGCTCTCTCAGTCAATATTTTAACCCTTTCTCTTATCTTATCTATTTGAGGCACTATGAATAACAACTGAAGGATTTCTTCATTGCATTCTTTTGGGGTCTTCCTTATCATATCCAGAGGGTTTGTAGAATATGCGATGTCATCATCACATAATAGTGACTACACTTCCCTATGGATGCTCTCCTCTACTGTTGATGCCTTTCCCTGATCGTCCGACTGCAATAAGAATATTAAAAACATTATCGAAATTAACCCAATAAACTTATGAAAAAAACATAATAATAAAACATTCTGCTCATATCTAATTTGTACAATTACAATGAGGTAAACCTTTCAGGTATAAGTGCCTCAAGATGAATCATGATCTGTGCTTTTGGATGGAGCCTTCCCCCTTCGATCAATGTCCCACTGTGACAAAATAAATATAAAAAAACATTACTGAAATGAAACCAATAGACTTACAAAAAAAAACATAATAATAAAATTGTATATTGGAGTCATTAATTAGAGGTTGGGTAAAATGGTATATAGTACATACCACCCCCACAATAACTATTTTTCTATCTATGTGATTCAAATTGTAATCGATTAGCAACTCTTCCCCTGCAGTTATTGATTTTATCGCACATATGAATACATGGTTTCCCTCGTGCACCATAAATATGCAATTGGGTTGCTTATTTGTTGACCCAGGTCATGTACTGTTTATAAACCCTGCAATATTCCCTAATGCTTTTGGCCTTCCATCAATGTACATAGCCACTCCTTTATTTTGATCCTTATCTTTTAGTTGTATATAATTTACTGATAGTGCATACCTACGCATACTTCATGTATATCAAACCAGTTGCATCCAATCTTTGTAATTGTAACAAGGTTTGACATACTCCATCAATTTAGTAACTTTGTCATAACAGACCTTTATGTCATCCATAAAAAATAGGCCCAAACCATGTAATGATGATGGTGTTATGCGATATATCCTCTCATTGACACAAAAATTAGTGTTTATTGGAGGAAGTTCCTTGGGTACCCATTATTTTTGTAGATGTTTGTACCTCAAGGGAACCTCAATGTTTCCCATGCTCTTCTCATCATAATAACATGACCTCCCTTCAAAAGAAAAAAATACATGCATTATGAAATTTTATTCTAATCTTTTGACCTCTAGTTGATCTCCCTCTTTTAGACCTACTACATGTCTCACTTTCCTCTTCTCTTCCTGAATTTCCCTCACTCGAGGAAGACAGATCTGACAAATACCTATTTGGTGGTACCTACACTCATAAGGATGTTGAATGGAGTTCTTTCATGGTGATGTGATCCCAAGGTATGGGTTGGAGGATTAAAAACCAAGGTTGTCACTACTAGTCAAATGGATGTGAAGTTAACAATAGTTGTGAATGTATCAATAAACCTTGTAAGGGTCTGATGATCATAGATCACTTGGTAAGAATGGGAATGGTTTGTAGGGTCATCGAATTTTTTTTTGAAGCCTTGGGTTTTTGGAACATCTAGAGGAGTCATTGTCTTGTTTCTTGGAGGTTGATTGGGTGAGTTGGTGGAAGGTTGCTATTACTTTTTGCACCTGTCTATGAATTTTTTTGGACCACCTTCCTCAAAAACAATATTCCCTCTCAGGTAGTACTGGTGTCTCATTAGTTAGTCTATGAAATTTTTTGGACCACCTTTGATGTGAAATAGCCCCTTGTGTAACAATCCTTTCAGTCTATTTCTAAATGGACAGACCCCTTTCCTTTAATGATTAAGCTCCATAGGTTTCTACCCCTATGGTTTTTTGGGTCCCCCAAATAAAATAATAAAATATGGTCCCTACTCAAAAGAACCCAAAAATGTATTATAGTTTGTTTTTTTCTTAAGAATCTAGTTAAAGAGGCTAATTGGGTCCCTCCCTATCCAACATTCCTTCACCATTTTCCAGACACCCACAACATCTTCGAACCATTTATACTCTTTTGGAACTTGAAAAAAAAAAGTCCACTTTCATTAGTGTTCTCTTTCAGGCTTTCCCTAGTGCTGGCATTTGTACTATTCTTTTGAAGGTTTGGTTGAGTCAGTGAAATATTCAGAAGTTTTTAATGGCTCCTTGTCTTTTTTTCATCTCTTGTACTGGTGCAGAAGCACCTTGGCATAATTAGGCCTCTATGAAGCAATGTTTTAAAATTTGATTCAATGTTATTGTTCGTACTTTGTAAATCATGTTATTAGAGTCATGTTTCAGATATTTGAGGTCATGTTGAGGTCATTTGGTGTTTATTAAGTCCAAAAGTGCAAAAATGAAAACAATGTCAAAAGTTGTCAACTTAATCAAAAAGGCAATATTAAGAGATGAAGAGTCATTAGTGTTGGTTAGAGGCAGTTGGAAGGCTAAAATTTAGTTGTTTTTCCTTTAAAAAGGCTCTTGTATCTTTTAAAACTTCGAGGGTGGTCGAATAAAGAATAAGTTCAAGGAAAATCTCTAATTTTTAATCATTTTTCTTTAGAAATCTTGCATTTGCAGGCATTGTACGGAATTGTATGGCCTTGAAGGCATGGTAGAATGGTTGGATATGGTAATAATCTCAATCAACTTCCTGTTACATCAAATTTTATGCATTTTAGTTAAGATTTGTGTGAGTTATTATGGATTTACTTTAGACTACTAAAACCCTTAGTTAGGATAAGCAGAGACAAATAATTATGCTTCTCCTTTATTAATTGGTGGAATCTTCTGCTTTCTTGTGAGATTATCCTACTATGAATGTTCTTTCATGTTTCAATGGATTTAGGGAAAAATCATAAATATAAAATGTGAGGGAATGAAGTTTCTTGACTGAAAAATTGTGTGTAGAGTCTATAAATAGAGTAATTATGAAGGTTAAGCCCTTAGGGTTTTGTGAAAATACTTTGTAAACATACTTTGATGCTTTGAAGAGCATATACTAGTGAAAATAAACATGTCACAAGCATTGGACAAGTGTACTTTGGTTAGGAGTTAGTAAAGCAACAAACCCTTATCCAAATTAGGCCTAATTAGGCCTAAATCTGTCTGAGACAACAATGTTTGAAGCTTGTGTTGTAAGAGTTTGTATACCCATTTTGAATATGTTTTAAATCTGCAAGGAGTGCATTGAAAAGTTTGGATAGACTTGTGTAATAGTGCTTAGATTATGAATGAAGCCCTGACAAATAGGTTGGCAGACCTACAAGTGTTGCAAACAGGGTATGAAGGAACCAATGACAGTAAGAAATTTAAGGGCTTTTGATGATTAAGTGTGAGTTCTTGGTTGTTTTGGTTAAGAGATTACCAAGGTATAATTTGATCTCATTTGATATAAGGTTTGGTGTAAGCATGAAGTTAAAAATTCCATTGCTTTGACTGATCTGTCTAATAATAGCACTATTTTAGAGACTAAAATGAAAGTAAAGTATATGATTTTGTTAAATTATTAAGAATAAAGGATGGGAGATGGTTTACATTTGTTTGAAGTGAAATGGAATGGAAATTTTGTTGTCTATATTAGCCTAAATACTTTTTTGGGTCAGATTACTTTATGTTGAGTTGAAATTGTGAAGTTTAGGACAGTCATAAAGAGAGTTAATGGTAAAATGAAAGGGTAGACTGGGTAATTGTTTGTTTTGATCAAGATGAAGTTGAATAAGGTTTTTGAAGGTCTGGTAATGGTTTGGAACTCTAAAGAAAAATTTGAGTGTTTGTGGTGAGTTTTGTGAAGGGAAATATAGTTGAATAAGTGTGTCAAAAGAAGAAAACTTCAAGATTGCTTGTGACTTGTCAAATGAGATTGTGTGAGTTTGTTTCCTTCCTCTGACTCTACATCATGTACTTATATACATTCTATTATGGACATGCACTAGGAATTTTTCATTGCACTCATGAACCATGTATTTTTTTTAGTCCCTTTGATCATTTGTGGACCTCAATATGTAAATTTATTTCATCGAAGTTTAGAAATTTGAACCCTAGTGAACTTCATGGGCTATTATGTGACTGGAATTTCTTTCAATCTTATAGTAGAAAAAATATGCTAAGATAGATACAAAAACTACAGTTCACAGGCCAAAAATACTAATTGACCATCTCAAAGCTTGGCTGTTCAAACTAACCAGACACCAGTACTAGGTAGTACTTGGGTTTTTCAATGGGACATTGGCTCAAATTGACCAAAGTATAGCATGCAACACCTCAATGGGAACGAAAAAGTTCTAAATCACTGTATATGCAATAAGATTTCTAAATGTGGGGGAAAAATCACTTACAATCATTGTCCCTTCATCGATTTTATCTTTTTGAGTGCCCTCACCTCTCCCTCTATCTTTCCTCCTACCAAATGGTTCCTAGTATTCCTCCTCACCTCAATGGCCTTGTAACACTCATCCAGTGAAGTCTCACAACTCTCCACTAAGGGGATGGATGCAGTGGTTCTCGACGCAACTCTCTAGTTAGGGTCTCGGTGCAGTATGCTGTCGTGCTCTTGCACAGGGCCAAAATTCAAAATATATAGTTTATATATATGCTATGTCAACATATAGTTTATTTTATTTTCTACAAAATATAATTTTTGTATGGTGGCTTGCTGAGCTTATATAGTTGGTTTTCTCTTTCTTTATAATTTTTGATGATTTATTTCCTATGACATGATTGAATATTATCTATAGTCCTAGTGATTGTTAAAAAGGCTTATGATATTTGATGTTTAATCATGATGGATGTCTAAGAATTAGTGATTGAAATACTACTTGACTAAAGATTGAGATATTTGATATTTTGTCATTTAAAATCATGGAAGAAATGCTTGCAATCAATGTCTTATTAATGTAGCCTACAAGGTTTATTTTCCTAGTTTTTTTTTATCCTATTCTTGTTATGACTTGTTTTTTTACATTGGTCTATTAAAGTAATGGGGATCATATCTAGTGAATCAATTCTTTTAGTCTCTTTGATTCTTATCCTTGTGCATAACGAGTTTTCTTCTATCCTATGATTCATTGATTGTTGGTTTAAAATACTCATTACAACTAACATGTATATGAATTATGATGTGGGTGTGAGAAGGGATTGTTGAATATGAATGAATGGTTTAGGAAAGTACTCGTTAATCCAAATGAGTCATTTTATTGTCATGGAATGTGTTAAGAGACTTTAAAATTAATATAATCAATCTAGTTAATATTGACACATATAAAACACTCCAAAGGAACTTCAGAGATATGTTATGACATAAGAAGATTGTTAAGGTGATGTCAAGTCTTGATCCATTAGGGTAGGAAAGCATAGATGCATTGGTACAAAAGGTTCCATTCAACTTGGAGGAAATGGATAATTACCTAAGTGGATAATGTGAGATTGGGCCAAGTTTATATTATGATACAAATAGCTTGGGAAAAGGGATGATGAAATGATTAAGTATGGGAAATTGTAGAGATAAATATAACACCAAGGGAAGAACACTCAAACTAATTTTAGCACTATGGACTAATCCAAGACTCAAAATTCCACTAAGAGGCATCCCTTACCTCTTCAATTAATTCCATAGGTGGGTTTATCCTCCAATATAGTGTCATTGGTTAGCTTATCATGTGAACTTCCGCTATAAGTAGGATTAACATACACTTTCATAACATGCATGTGTGGTTTCAAAAGGTTTATACGTTCTTGTGAATTTGAAAGAAAGGCATGTTTTGAATTTTCCAATAGGTGTTAGGGGTTAATTTGACTTGGTTTTAGCATTAGAGTGACAAACCTTGTGGTTTAGGTTCTATAAACAAAATATACTCATTTTTTTTCCTTCCTATTATCATCTTTATATTCAACGAGATTTTTAAAGATCATCTAAATATTCATTGCTAATGAAAATGCACAAATTTATGTGCAATAGATCCAAGGTGAGGCTCAAAGAGCCTCATTGTTTAAAACCATTAACCAAAGAAATGCTAAGAATAATATATGAAAGAGATGAATAATAAGGCAACTTGTATTATAAGGAAGGACGAGATGCCTTTGGGTATGTGCAGGATCATGATGGGCCAAAAAGTGGAATATGATGGGTATGTGGCTGACGATTTTTTTTTTACCCAAAATTGATGAAACAAAAAGGGTTTTTAAAGGAGATTCTCAGATTTCCACTAATATAAAATATTCTTTACTTTGAATTTAATAGGTAATTATTATTCATTTTTCATTTGAATTATGACTAAGGTCCTAATTGATAGGCTGATTGAAAAACATATATAGCTTTCAAATGGTATCACATTTTTTGAACCCAAAACATGTGTCACATTCTATGCTTCACATAATATAGGATTAAAAAAAAATAAAAATTGAATTTCATGAAGTTTCAACCAAGTTAAGGTGGTTAGACATACGAGTTTTTAATATTTTTAAAAAGTTACAATTAAAAATTCATAATTAATTATTTACTTGGAAAAAAAATACAAAAAAATATGCACCACATCGGGACATGAGTCTTGTACTTATATCTAAAATCTTAAAAAATATATTATCATTTTATTGTGGTTAGGGTGGTCGATAGACACCTACTTCTTATTTTTCCTTGAAATTTAAGTACTCTGCATTGAAATTTCAAATTTTCACCAAATAGATTTTTTTAAAACAAACCTAGTAGTTTAGAAACTACATTCAATTTTCTACAGATTCTATTCTTACATATTTTTGAAATAATATAGATAAATTATTCAAATTTTTATGTCGAGTTGCCTAACTCTGATTTTTCTAATTTTTTTGCCACTTAAGGGCCTATTTTTTCCATGTTGATCCTGCACATACCCCTTTATATAGCATGGCCATCATGTTTGAGTCTCAAAACACTCCCATATCATCAACACATGTGTCTAGGCTAACCATGTCAAGTTTCACTCCATACAAGCACAAATTGAAAAAAAGTCAACGTTGGCCCCATTTACATGTCACTATGCGGGGTCAACATGAGGAAACACTAATTTCTTGGAAATGAAATAACCAAAGATATGATCAAATAATATTTAATCATAAATAGTCGTAGAGTAATTAGGATTTGATCATATGGAAATTTCTAGGAGAGCTACAATAGTTGTAACATCATGAATTAACAACTTTAAATATTACATCATGAATTAATTATGTAATGGCATAAAAATTAAAAATATCATGAATTAATTATGTAACCATAAAATTCAAATATAATTCTATCAAGAAATCAATATCAAATAGATAATATAATCACATAACTCATACATTTCAATGTCATTGATCTTCTTCTTCATCCAACTCTTTGTCCAGTATCATCCAATCTAGATTCGACATTGTAAGGATTGGTCATATCATCATCATCATTGATATCAGTTTTGATAATGTCATCATCCACATGGATATCATCTTCATGAACATTAACTCCTACATCATCATGATCTAGTTCCTCTTCTTTGAAATCTTCTTCAGGCACATCATCAACTAACTATTGATCCTGATCATCATCTACAACATCTTCTAGTTATTCGGTATCTTCTTCTTCCATCACATTATACTTTATCGGCCTTCCTCTTGGATCATGTCAAACAAAAAATGACCAACTCGGTTTACCTAGAACCTCTGAGTAAAATACCTGCTCACATTGGCTTGGAAGAACATAGGGATCATTTCCAGCTAGCTCGATCAACCTTGTATTAACCATGGTAAATCCATTATCATGTTCAATAACAATTCTCTTGGGATCATTAAATTCATTCAATCGTAGCTTGTACCATTAGACGATGAACATAACTAATTTGAAGGACTTAAAGTCACACTCAAGCATATCATCCAAAATCCCATAGTATTCATTTTCTAAGACTTGTGGATGTATGTCGCTTCTAGATGAAACATTAGTCACCTGAAAGACTGCAGTTATCCCAGAATCACAAGTTTTCTTTGTGTCATCCAACTTTTTGATTCAAAATTTACAACCATTGCACCAAATAGCCTTGTGGTGTTTCACCTGCAATATTTAAAACATGTAAAAATTATTGCATTGTCAGTTGATAAACATATTTATTCTTGGCCAAATGTATGCAAAGAAAAAAAAACTCAACATATATAAACATCAATATAATTGAAAATAATTAAATAATATGGGTGATTAATATATTTATACATACTTTTTTATCTCTTAAACCATATGCTAAATCAATTTCCCTTGGTGTAACATTGGAATCTCCATTACAATGAGCTTCTTTAACCAATGAAGCCACACCTTCCCATGTTAATGCATGACCAGATTGTTGATTGTTCAATCCATACCATCATCTAATCAAGATTGTTTGCGACGTACAAATGTAGTGCATCCCACTCTTAACCAACTGTATCAAAAAAAATTAAAATTCACAAATGATGTATAATTAGTTAATTACTACAGTATACAACCTTAATTTATAATTGATGTACCTGAAAACCTGACATCCCACTACCAATGATCTTATTATCTTTTGTTTTTGGATGAAATCAAATTAAAGGAGTATGCATAAAGAATTAATTATGACCCTGAAGGGTACATACACTTTTGTAAGGAAAAGAAAAACCTTAGTGGATACACCCATGTTCCTATACCGAGGGAAGATGTGTTTAAGAACAAAGAAGACAAAGAAGTAGAGGAGGTTATAGAAAATTTCATGGAGTGAGAGAAAAAAAAGAAAAGGTTGCAAGAAATGGATGGTTCATTTGAACAAGAATTTCTAGGAGAAAATGAAGCACAATCACAGTAGAGAACATTCTCTCGAATGATGAATGATGAATATGAAGAACTCCCTGACAGGGACTTACAAGTAGCCAAAGAATTACCTGTAGATGAAGATGATAGGATTACAACTTATGAATCCTTTATTTTTGATAATTAGTTTTTCAAGTCAAGAGAATTTAAATATTTTTTATATAATTACAAAGGAAAAAGGTTGAGGGAATCCATCCCAAATATTACCCCTGAAAATGAACAACAATTGATGAAAAGGTTGAAAGATGATATAGATAGTGAAGTGCAGAACATGACCCTTGAAAGGGGTAGATAGTTATTACTTGAAGCTGGTGTAATAGTATTTCCTAGTTGGGACCTCAGTGCCACTTTAATTTTTGATATTTTTTTGCATAACAAGGAAGGAGAATACAAGTTAAACATAGAGGGTGTGAAGGAAATTTACATAGGGTCAAGATTCAATACTGATGAAAATTCAATGTTGATATGGGCACTATATCCACCTCACAAAAGGCCAAAGATCATCGATATAAAAAAATCCTTTGGACACATGATGACCCTTAAAGTTGGGGAAACTAATCCTATGGCTTCAACAGACATGGGCATAAGCATTGCCAAGTTCAACAAGGCACAAACAATACAATTGATGAAAGAAAGAAATTATTACAAAATGAAAAGTGAAAAATTAGATTTGGAAATTACTGCCATGAAAGATACCAGGATGACGATCACCTCTGGAACTGATACAAAGTTGCAAAGTGAATATGAGTAGTTGCAAGAACATCAACAACTAGTAGAAAAGATGAAGGACCTTCAGTTTGACACTGTGGAAATGATGTTGCACAAGAGATTTACAAACCTGAAGATATGCCTTGATGATTTTTGGCATGTTCACAAAAAGAACTATGAAGCCATTCTTGAGCATGGGAGAGTGAAAAATAGATTGGGTACTAAGAGACATGATATGCAACTACATGAGGGATCCGACACCAATTCCATCTTGTCCATTGACATAATCATGAGAAAGCATGAAAAATATGATGAACACTTACACTCAGTATACACAGGGTTTGATGATACTGTGAATTTGGGATTACCCAAATTATGTGATGAGAACGAGTTTCTAAAGGAATGAGATGATTGGATGGATGAATGCAATAGGATACTTCAGGAAGCATTGGATACAGTCAAAGTAGAAGGGCTATTATTGGATGGAGCATGCAAACATATGGAATTGATGATAATTCTCGAATATGAAGCCCGAAATGCAGTGCATGATGCAAATACCCATACCTTGGAGGAGTATAAAAAACATCTCTTAGCAACTAAGTCAATGTTAGGAGAAGATTAAATTGTTTTATAATTTTAATTAAGATCAGTAGTTTAATTATTTTCCAAAAGACAATCTAAAGAGACACCTTTGTTGGGTCTATTGGAACTGTAAAATTTTGAAAAAACTACACTCATAAATCCCTCATAGAAAACAAAATCTTGATGTAATTTCTTGTGATCACAACCAAATTTGATCCCAAAAAAAATCTCTACGTAAAAACATTTTGATCCATATCGGAAAGAATTGGTGCAGATCTCCTTGATCTCTAAGCCACTGTTTTCCAATGATGGTGTTTTTGGCATATCGATAGGAAATCCAAGTTGTCATATCAATCAAAGTGCCTAGGTGAGTACATATTGGGTGGACATAGCTCACAGTTTGACCAATGTAGGGGATCATCGGCAAGACAAATGATATCAGTGTGAGATCTATCATTCAGAATGAGCTTATGAATTTCCCCGATGAAATATATCGGCGAGACACTTATCCTCTCACACCAATGATATAAAGGAAACTACTCATCGGGAAGAAAAGCATCATCAAAGTGAAGCCAACAAGTCATACTGAGCAATTATGTCTTACCTTTGAATTACCATCAGTAAGAAGTTCATCATGTCTCACCGATCAGGCACAAAGAAGCATATCGGAAAAATAAGAAGCTATCGATGTAAGTTCAAAAGGTTCTCCTGACACTCCATGTCATGCCAATGATATTGGTCACAGTCTTGGTGACATATTCAAGATCAGAGGAATGAACATTGGGGAGACTCGTAGCGTCACAAAAACTACAGAATGTCTTAGTGAATCATGATCTCTTTTCGATGAAGATGCAAATAGATCAAAAGATCATCAAAGTGACTGTTGGTGACATTTAAAAAGATCGAGAGGATAAATTGTGTATCGATGAGAAAGATATCATGTTTCTCTAACCAATAGGTTGTTTGGTGAATGTTCAAAAATACCAAATATAAATAATTTCCCATAATTCAAAGTGTCTTGTTGATACAGGGTACTTGATGTGACAGTGAGAATTTCAAAAAGATTGTGAACTTGTGCTCAAAGCTGAAACATTAATGGTGGAAAGAACACAAAGAGATAGTTGATTTCTTGAATTGAATAGCAATAATTGAAAGGTATTGAGTGGAATTCATGATGGAAGAAATAGGAGGAAGGATGAAGAACCGGAGAACCTTGCGGCCAAAGGATTTTAAATAGAATGTGTGAGTTTTTTGCAATTTCATTTTCTAATTTTGTCATTTTAAAAAAGGGTATAATGGAGGGAATGACCTCAGGGAAAAAAAAAGAAAAAAACAAAGTGAGAGTAGTCACCCCAAGAGTAAAAAACAAGAAATTGAAGCTGAAAATGAACCAAGCGTAGTCGAAAGAAAATTGAACTAAGACCTAATAAATCAATTGCTCGGCTCTAGACCTAGGGCGAGGTGCTCCACGTAGCTTAGGGAGGATGTAGAAAATTTAGAAGATAGGTACAAACACATAGGAGATACATGGACCCCAATTAGGGGATATGAGTTATTCATCTTCCATTACCACCGAAGGAACCAGTATGAACCAATGTGTAACCCCTAGAAATTTAACCTAGGAAAGCTAGTCTATCCAAATGTGTTTGTAGATGTGGAATTGATAAAAATGTTAGCTTCTAGTTATGACCCCAAGCTAAAAGCTATTTGTTACCCTTCTGGAAAACCATTCACACACATATCAGAGGTTGTAGTCTATGAGGTTTTCAATTTAGAAGGAGTGTGTGACAAGAAAATTGTGTATGAGGAACTAGACAAAGAATTTTGGAGATTGGATACTATGTACAAGGGTTGGAGGCTACCACTGTATAGATTTAAGAAGGCTGGAAATGCAGCCCCATTAGATGATGGCGATGGTCCCCCATTTCATGTCGACCTATTTGAACCATACCTGAAGTACACCTATTTCTCAGTGTCTCAAGTGCTAGGGATGGATGCCCCTAAATACATCTTAATTGTGTTGATGGTGATAGCAGATGTCCAATGCCATAACTCTCGAACTTTTGATTATGCCACACATATTTTCAATGAACTTGATGCAGGATTGATGGTGATTAGGAATGGCTCCCCTATTTTGCATTTGTGACATTATTCAATCCTAATGCATATGATTCTTTACTATGGGAAAGAATTAAAGATTTGGCCTAATAAGCTAAGGGTTTCACAATTTGATAAAGAGGGGGGTTGTTGTTGGTACAATTTTGGACTGCTATTTGGGATAATAGATTTTTCAATTCATGCTTCATACATTTTGAAGAATATTTTGTGAAGCCATTGTATAAATTATATAATCACCCTTGTGAATATTCATTGTCTGATGAGATAAAAAGGTTCTACAGACCCAAGGACTTTAATGGGCCTATTATTCACAATTGGAGAGGCGGGTCCTATTTGGAAGATGCAACAATGATCAAGATATATGGATTCGAGGATGCACCCTTTATTCTTCCAAAAATAGTACCTGGCAAAATTATATATCTTGAAATTTCCAGGCAATTAGATTATTCCAATTTCATGAATTTAAGCTCTTTTGGAAAATAGGCATTTATTCCTAGCACACTTTTTTTTTGTGATTTCACTATGTTGGAAAGGGAGGGATATGATTTGGTTTTGAATAAATTGTTGTAATATAACATGAAGAAAGGTCCACCTCGAAAAGGATTCGATCTAGAGGGGTATATCAACTTTTCAAGGGACAAAATAAACTTGGGTGGGTGTGATCATATACCCTATCAATATGATGATTTGATCATAAATCTGGAAGAGGAGGAAGAAAAAAGAGTGGTCAATGAGTACAACAGAGGATTTCTAGATGTTGGGATGCTATCTTTAGAGGAGGAAACACCTGGTGATAACAGGCCTCACAGCACAACTGGAAAAATCTCCAAATCAAGAACTCAAGCTTACAAATGTCCTCCTAGGGAGATATAAGTTGAAGAAAGTTCAAATTCAAATGCAAGACAAATTGCATAGAGATGATTTGTAGCTGATGATGAATTTGTAAGAGCTCCAGAGTTTAAGGCTTTCTTGTATAAGCAAAAATGCAAACAAATAAGGGAATCAGTTGGAAATATAACACCAACTAATGAAGGACAGTTGTTGGGTAATCTAAAAAAAAGTGTGGATAAAGAAACAAAAGGTATGACTCCTGATAAGGGGAGAAAGATGCTAGAAGATGTAGGAGTCATGATTTTTCTCGAGTTAGATTTGAATTATGCCTTAGTCTTTGAGAGTTTCTTGAAGAAAAATAATTCCACATATAAGCCCAACCCTGAAGGTGTGACAGAGATATACACAGGATCTAGGTACAATCTAAATGAAGGGTTGCTCATGATTTGGGGCCTCTATCCATCTCATAGGAAATTAGTTGTGATTGATACTGAAAAGGAGTTTGGGCATGTGATGACCTTAAAAGTTGGAGAGATTGATCCCATAACCACAACATATATTGGCATTAATGTTGCTAAATTGAATAAAGCACAAATTCAGATGTTGACAAAAGAAAAATAAATTTATAGAATGAAAAATGAAATATTGCTTAGAGAGAATGATCATTTGAAGGATATGGTGGGGATAACATTAGGACCTACAAATAAATTAACTCAAGGAGATATTTCTCATACAAAATATCAGTGGGTATGATCAGATGCATATTCACAGGGAAAATATGATGCACTCACTGCAATGATAAAGAAGAGGCAAGCCATCTTGATGACTTTGCTAAGTAAACTTTGGGGAACACATTTGAAAAACTATGTTGCAGAATGAGAACATAAGAGGATTGATGGGAGAATCCATGAGAAACTCCAAGAAATAAGTGAAAGAGGTGTTCCAGATAATGCAGCTATTGATATTGCCAATCATTTCATAAAGAGACATGAGGAATTTCAAGAAGAATTGCAGGGGGATGAACAGGGGCTGATTGATATGCCACTAAGAAGGGATTACCAATGCTATTCGAAGACAAAGGAGAATTGAAGGAAAAAGAGAAATGGATTAAGGAATGTGAATCAATGCTGCAAAAAATTATGGAGGTAGCTACAGGAGACAATTCAACACTGGATGAGGCTTGTGAGTAGAACAAATGAATGGTGATCATGGAGATAGCAATTTGGAATGCACTTGGAGATGCTGACACACATGAACATCAGGATTACCTTAATCATTTGTCAAAAATACATTTATGGCTAAATAGAGCCTAACCACTAGTTTATTATTGTTGTTATGCAAAAAAAAAATTGAAAGGATGTGTCCTTTCATAGTTTGTTATATTTATACCTATTCTATGTGATCAGGGGAGGAGATAGACAAATAAAAAAGGAATACTGTAGATAGTTTTTGTAATGATGTTTTCATCAAAAAGACTCAGATGCATGCATGAAGCTCAATGAAGTTAATGAAGATATATGAATTTGTGGCTTAGTCTTTGGTATCAGCTGTCTGTGGAATTATATAGTTATTGATTGTCTCAATTTTGATGCTTTTCTGTTGTTCAAATTGGTATATCAAGCATATATTAGTTTTTCGATACACATTTGATGTATTTGTGTGATGTGATAGTTTGGTTTTTTGAAGTAAAGATTATATCCTTATAATCAATCATAGTAATTGGAAAGTATTAATTGGATCAATAAGAAGAATCAAATAATTAGGGTTGTCATCCTGTCTCAAGTAGAGTTGTCAACCATTTACTTGCACGTTTGTACAAGTTGCAAACTACATTTGTGTGTCAAACAGTTTGAATTATTTCCATCATAGATTACACTTTTCTAGATCTTCATTAGACTCCATATACCCAATGAGGAATTGGTCTTACATACTTCATTTTAGTTCATCCATTTTATATTTTACATCTATTAACTGAACATATTAGGATTAGCCTTGATATTGCTTATACAATCTATACCATAATAAAGATTCAATTGTCCACTCCCACTTGCCATTGTGGATAAATTGCTTGAAAAATAAACACAAATCAAGTCTTCTTCATTCATATAGGTATACCCGCCTA
The DNA here is from genome assembly GCA_007258455.2 of Sequoia sempervirens. Taxonomy (NCBI): domain Eukaryota; kingdom Viridiplantae; phylum Streptophyta; class Pinopsida; order Cupressales; family Cupressaceae; genus Sequoia; species Sequoia sempervirens. The sequence goes on from VDFB02000015.1 coordinate 288,557,202, forward strand.
GGTCTAGCAGCACCTGAAGAGAAGAAGGTCTAAACTATTTGGCCTCGTATGTTACCCCTAAATGTACCAAGAGTCTGGCAATCTCTTGAGGCATTTTTCCTACATTTTTGAGAGCTAACAGGGTCTTCTTCTTATATATATGAAATTTGAATTGTAATATTTGATCATCAACACTTTTTAAGATATTAATACTTTTCAACAGTGAAAGAAGTATTTTTTGGAGTATTCTAATTAATCTCCATGACCATCTTATAATTACCTCTCACTTTCCTAAATCTACCTTTCCCCATTAGTTACTCCCCCTCAATTTTTTTAATGAAGTTGGGATCCCAAATGCGATCTACAGGGATCTTTGCTGCAAACTTAGGATGATATTCAGTAATGTACACCATGGTCTGGTATACCATATATCCCTCCACCATAGAACCCTCAGGATGTGCTCTTTGTCTAACCAAAGCCTTCAAAAATTTTAAGTGCCTCTCAACAATCCACATTGACCTTGTGTGTACAGGTCCACACAATTCAATCTCCTCAACTTGGTGTATGAGGTAGTGTTCTTGTGCATTGAAAAATGTTGAAGGTAGACACTTTTGCATTTCACACATTAGACGAGGAATTTTTCTCCTCTAATAATTTATATATTCTTTATGGATTTCTTTAGATGACAACCATCTACAAGTGATTCAAGGCACAAATATATTAATGAGATTTAACAAAAATATACAATATATTACATAACAAGTAAAACAAATGGAAAATATAAGATCTATACAACAAATTGAACAAATATCACTACTTACCTCATGTATTTTCCAAGATCATATATAATTTTCTTAAAAATTTTGTTGTCGAAGTTGTCTAGGAGAGATAGAGGTAGAACGTACTGCAACAATTATAAAATGATCTTTTCATTATTTTTCCAAAACTAGTAAACATAATACACTAAAAATAAATGTAGTATACAAATATATAAAATATACTAGAATAATTACCTTAATGAAGGTATGCCAATCATGCTTTCATCCCTGACCCAAATTCACCTTTCTTTGTTATGATATTGTTTATGTTCATAGCAAAACTGTGGGAAATCAAATTTTTCATATGACTTCTTTTATAGCATTGCTTTGTTGCCTGTTAATAACCAAGGAAGGGCGCTTTATTAATTTGGCCTCAATCACTATTTAATTGAATGAAATTTTTCATTGCATGATTGGCTTCTTGAATGTCACTACAAATTTTGACAATTTTTTCTTTGTCATGCCCTCCATCCAATATTTTCCATAACGTTTCTATTATATTCTTTCCGATATGCATTTATCAAACAAATGCACAATTTGTAGCTGATCATAGTAGGGCAACCTACTAAATTGTTTGGGATAAATTTTCAATCCCTGTGGAAGTCGACCAGTAATGCCTTGACGACCTTCATGAAGCATATAAGTTAAACAAATTAACAATGACAATCATTTTCAATTATAGCATGAGTAAACAAAACACAATATAAAAATATAAATTCCAAACATATCATATATGATAGATAAACAATTTGATCCGATGTATAACCTTGATGATTAATTTTATTATATTCCAACTTCCATAGGTGAGGTGTCATTCTTCATGGTTTTGATGTAGTCTCTTCTTTCCCATTGAAAAGATGTTTTTCAGTAGTTCGATACTTATGATTTCTATGGAGGAAGTTCCTATACTCATCAAACACCTGCTTTCCTAAACTTGTTGAACAACGAGATTTCATCTTTGGACCACAAACTAGACATGCAAATTTTCCCTTTGTTTGAAGACCTACAAGATCATATATAATTGGATTAAATATGTCAATTTTTATAATTATATATAATGAATAGATTATTTTAAAAAATATGCATGATATTTACTTCATAAAATTAAATATTGTTAAAGTGTAGTTGAATGTTATAACATACCACAAAAATGTGTTAGCCCCGGGGCATCATGAATTGTCCATACAAGCATTGCATGGAATTGAAATTGTCTTTGTCCTATTGGTCTAGAGACATCATACATAGTGATTCCATTCCATAACTTTAGTAACTCATCGATAAGAGGCTCGATATATACATTCATATCTTTAACTTTGTACTTACCTAGTTGAATGAACATAAACATTACATAATTATTATAACCATTTTACTGCAATATATATAAATTAATGTACATGACTATTAAATGAAAAAAATATGTCATTATGCAACAAATAAGACAAATGAGATGCTACTACGTTAAAGAAAATTGATGTAAACAAATACCTAGAACAATCATTTCCAACATTATGTGCTCCCTCTTTATTGACATCCATGGAGGAATGTTATTGTTGATAACAAAAATAGGCCACACTGAGTAAATAGATCTCAGCTCTCCAAATGGATTGACACCGTCCACTGCCAATGAAAGCCTAGATTATGAGGTTCTTCTTTAAAGTGTGGCCATTTTTCCTCCATGTCCCTAAATGCAGAACCATCCACAGGATTGAAGAATGTCATCTCCACTTCTATTTTGTGCATGGTAATCCATAAATTGCGCTAACCTTTCACACCTAAATAATCGTTGCATATATGGAATAATGGGAATATAACAAAGAACCTTGTGAGGCATCTTTTTTTAGTTGATCTGTTCTATATCTACTGATATGACATTCTAGGCATTGTGTTGCAAATTCATGTTGTTTATGATATATAATATGGTCATTGGGACATGCATCTATTGCTTGATACTCCATTCCAAAATCTTTTATAATGGCAAATAAATCTCGGTACGAGCAAGGTAAAATATTTGATGGTGGTAACAAAAATTCACCTATCAATCTAGAAAAAGAAAATAATTTGTTAATATAAAGAATATTAATTGTACATATTTCATCATTTATTTACTAGTGATGAACTAACAACAAAAATAGATGAAAAATATGACATATATGAGATACCTTAACATCTGTGAGATTGCTATATTGGATAAACCATTCATAACCTTCAAGTTCACCAACAACAATACAATAAAGAGAAGAGTTGTTTGGGAGCCTTCAAAAGGGGATTGTATGCCTTCTCAAGTATAGGTAAATCATGAACATCATCAAAGTCATCTTGATCATCATGATCAGTTGTGCCACTAAATGTGTCATGGATCAATGTATTTGTACCATCATTTTCAACTATGTTTTTTGGTGCATAATCATCTTCTTCCATAGGATCATTAACTTCATCTTCGATATTCACAGCTCCATGTTCCTCTGCTTGAAAAACCACATTCTCCGGGCTGCGATAATCCATATCATGTTCCCTAAGGTGCCCCACCTTTATAATAATGATCGGCACAAATAAACCATGATCATGATCAAGTGATTTTTTCTATATATATAAAATATTAAAACGATATAAATATTTACAAATTCAATCAATATAAATACATATAATGAACAACTTACCCATGGATGATAATCATTCCCCCCTTCAACGTGACCATGTTTCCTACAATGTTTCTCAGTTGTTGTGATTAAAATTCTTCTTATCTGTAAGCCCCTTGCAATTATTGCAAGGAAAATAACATCTCCCATCACCCTTTCTTTTCAATCTAGCCCACAATCTAGCAAGCGTCTCTTCATTTTGTTCTGCACTAATATTATCTAACATGATTTTTCTTTACCAAGCTTGAATATTTAGATCTTCAAAAAATATCAAACTCACACTCCAATAATTTTTAATCATAGATAGGTAACAAAATCTAATAATTTTGATATTTTGCGCCAAAAAAATTTGGCCTATAACCTCCACAAACTATCACAAGTATAGAAAATTCACAAGTATAGAAAAACACTGTTGCAAGCATAGATAAATTTTTTATCTCACTTTTATTTATTAAAAAACATTCGTTGGAACGTCGATAAACGCTAACCATATACTCGTCGGCCCACAAATTAAGGAGGCTAACCATATGTTGGCCAACAAATTGATGGAAGGGGATGGTTTACTTTAAGTGTATGTTGAAATAGCAATGAAAATCACGAAGCGTCGCAATTTTGATGAATGTTGGGCATAATTTTTTTTTTTAAATGAAAATTTCACATTAAATACAATGGCACCCGACGATACATCTAATTATACATCTTTCGTCAGAAAATTTCATCATATTTTGTAGTCAAATGAGTTAGTGTGACAACCTACATAATCAACTCATGGAAATGAAGAATACCTCCTAGTTTTACATGACCTCATATCTAGTCTATCTCCTTGTAGTGAAATTCCCATACAAAGAACTCTTTTGTGTAGGAACATTGGGGACCAGGAGGGGAGAACTCAAAGTTTATGACTCCCATTCCTAGTTGTAATACAAGAATTTTAAAAGGAAATACAAAAGAGTAAATGATGCCTTCGTTAGGCATATTATCACACTCTTTGGAGGAGATTTTAAAAGAAGAGTAACACAAAATTCTGAATCTTTTATTAAATGTTTTGGGTATTGTTGATGATGATGTCACTCACAACAACAGTGCAGATAAAGTCCTCACAAACAAACTGCGAAGAACCTATCCTCTTGAAAGACTTAACCAGTGCAACCACATGGTGTTTGTGTTATAGGAAAAGGTTGACTTAGCTCAATCCCAAGTCTCTGGTAGTAAAGTCTTGGCCTACTAGGTCCACTCTAGGGTATGATGTGATATTGCTATGATGTGATATTGCTATTAATCTCAAGGGGTCTATGGTTATTCTTGGTTTCATTAAGAACATCTCTAATTTCGTTAAGAATCATAAGCATTAGATACAAGATTTACAATTTGATCATAAAATAATCTCATGAAATCAAAAGATTTGCAATAATATTTCATGAATTTCAAAAAAAATTGCTATCACTTAAGTATATTTAGCTTTAAGCATTCAACAATTTCATAGAAAAAAAAATACTTTCAATACATTTCCATTCATTCATCTTTTTTTTGGAGAATTTTCAAGAATTTAAACATATAATCTAAAATAAAGCATAAAAAATATTGAAAAAATAAAATTTCTCTCAATTATTCTCCATGCATGCCCCAAGATTTAATCAAATCAAAGTAAACCGCTTTATACTTCACCATATTTCTTCACAACTGGGTATTAAATGGTGTGAGCTTTTGAAGAAGGGGGTTTTAGTTTGGACACAGAGTAGGTTCTGTATGCACCCTTAAATGGTGCAACATATAGTCTTGTTCGGTTGAACTAACAAAACCAGCTATAAAAATAAATGAAATAGGTAGCTATCAAATTGGCTTCAATATTGATTAAGTTATATGTGCATACAAGTTTTTAGTTTGGAATGATTCAGAAAATAGGAAAAAAGAACAAAACTTAAAGAATTTTTGGCTCTTCCGACATCCACAAATTCTGAACTTAACTTAAAAAAAGGTATACCCTAGCCTTTTATAGAAGTAAGACATAGGTAGGATAAGAAAAATACATGAAAGGAAATACAAGGAAAGAATCACATCAAGGCATGTGGAATGTGGTGACTAGTAAGAGAATTGCAAACAAAGTCAACAAAGGTCAAACCTCTGTCTGCACGCTAAAGTCCTTCAAGTTTTTTATCTTCTTTTATTGTGAGGAAAGTAACTTGAATCAACATAGTGTGTAGGATATTTCCCATATATTCAAAATGATTGCTTTATCATCCTGTTCCTACACTTTAGTTCCACCTTGGGATTTCTACTCTCAGGAATGAGCTTCCTCGGAGAATGCCACTTTCTATCACCATATGTAAAATACCGGGATCCCTAGTATTTTGGTGAACTCAAACCCCTCTACATATAACTTTCTAGAATATGCGGCCCAATATGGATATGATTTTATCCATGATTCAAATTTTTCTGACCATCCATACCTGAACTCTGCATCATAATCTGCTTCTCCTACAATCACAAATTCCATCTATTAAATCCTTTAAAAAAAACATTTATAAAAATATCATGTAAATAAAACCATCATTAATTCGTTATCATATAAATCCATCACAAATAACATGCTTTCAAGAAAACCATAAATTCTTGCATAATCATCCTTTTATATACCAGGTTACTAGACTATCAGACTTCTTAGATAACCTTAAAATTTTAGTACTTTGATTTGCATCGTTACCTTGTACCTGGAACCCGATATTTAGCTTTACTCATGATTTTCTCAAACTTCAGTTTTACTAGAACTTCCATCTTTACCAGACCTCAACAATTAGACCAGAACATTTTGCTCAATACTTGCATTACCTTTTTCCTTTTTAACATTCCCGGTACTCGAAACACTTGAATTACAAAGTACTCTTTTTAAAATATTTTTTTTGTTTTTCACTTTCAGTAATCTTTTCAACTAGCCAACTCCTACCATAAGCATTAGTTTTCACTTAGTGTCCCCAAGTCTTATAGTCCTGGGGTGTGTTGTGAGACCACATAACAACTTGCAACTAATTAAACCAAATTTAAACCAAAACTTGGGATTAAATCACCAGTTGTAAATTATAATTTATGCATATTTTGAAACAATAACTCTTTTCCTTTACCTAGATTCTGACATAAAAATAGTAAAATTCATACAAAAATATCCATGTGTGCTTTGATTAATTCCAATTTTTTGAACTCAGTAAAAAAAATCAGTTCATTAACATTGAACTACATAATATGGTAATCATCCAAAGCCAAACATGAATAGAGCCTTGCTGCTAGTCAAGCATCCATAGCCCTAACAAGGTTATCTCTATAATTCCCCCAAACATATCTCTACTACCAGCTACGTGCATATAGCCCTAGTAGAGATATTTGGATAGCTCATTTTTCTTTTGATATTTCAATTGATAACTCATTTCAACTTGCAAGCAATGAAGCCTGCTATTAGGTTAGGAATTATAGTGGTAGCGAAGGTTACATTTTGATTTTTCATTCAATGCAAATCCCTTCATCATTTCACTACTTCCCAAACACTCATTTAATAATTCCCTATTGGTGTGTATTTCTGGTTAAATTTTACCACTTTTATGCCAAATCTTAGCTAACTGCAACTCGCTATATGTTAGAAGATATGCATAAATTAAAATTTAGCATAAAACAACTTAATCACCAAATTTAAATCTAAATTTAGAACCATTTGTTACCACCCTTCCGATCAAATTTATGGAAACTACTAAATACTTGGCTAGCAATTCTGATTTGATGGTGCTGCACCACATTAATGGATCAAAATGTAATGATGACAGTATGTGTATGTGATCATGATGGGCCAAAAAGTGGCAATATGGGTATTTGTAGGGTATGTATGACGACTTTTTTTACCCAAAATTGATGAAATGAAAAGGGTTTGTAGAGGAGATTCTCAGATTTCCACCAATATAAATTATGCTTTAATTTGAATTTAATAAATAATTATTATTCATTTTCTATTAGAATTACGACTAAAGTCTGATCGATAGGATGATTGAAAAATCTATAACTTTCAAACGGTATCACATTTTTTGAATTTGAAACATGCTACATTCTATGCTTCACATACTATAGGATTAAAAAATAAAATTAAATTTCATGAAGTTTTGACCAAGTTAAGGTGGTCGACATACAAAGTTTTATATTTTTTAAAAGTTGTAATAAAAAAATCATAATTAATTATTTACATGGAAAAAATTACAAAAAATATGCATCACATCCGACATGAGTCCTCTACTTATATGTAAAATCTTATACAAAAAATATTATCATTTTATTATGGTTAGGGTGGTCGACAGCACCTACTTCTTATTTTTCCCTAAATTTAAGTACTACTGCATTGAAATTTCAAATTTTCACCAAATAGATTTTATTTATTTTAAACTAAACCTAGTAGTTTAGAAACTACATTCAATTTTCTACAGATTATATTCTTACATATATTTTAAATAATATAAATAACTTATTCAAATTTTTACGCCAAGCTTCCTAACACCGATTTTTCTCAATTTTTTGCCACTTAAGGGCCTATTTTTTCCATGATGATCCTACACATACCCCGACACTTAAACCTAATCACATTATTTTTCATTAAATTCGCATGCCTCAATGTGCATGTATCATTTCTTTCAAATTTCTAGGTGATGACGTGTGTTACCTTACCGACTTAATTTTCCTTTCCATTTTGCACACATAGGCACCTTCATGATTAATGTAGCAATGAAATGACTACCATTAATCTCAAAATCTTTCACTTACTTGATTCGTAATCTTCGTATTGGCCGAATTTGAAGCAAATTGTCACCAATTGTGTGTAAAAATCAATTTGATTTAACTTTCTACTCTAGAGAAACTCATCTAATTGCCACTTTGCTTACGATTTCCAAGACTTCAATCCAGGCAACTATGTACCATAACTTCTTCACAGTTTTCTATAAATTTGGCATGTCTCTTGAATTCTTCACACTTTTACTTTGTCTTCTTTTATTTTATGCATTTTCTTGTTCTGCTCCTGCTTGTTTTCTTCCAGGTCATGGATACTCCAATTTTCCTAACTAGCTCTCACCGCCAGAATATTTTCTTGGGTTGTATCACAACACAAAGGCTTCATAATTTTTTCTTCATTGTTTCACTATGCCAAACTTGTGCTTAGTCCTTGGGGAACAATATGTGGAATCCAAAGCTTACTATCGGTTCTATTATGACTTGGCTTCTCACTTTGTAGAATCACCCCTAGATATTGGGCTTCCTATTGAAGATGTCGCTCAGTTGTGGAGTGGATAGTGTGGCCTGAATATTTGGAGAATCTAGATATGATCTATTTGTTGCACATCCAGCCATTGGAATCCATTCCATGGATGATATTCCTTGATTCCTGGAACACAAGGAAGTGGTTCCACTCTGACCATTTCTTACTGACCTCCATACTCCTGACTTTGAAGTTCACCAAAAACTTTCCTACATAGGGTATTTATTCCTGATGGATGTGGCATCTCAGATTGACTGAATGACTACTCCTATCTATAGCTCAACTCCCTCTTTTTTCTTTTTTTGATCTTTTTTTTCTTTTTACAACAAGAATTGTGATACTTCCATGTAGATATGTGATATACACACACATATATAGCTTTTTCAAACATTTTAAAGCTTGTATTTATTGTGTGTGGTTTTATCATTTTACATTTCACAGCACAATGTTACAATTTTTTTAATTTTCTCTCATGTGTATCATAAGTTAAGCAAAATTTTCTAATGCAAAGGGCCAAATAGAAAAGGAAAGAAAACAAAACAAAAACAAAAAAAACCCTATAAAAGTAAACTAACCCTAACTAATCAACAATATAATCTAACAAACAACTAACCCTAATAAAGCAATTTATTTTAAGTTCAATAAATATTTCCATTATTTTTTTGGTATGAATTACAATAGGTTTATCTTTAAATTCACTTGAAAAAATTTCAAATGCCCTAATGTAACAATGAATTTGTTTAAATTTTTAGCATTTAACAAACGTAAATTCAAAAGGCATACTTACCAATAACTTGGCACATATGTATGAAAGTGACCCCATTGGAGGTTGATTGCACACACTTCCTCTGATTCAACAATACTTTGCTTTCTTTCAACCCTAGTTCATGGTTTTCCTCTTTACTCTATCCAGTTCCATGAACAGTTGTCAATTTCTTGATTTTCTTCTCCTTCAAAAATTTTCGTGTCCTCGGTCCTACCTTCACTTTGAACTTTGTTAGATCAAGTGATATCACAATTTATATTGTTATTAGAGAGAGAAAAAGTAGAAACTTGATACTCTGTATCTTGCATAAAATTAGGAAATTTTCCTTTTTTAGCTTGTAAATTTTTAATTTGGATCAAAAAACACATATCTTCTGCTTGATTTTCTCACTCCTTTTCACTTACATTTTCCATGTATGAAGAGTATGATGACTCATCGATGTCATTTCCTTTTTTTTGATGCAATTTTTTTGAGTCTCAGTATTCTTGCCTATTTTCCTACAAAACCTTAAGATTTTCTTTATAACAATTGCAATTATCAAACTGTTTGGTATAACGGTTAATTTTTTAACATTTTCAATTCCACTAGGGTCATACTCTTTTTCATGATTCAACATATTCCTCATTAACAACCCCTTTCATCTAGCAGTTAAAACCTCTTCCATAAACAAAATCACCTTATACATAGTCAAACTTACCCTAGTTAAAAAAATTTCACAATCAAGTTCACTGTGATCAATTGTATCATGAATTATACACTTGGTGACTCTACCAAAGGTGAATAAACTCAAAGGATGTAACCTTTGATTAATATTTTTCCATATTTTTTCAACTTCCATTTCCAAAACACCAACTTGCCTCAAACTTTCACCTTACAAGCTAGCTTTTAAACTTGGAAGCAATATAAATTCCTAAACAAAGCATGAAGATAAAGATATAAAGAAAAACAAAAGATGAACTTCTTTCTAGCACTAGTTCTTGTTGATGATGATGTCACTCACAACAATAGTGTAGATAAAGTCCTCATAGACAAACCGCGAAGAACCTATCTTCTTAAAATACTTAACCAAGGAAACCTTAGGGTGTTCATGTTATAGGAAAAAGTTTACTTAGCTCAATCCCAAGTCTCCAATAGTCAGGTCTTGACCATACTAGGTTCACTCTAGGGTATGATGTCATATTGTTGTTAATCTCAAGGGGTCTATGGTTATTCTTGGTTTCATTAAGAAAATCTCCAATTTCGTTAAGAATCATAAGCATCAGATACAAGATTTACAAGTCAATCATAAAATAATCTCATGAAATCAAAATATTTGAAATAATATTTCATGAAATTCAAACAACTTTACTATCACTTAAGTAGATTTAGCTTTAAAAATTGAGCAATTTCATAGAAAACAAATATTTTCAATACATTTCCATTTATTCATCTATTTTTTGCAACATTTTCAAGAATTTAAACATTTAATCTAAAATAAAGCATAAAAAATTTAGAAAAATTAAATTTCTCTTGGTTATTCTCCATGCATGCCCCAAGATTTAATCAAATCAAAGAAAACCACTTTATACTTCACCAGATTGCTTCACAGCTAGGTGCAAAATGGTGTGAGCTTTTAAAGTAGGGGGTTTTAGTTTTTACATCGAGTAGGTTTTGTATGCACCCTTAAATGGTGCATCATACAGTCTTGTTCGGGTATGTGCAAGATCATCATGGAAAAATAGGCCCTTAAGTGGCAAAAATTTAGAAAAAAAGTTAGGAAACTTGATGTAAAAATTTGAATAAGTTATCTATATTATTTCAAAATATGTTAGAATAGAATCTATAGCAAATTAAATTTAGTTTCTAAACTACTAGGTTTTTTTTTTTAAATTTATTTGGTGAAAATTTGAAATTTCAATGCAATGGTACTTAAATTCTAGGGAAAATAAGAAGTAGGTGTATGTCCGACCACCTTAACGACAATAAAATGATAATTTTTATAAGATTTTAGATATAAGTGGACTCATGTCCAATGTGATGCATATTTTTTTGTAATTTTTTTCCGTAAATAATTAATTATTAATTTTTTATTACAACTTTTAAAAAATATTAAAACTAGTATGTATGACCACCTTAACTTGGTCAAAACTTCATGAATTTTTTTTTTAATCCTATAGTACGTGAAGCATAGAATGTGACACATGTTTTGGATTCAAAAATTGTGATACCATTTGAAAGCTATAGATTTATTTCAATCACCTATCAATCATGACTTTAGTTGTAATTCAAATAGAACATGCATAATAATAATTTATTAAATTTGAAGTAAAGAATAATTTATATTGGTGGAAATCTGAGAATCTCCTTTAAAACCCTTTTCGTTTCATCAATTTTGGGTTAAAAAAAGTCATTAGCCACATACCCATCATATTGCCACTTTTTGGCCCATCATGATCCTACACATACCCGTTCGGTTGAACTAACAAAACTAGCTACAAAAGTACATGAGATAGATAGCTATCAAATTGGCTTCGATATTGATTAAGTTCTATGTGAATACAAGTTTTTAGTTCAGAATGATTTAGAAAATAGGAAAAAAGAACAAAACTTAAGGAAGTTTTGGCTCTTCTGACATCCACAAACTTTGAACTTAACTTAAAAAAAGGTATCCCCTAGAATTTTACAGAAGTGAGACATAGGTAGGATAAGAAAAATACATGAGAGTAAATCCAAGGGACAAACCACATCAAGGCATGTGGAATATGGTGAATGGTAAGAGAATTGCAAATGAAGTCAATGAAGGTCAACCTTCATCTACATGTTGAAGTCCTTCAGGTTTTTTATCTTTTTTTATCACTAGGAAAGTAACTTGAATTAGGATAGTATGTAGGAGCTTTCCCATTTACTCAAAATGATTTCTTTATCATCCTATTCCTACACTTTGATTTTTCCTAGAGCTTTCTACTCTTGGGAATGAGCTTTCTTGGAGGTTGGCGCTTTCTATCACCATATGTGAAAATACTAGGATCCCTAGTATTTTGATGAACTCAAACCCCTCTACATATAACTTCCTAGAATATGCGGCTCAATCTGGATATGGTACTATCCATGATTCAAATTTTCCAGAACATCTATACCCGAACTCTACATCACAATCTGCTTCTCTTGCAATCACAAATTTCATCTATTAAATCCCTTTTAAAAAAACATTTATAAAAATCTCATGTAACTAAAACCATAATTAATTTGTTATCATATAAATCCATCATAAATAACACACTTTCAAGAAAATCATAAATTCTTGTGTAATCATCCTTTTATATACCAGGTTACCATACTATCGAGCTTCTTAGATAACCTTAAAATTTTAAAGTTTTTATTTGCATCGTTACCTGGTACCCCAACCCAGTATTCAACTTTACCCATGATTTTCCTAGACTTTAGTTTTATTGAAACTTCCATCTTTACTGGACCTTGACTATCAAATCGGAACACTTTGCTCAATACTTTTATTACCTTTTTTCTTTTTAACATTCCCGATTCCCGATATCTAATACCCGAAACACTTAAATTACAAAGTACTCTTTTAAAAATATTTCTCTCTTTTCACTTCTGGTGATCTTTTCAACTTTCCAACACCTACCATAAGCGTTAGTTTTCACTTAGGGTCCCCAAGTCTTATAGTCTTGGGGCATGTTGTAAGACCACATAGCAGGTATCTATTTATTCAATTCCCAAAATTGACTTACATCAGGGTAGAAGGGTTCTTGGGAAAGCCCAACTAGTTATCATGCTTCCCAAATGACCAGATCATCTTGTTGGAAGCAATTCAATAGCTACAAACTATGCATACCCTACTAAGCACTAAGCACTGAGTTGTGGTTCCATATCCCCTAACATTTAGGCAAGGAATGTACTCTTGCCTTGCTACCCAATGTGCGAAATACTTAGAAAAGGAATTGGTAGAGTACCACTTAGACCTACACACCGATAGGGGAAGAGTGGATCCTCATGGCAAGCTGAGGAAACAAGTTGGAAGACAATATTCCCATTGACCTCATATTGAAGAATTTTGGGCCAACTTTGGAAATGAAAAAGAGGTGAAGATGCAACACTACATGAGGATGACCTCCCAATTTTTGAAGTTTTCCAATCTCTTTCCAGTGCCTGATCAAATCTTCAAAGACAAAAATGTTTTAGATGAAAGATATATTACCTTTGGCTGATAAGCCTCTACTAGTCATTGATTGGGCCAAGGAAGAGTTCAGCGATCTTGAAATTCTCACCTGACCCATTGAATACAAAACCAAGCAATGGGTGGATGTACAAATCTCCCAAATAAAGGAGCAGGGTGTAGAGCTTACATATGGGGGGCTCAAGGAAGAAATAGAAAGTGAAACAGACAACAATGTAGTTGCTTGTTCATTAGGAAAAGCTCCAAGTCTCTGATCATTACTAGATCTAAGAAGAGGAAAGATGCACCTGAGCATAAGTCCAAATAAAAGGTGTATTCTAGGAAGGCTAAAAAAGGCTAGCCGTCCAAAAGGGAAAAAAGAGTGGGGACATTTATGCTTGAAATGCCAACCATTTAGGAGGAGGAGCCTCAACACAAAGAGGAAGAAGAAATTGAGTAGCTCCACTCACCACCTACCACCTCCAAATATTTTCCCATCTCATCTCTACCTATCGTGGACATCTCAGTCCATTTCACCTTCACCTTGCATACTACTTCGATCATGGCATTAGACTATTCCTCTTCGACTACTTCACCACTTTCATCTTCCTCACTCTCGCCTCCACTACCTACTTTTTCCAATCTGCCACCTTCCATACCATCAACATATATGGCACCACTTGTATTTTCATAAGCCTTCATAGCGTATATGTGAAACATTCCCATTGAGCTCTTTGGGGTAATCCTTGAACCCAAAGTCCAAGCACTAATGGCCCAACATGCTACTGCCTTTTCCCTTCCCCCGCCACCTACCGAGCTGCCAAAAATTGACACAATGTAGATCTTGGAAGAAATGGAAAGACTTAGTGTAGAGTAATACAAAGAGGCTATGAGGGACATAGCTAAGGAGCCTGAGGATTCTAATAAAGATGTTTATTTTGAACATCTAGAGGGTGGATTAAGTATAAACTTAGACAAGGTGGGCTCTGATGAAGAAGGGTCACAAACTTCTAAAGAAGATGCTAAGGGTCTTGATTAGTACTATGTAGTGGAGACACCGAATTAGGAGCTAGAAGAAGAGACATGCCCAGAGGAGCACTACTCCAAAGAAGGGAAGATAGACACAGATCCAGATGTTGAAATAATTGAGGAACCTTAACAGAATAGCCAAGATAAGGGCCTGATGTAAGAGGAAGTTCCTCTAGAAAGGGAGGAAGAAAAGGATAAAGAAGAGAAGATAAAAGAGAAGAGCATTAAGCTCTAGCAGAAAATTGAAATGAAGCATGAAGATGAAGAGAGGGTACTGCAAGAGGAAAATATCATTGAAGAAAATGTAGCTTCCATTGACCCTAATATAGGAAGGACTACACTAGAAAAGGAGATAAATTAGGAGAGAAATAATGATGAAAAGGATCCTAGTGATGAAGAAGATCAACCACAAAAATAAAAAGAAGAGGAAGGTGATCATGAATCACCGAAGGGTCAAACAGAGGTTCTCACACGGTTAGAAAAAAAATTGAAGAAGAAGGCTCTAGTGGTCACCGATCCAAAGTTGAGATTGGAAGCAATTCTAGCCAGAGCGTAGAGGACCCAAAAGGAGAAGCAACCTAAAATCTGATCCCACATCATGGTTGATGTCTTTGGATCCAAGATGCTACAAATTTCCACCCCAATATCTAGTAAAGATGTGAGAAACATTCAGGGGAAAGAATAATAGATATCCATGATCAACCCTGGCCTGACCACCCATGAATAGAAGATGGATGATTTTCAAGGATCAGTGTCCACCATTATAGAACAAATGACTAAGGACTAGTCCACTAAGGAAGAGTTGAAAGCATAGGTGGCAGACCTCACCACTTACATTCAATAGTGGACTTCTATAGAGGAAGAGACTCCAATGGAATTACTTGCACCTACTCTCTTGTCCAAGGAGGAGCTAAATAAAATGGAAAAAATGAAAAAATGGACCAAGTCCACTGTAGACTAGTTTCACAGGGTAGTATATAATGGAGATATGGGCATCCAACATGTAGTCAAAATGTTCAATAAATTTGAAAGCTGCAAAAAGAAGTGGAAGACATGATAAGCACCTGCAAAGAGTTCCTTGAGCTATATAGGATTGTCTATCCTAAGCTTGAGAGCATCCTCAAACTCTCTCAGGAAACATGGGAAAAGGAGCTAGAGTTGCAAGATCATTGGTTGGTTGAAACATGGCAAATGAATCTTGATTACAAGAAATAAATTCTGGAGAGGTCCTTGCATGAACTAGAGCTTGATCATGAGTGGATTTTTGAGCATCAGACGGACAATGGAGATTATCTTAATATGATGAAATACTATGAAATGCCCACTTTGGAGCTAGATCTAGAGAAAATCAAGCCATTATTTCACAAAAAATATAGAACAGGGGGATGGAGACACACTATTACCAGATTTTATGGATTTTTTTCTAGGGGCTTTCACTCAGTCAGAACATGGCTACAACAAAGTGCACCAAGCGCTAGGAGAAAATCATTGACAAGTTTAAGAAGATAGCCTTTCAGATCCTCAAATCTTAGCTATTTGAAGAGAAGAAGCTCATAGCTATGATCAAAAAATTCATTGAGTATAAAACAATGCAGAAGGAGGTTGGGAAGCATATCATCAATGATGAATACTTGTTGAAGTAGTTATAAAGGATGAAAAGGAAGCTATAAGACAAAATAGACTAGAGGACAAAATAGGAAAAAAGACAAAGTCTATTTTTATATTGTAATATATTGGGGGTAGGTGAAACCCTAAGTGAAAATGAATCTTCACCATGTTGGTTCTCCAAATTGAAAAATGCAATGAATCCTAAAGAATAGCCACTTTCTTATGTTTAGACTCAAAGATGGATTTGGCCAACTGACAGGAAATGAGATTGAAACACATTTCCCCTACACTTAAGGCTTTGTAGGACCTAGGGGGATGACCCTTTAGCAACATCTAAAGATTCAAACAAACATTTAATAGGATATTGCTTAACAAATGATGCTCTCACAAGAATATGCTAAGAAAAATAAAATATCACTCAACATTGGCTAAGACATTGGATGAATTTCATTAACTAGCATGGAGAACATGGAAAATACAAATAACTCAGAAAATAGAATTGAAATGGTTTTTGATTTAATAATTTGGGACCAAATTGAAAATAGAAGATGCATATAGATTGACCTATGCTAAGAAGAGGGCTACAGAGTCATATAACCAACACTTCATCCTACAATGTTAGACATGTTTTGAAGATCTTTGAAAATGTTATCACATTATGACAACAAGACCACTGAAGCTTTATCAGATAACCATTCTTACAAATCCACCTACAAACATAACACTCATGTTACATTCACTAAAGCAATTAATCCATTCTTTGAGCAATAGGAAATAACAAATGTAGTTGACATTCATTAAAGCAATTACATCATTCTTTGAATAGAAAGCAATAACAATTGCAACTCAAATGCAAAAAATGTGCATGAAAAAACTTAGATAATCTTTGATTATTGAATTCAAAAGAGCATTACATTTCAGCCATGGAGATAGTCATAAAATAAAATATAAAGATGAAGCTCAATTCAGAACACCATAAAACTTCAGATTAGTGACTAACAGTCATACTTCACCCTAGCTTTACAATTTACCCAGAACTTCTACCTACTTTGCAGAACTTTCAGAAAATGGAACCCCTTACAATGAGAAGAGGATTAGAAGATAAAGAAGAAGAAACAACCCTAAAATACATCCATAGTTGGCAATTGGAAACCTGATCTCCATCTAATCTTTAACAGGAAAAAATCACCTCTCTTCTTTCTTAAATTGCAATAAAACCACTTTTCCTCTAAATTTTTCCCTCATTCTTCAATAGAAAATTTACCTTTAGTGAAAAATCAATGCCACTTTTACCCCTAAAGTTGAGAAAAATATCTGCTCCCTTGAAAAACTTTGTTTATTCTTATTTTATTTTTTTCACTTTATAATTTGAATTCCCAACCAATAGATTTTTCCCATTTTTATAATAGAGCCTTTATGATATATTTGCATCAGGAAAAAAAAATTTCCCTTTTGTTTTCACATGCATTTACCACTGTCCTCACCCAACAAAGAAAATCCTCCATATAGCCAATATTTTATTCATTTCATGAAATTATCTCCCATGCCATTTACCTAACAACATTTTACATTTTCATGCCCAACACAAAAATATTCAACTTTAATAAATGAGTAGTTTAACCCCTTTTAGCTTTCATAGTGCCCACAATATTTTAAATATTTCATTTAAGATAATTTCCCTTTAACATTACACTTCAATTTTTCCTTCTTACTCAAATTTTGTTTTGTGAGGGCTTTTGAATATTTAATATGGGCTTAAAAACTTTACCCGTGCAATTTAATTCATTCACAGGCCCACCCCACATCTTCACACAAGCTTTATCACTGGGCATCGCTAGTAAGATGAGAAAATAGAAAGAGCAACTCACAATGAGTGATGATGCAACCAAAGTTGAAATTTATCGGGCAATACTATAATTCCCTATATTTTATTTAAAATATGAAAACCTTTTGAATGCTTTGCCCATGCCTTTTGATTTCAAGGTCCCACCAAATGCTTCTCTCAACTCACATTGCACATTGTGTGAAGTGGAAGAAATGAGAGAAACCAACACATGATGAGTGATGAGGAAAGTACAACATTGCTCATCACGTGTTCATCTAGGAAATAGAAACACCAACATGCAATGGGTGATGGAAAGCAAGTCCATCGTAGGTTGCATATTGGAATGGAGAAGCCTTCCCACGACAGTGATGGAGACTTGTCGTACCTTGGAAACTCTGCCAATCATTTGTAAAAATTAAATGGAAACTCTTCTAATCATTTGTAAACATCAAATGGATTTGTCAAATCAAACATTCATCTCTGGAAACATTGCATAGCTAAAATATTGACAGGGAAAAACAAAGCTTTGAGGTGAGTGGCGATGAGTTTTTTCGTGCAAACATGGAATTTGTGAAAGCCATGTCTAGACCAATCAGAGCTAAGAATTAAACTTGTTCTAGTCCAAAAACATTTGAAATTCACTTTATATTTTCCCCTTTATATTTGCACAACATTTAAAATGAAACTTTAGAAAACTGTGACTTCTAATTGCCCCTGTAGGCCATTTGGAGGAAATTCACTGCATACAAACTATGACATCTGGAGCCATGAATTTTTGTGTGTGATCATAATCAATTATTTAAAGAAAACCCATTTCCTCAAATTTTTCCCTGCCCTTAAAATTCAGGTACCTCCTTTGTAAACTGGCCCCCAGTACGTGTTCACTACAACAAAAGTACATTAAAATATGTATCAAATGACCTCTATTTTGATGAAAATGGAGATGTAGAGGTTTTAAACTAAAATAAGAAATGGGTTTTCCTTATATTTTCAAACTGACACTTTCCAGAACACCATTTTTGGCCATATTGCAATCAGAAAGCAATTAAATAACCCATCAAAACTTATCCTAGAGGCACGAAATTGAACAGGAATGTAAAAATTTGACCCAAGAATGTAGTGCAATAAAAATATTGGAAAAATGGATCCTGAGGTGAAAGATATTAATCAAAAAAGTTGCTCACTCAAGCATTTCTACAACTACACCTATTCAGAACCAATCAAGGCTCTCAAAGTCACCACTTTGAAAAAATATCAAAACAACTTATGGGGGGTTTCCACTAGAAACATAAGCTCATTTAGGTACATTGAGTATGTTTGCAAGATGAATTTGTTTCAATAATCGATCTTCACGAGATATTAGGGGTCAACGTTGACCACCTTGAAACATTGTTAGAAATGCAGATGTAAAATCTTAGCAAACTGCATTTGCTTTCGACCTTGAAAAAATAGAAAATAAGATCATGAGGTTCTGAAATCAAATAGGGGAGTACATGAATGTAGGGATAATGGAGAGCAACAATCCTTTTGTCTTGAAAATCAACAAGCTCCAAATTATGACCCTCCAAAGTAGATCATTTAGGCAGATTTTTCTGGTGCACTTTTGAGAGTGCAGAGGCAAATTTTTCAATATGGGCACTTCAAATTTTCAAAATTTGAAGGTGCCACTAGATGCTCCGACTGGGGATGCATGTCCCTTGTGGGCATAGCAAGAATCCAAATCTCTGGGGAGTAGACCAAATGCTAAATTCATTAGGCATTCTGAAACTACTTCTTTATTCATCCTCTTTTTCAACTTCACTTGGTGACCTCAGGCCACCAAAAGAAAAAGGGAAGTCAATTCTTACCTCTGTCAAACACCAATCTTTTGAAGGAGTTGATCTCCCTCAACTCATTATTTTATTTGTCACACCACAAGATGAGTGACCACAATTTTTCAAAAAGAAGTATCAAGTTTCCTTTGTTCAAATGGAAACTTGCTCCCTGTTTAACTTTGTTGTCACATGGAAGCCAAATTACATAGGCCACATCATAGCCACTCTCTTCATTTTCTGATTTTATATCAAGTGGAAACATATGAGGATAATGATCAAGACCACATGAAAACATGGTCTTATCACATTTACTAACCCCCTCATAATGATCATGCTCAATGAAGATATCATTCCTAAAAAAGAAATGTACAATCCTCTCGTGTATTGAGCAAAGAATGAGCACACATTTGCAACATGTTCGACTAAATTGCATCACAGATAGGTTTATCTTTATCCCAAAAACATAGCCCAAACACATTGTCACATGCCTCAAGGTTTCTAAAATCAAATTCATCAACACCCAAAGTATTTCCACCTTCATTCAAATCATGGCACTCTGAAGAATTGTTAGCATCCCATACACAAAGAATGTTTTCCATTTCAAGTTCAAAGACAAGATTATCAACATTCAACATATTACCACAAAGGGAAACTTGAAGTATAGGTTCATATGAATCAGAATTTTCATTTGCAACAAATTCATCATAGTGAGTGTTCAAAACACATTCACCAATGCAAAGATTATCAAAATCAACATCATATCCAACTACCCCCATATGAAAATTTGAAACATATTGCTCATGAGAAGAACTATGAATTAAAAATCCTAAAACAAGGTCCTCATATGCATCTATATGATAGACACAATCACGTTCTTCATGTGAAAATTCATCATGAAAACTGTCACTAGTTGTACCAATGTTTATCTCTACATTTGCACTTTCATGTACATCTACATAAATGCTTTCCTTGAATGAAAATATTCAATAGTGGCCTCAAAGGTAGCAAAAGGAATAGAAGAAGGTAAAACATCAAACAAAATAGAAGTTCCTTGTTCATTATTATCAACTGCTTGTACTGATTCATTCAATACATCTCCCACATACATATCTTCTTCATTCATATTGCTGCAACAATCAACATGGCTACCTTCTTCATTGTCAAGCTAAAAAACATCAATGGTTTCTTCATTGTAACTACTTGTAGATGATGTTTCTAACTGAAATTCATTGCACACTTCATCACTTGCAGCTAATACAATGATGCTATCAAAAGCACTCTTCAACTATGTAGGCTCCTTTGTTTCATCATGAAATCCTTCATCAATGCTACATACACTTATAAGATTGGTATGACTAAGTGCATCATAATATTGTTGATTATGTGTGTCTTATTCAAACAAGATATTCAGTTCATATCCATCATACTCTTGTTCTTGTGATCCTTCAAAAACATTGTCATCATCTTTATTAGAATACTTTTCACTCAAGCAGATTAATTCCACCTCCTCCTCTTGAAAGGAATCACAATTACCAAGGTTGGAAGTAGAGTTGAAGTCTTCTTGATCACCCATACAAAGATGCTTTTTAGTTGGCTGTAAACTTCCACCTACAACACCATTGTTCTCATCACAAAGATGTGAAACTCCAAAATCAGCCTGATCCTCAACTATATATTCAAAATCCATAGATGATAAAATACTTTCAGTATCATCTGCATCATTGCAACTTTCATTTGCTATAGAAAATTTTCTCCCTATTTCTGTCTTTTGAAAACAAATAGAAGAAACTTTAGATGTTTCATCTATCTCTTCATGGTCATCATGGCTCCAATCTTCATCTATGTATATATCTTCTATAGGTTGTTTAAAAGCAACTTCCTCATCACCTAATGATACATAATTCTTGTCTTCTCCTATACCATTTACATCTATTGGACTAATTCTTGAAAAAGTACCATGACATAATTGAGTTAGGAGATTACTTCCATATTTATCAATCATTTCCTCAATTATTGAAAGCCATTGATATATGCATTTAAGGCTAGGGGGCTTCAAGTGATCCGGCATATTAATCCAACCTGACTCAAGTCTTTTACAAAACAAATCAATGCAAAATGATTTGTCAGGTTTTTCTGATTCTGGTATAGCAAGCAGAAATTTCATGAATCTATCATGAAAATCATAGATGGATTCATCCTCCAATTTTTCTATATCACACAATGCATCAATATATGATATGGACTCAACCTTTTTGCAATTTTCTCTTCAAATTCTTCTTGAGTATGTAGATTTATTTCTTCATATAAGAATTCATCATTCACTATTGAATCTTCTTCAAAATAATCAAGGAAACATATTATGAGCTCATGCCATGAATCTATGGAATGCATTGGTAAGCAAGTAAACCAACCTTCAGCCATACCTTCTAAAGTTCTTATACAAAAAAAATCATGATAACATCTTCCTCTTCGATCTGAGAATATTCCATAAAATCAATAAAACATTGTGCATTTCTTGATGTTGATTCTTTAAAATCATCTCTAAACTTAGGAAAATCATTAATTCTTCTTGGGAGAGAATGTGGGTAACCTAGGATTTTACTAAAATCTAAAGGGTCATATATTTCACTAGCGAACACCTTCCTTTGAGGATAGGGTTGTGTTCCAGGCATGATATTATAGCTTGTAGAGGGAGAACTAGGACAACAATTGGTGCGGAGCACCTGGAAAGGACTATTTTGTTTTTGAGTTCTTAAATTTTGTGGTGCTATCATAAGGTCATGTTGACCATTATTTTAGGTGCTTAGGGTGTTTTTGAACTTTGGGAAAGAAGGTGACAAGTGCTAAATACTTTACAACATCATTTTGTTAAGTTGTCTAGTGTTGGCAAGGTGTCTGAAAACACAGCGGGTTTTACAAAAGTTGTTTTTAGGTCATTTTGAAGCCCGACCCAAGCATCTAAATTACTTTGGAAGCCTATTTAAGGCATGCCTCGACTTTGGAAAGAGGTTAGACTTTTATGTTGAGTGACATCTTTTGAAAATTGAAAAAAAAATGTACAAAGACAGTTTTTCTGCATTTTTGTGTTAAAAACTGAACTTTAATGGCATAGCTCTGCTATCTTCTTGTTTGTAGTATGTAGTATTTACATTGTATAAGCTTGAAGTGCCATCTTTCTATCTTTGTATACCTTTTTCCTTCTTTTATCTGTAAATACTTTGTTTTCTGTCATTTTCAGTCCTGTAGCAAGCTGTTTTTAATAATG
Source organism: Sequoia sempervirens (assembly GCA_007258455.2). NCBI lineage: Eukaryota > Viridiplantae > Streptophyta > Pinopsida > Cupressales > Cupressaceae > Sequoia > Sequoia sempervirens. The sequence continues at coordinate 288,580,373 of VDFB02000015.1, forward strand.
GAGTCCTAGGGTGCCTTCCCATCGTACAAATTGTACGGCCTTTTGGGAAATGTGCCTAGGCTCTGTGCTTGTAAATATGGTAGCTGTACATATGGTAGGTGTTAGGTTTTCTTTGGTTGCAGGAGCTGGAAGAAACGCCTTGCCCTAGGCGAGCCAGTGAAGAGCCCGGCTAGGAAAGGCTGCAGAACAGCGTTAATAACTTGCAGGGGAGAAAAGATTTTTGAAAAATTATTTTTGGAGAATTTAGGGGAAGGTCTTGGCCACGTATGGTGATAAGGAAGAGAGCCCAACAATCCGTTTAGGAGGAGAACTTTTCACCAGTCCTAAAACTGTTTCTGAGCAGTTTAGAACCCTAGCTGCTTGACCAATTTGGTGTTTGGACAGCACACGGCCTGAGCAAGACTAAAACCCTTGAAATCTTGAAGGTGTAGATAGGGGAAACACATTACCTAAGTCAAGAACCTAAGTCCTTTGGTGGGTTTAGGAGGGAAAAGCAATTTACTTTTGTTCAGAGGCTCAATGGCTACTAGCCATTCAAACCCTAGGAAAGCATCTTGTGAAAGCGATGGCAAGATAGAAACTTGTGGTTGTTTAAGAACCCTAGACAAGTCATTTTGAAGTCTTTGTGACCTTTTCTAACCCCTGCAAGAACCTAGAAAAAGGTTGAGTTTATTTGGTCTTTAGGGCAGATTAAGGGCCAAAGGAGAATGAAGCGTTGAACCAAGGATTGGTTGGGTTATTCAAAATTTGTCAAGATAGTGAGGTTGGCAGGAGAACCGGGGGAACTTAGACAAGGTAAAGTTCCTATAGGTTAAGGTGGAATAGCAATTTCACCAAGGAGGTCTATGACAAGGCCTAGCGCAGGAATCTGTGGTTGCTTCCTGCAGCTTCTAAAACAGTGTGTTTGAGTTCCTGCCTCCCTAACAACAATACATATTGCAAATGAAAATTATCCCCTCTACAACTATTCAATTACAATATTCAACCTCCTTGATTGTAGTGCTCAATTTCACTAAATACGGGAACCAAAGTTTTCTAGGACTTCAAATGTCATTCTCATATACAATTTATCTTTCTTGAAAACATGAAAATGAGAAATACTTGGATATGTTGCAGCTGCTACAAATTTCCCTTCCTGACTAGAAATATTTGTAGATCTGACACTTTTTCCACATTTTCATCGGGTTCTTTTGACAGAGTCACCACCTCTCTTCATAGAGGATGGAACTTCAAAAAGTATGAAGCTATTTTACTTGTAAATTTCTTTTTGAGTTCCTTTCACCAATATAGCACCACAAAGTATGAAACTTTCAAGTTCACTGCAACAATTTCTTTCTCAAGGTTTGAATTCCTTCAATATTTGAACCAAATTTTCAAATCAGCAAATAATTGACTCTATGCAAATGATATGGCTCTATATTAGAACAATCTGCAACTAGAGATTCAAAATTCTCTCTAGCGGAGTCGCCAATCTGTTGCTTCTCCAAATCAACAGATGTAATGAATCCTAAAGAATAGCCACTTTCTTATGTTTAGACTCAAAGATGGATTTGGCCAACTAACAGGAAATGAGATTGAAACACATTTCCCCTACACTTCAAGGCTCTGTAGGACCTAGGGGGTGACCCTTTAGCAACATCTAAAGATTCAAACAAACATTTAATAGGATATTGCTTAAAGATGATGCTCTCACAAGAATATGCTAAGAAACATAAAATATCACTCAACATTGGCTAAGACATTGGGTGAATTTCATTAACCAACATGGAGAACATGGCAAATACAAATAACTCAGAAAATAGAATTGAAATGGTTTTTGATTTAATAATTTGGGACCAAACTTGAAAATAGAAGATGCATAAAGATTGACCAGTGCCAAGAAGAGGGCTACAAGTCATATAACTAGCACTTCATCTTGAGGATGATGTGGTTGTGTTGCTGATATGTGGTTGTAATTGATGTCAACACTATTAGCATTGATGTATTGAAGGTTGTATATGTCGAGGATATTGAGAAAATTGTTAAAGAAAGAGTTGTAGGTTGATAGGGGAACAATGATTGTGGGGGGGTTTATAGCTGAAAGTATCTAGTTTATCCATCAGAAGTTTCAGAGGTCTGTGTGAAGTTTTGATCGTGTTATGAACAGTTGTATTCTGATAGTTTTTTTGTGGTTTCAGTTAGTATTCCTGAGGGAAGTTGATGTGATTCTAGTAATTTCAATTGTCTTGGACATTTCTCTATTGGTTCTTGTTGCTTGTGGATGCTTCTAGATCATTCTCTATATTTTTTGCATGTTTGTGTTGATCAGTGTGTTCGTGGTCAAAAAAATTTCTCATGTGTGTTCAAGTTTTCATGTTCTTGGCCGACATGGTGGTTGTAACATGTTGTGGATCCTTGGAGATTAAAATTTGAATTTTTGGCATGCTCGAGGATGTTGTTTTTGGACACAACATAATATTGGCCAATGGTGTTTGATTTGCATTGAAAATTCATTTGTAAATTGGGGCCGACATTGAAAATATGTTTTATATTTTGGCTGACAAAGTTGTTGATGTAATTCATGTTGCAGATATTTAAGAGCAGCTATTTTTTTTAAATTGAAGTATGATCATTGTGCTCCTATGTGTGTATGTGAGAATATCATTTGAAGGAAGAGAAGAGTGTGATGAAGTGTGTAGAGGAGTGGAAAATTGTGCTTAATTGGAATTGTAATTAGGCTTTTGAAGAAGCTACTTTCTCAGTTCAAACTTCAGATGGTTATAATTTGAATCTCTTTGTAAGACAATGTGTATTACATTGTATTTGAGCAGTGAGCTCTAGGTAGTGTGTCTGAATTCATGTGCATTCCCATTATCATTCTTTATACTTTTAACAGGGTATAATATTGTGGATTGACATCCACCATGGTTTTTCCCCTAAGATGGTATCCACATAAAAATCTTGGTGTTCTCTATGTTTTTGATGTATTGATTGTTTATGGTTTATTTTTCTTACACCAGATCTAAGATTAAGTTAAGTTTGAAAAGTTTAAATAATCTGTGACAACTAATTCACACCCCCCCTCTTAGTTGTCTATCCTTATTTTTCCAACAATTGGTATCAGAGCAGGTTCCTCTAAAGAAGTTTAAAACCTTGAGGTGATTCGAGATGGCATCATATAAGGACAGTCCTAGATTCGATGGAACAAACTTATACTCACTGTGGAAATCCAAAATGGAATGTCATTTGAGGTGTTTAGGTGAACCCTTCTGGAAGATTACAAAGAACATATATACTATTCTTCAGAATGGTCCTTCCACTCCTGATGAGATTAAAGAAGTTGAGAATAATATCAGGGCTATGGAAGCTTTGTTGAGTGCTTTGACGGATTCAAAAATGACAAATGTGATAGGTTTGAAGATAACGCATGAGATGTGGACAAAGCCAGAGACTTTGTATGAAAGATATGTACATGTGAAGGTCACTAAGCTAGAAAGTTTGAAAGGAAAGTATGAAAATTTTAAGATGGGTGAAGATGAAAATATTTCTTCTTTTATGCAAAGAGTAAATGAAATTGTGATGGGTATTAGATGTTCCGGTGGTATTCTGGATGAACAAGAAATTGTAGCTAAAATGCTCAGATCATTTCCTCCCTCCTACAAATCAAAAGCTCATGCTATTAAGGAGTTTAGATCAATAACAAATGTGACAAAAGATATGCTGATTAGTAAAATTGCTACTTTTGAGTTGAGTGAATTTGGTGATTCTACCCCCAAGACTGAATCTGCATTTAAGGCTTTTGTATCTAGAAGAAACATACAAAGCTATGATTTGGGAGAAAGTTATAGAAAAAAATTCAAGTGTTAGGAAGAGATGAATATTTTGAAGAAGAAGAGAGGTTGAAGAGCAAGAAGCATTGATTGTGAAGAAAGAAGGCAGAGGACAAGATAAGTATAAAGGAAAGTTTCTTATTAAATGTTTCTCTTGTAGTAAAATAGGTCATTTTGCTTCAAGGTGTCCTGAAAGAGTTCCTAGGAATAAACCTAACAAACCTATATTTCAAAAGAAGTGCTATTTTGTTGAAGAAGCTGTGTCTGATGAAGAATTTGATAAAGAAAATGGAAATGAAGATGAATGGGTTTTCATTGCTATCAAGGAAAATGGTCCAATGGCTATTGAATCTGCTAAACTTGAGAAATATCTTGCAACCCAAATTGAAGAGAAGGATGAGTGGGTTATAGATAGTGACTGCTCACATCATATGATTGGTGACAAAAACAAATTTTTAAGTCTAGAGAAATATGATGGTGGGGTTGTAAGATTCAGAGATAACAATGCTAGTGTGATTTGTGGTAGAGGATCTATTTGTATTGGTGGTAAACATAACACTGATGATGTCCTTATGTTGAAGGCTTAAAGCATAACCTATTGAGTGTTGGACAGATGGTGGACAAGGGTTATGATCTTCAGTTCAAAGATGGAAGATGTAGGATACTTAGAAGTTCTGGAAATATGATTGCTTCAAGTACAAAGACAAGAGGTAATATTTTTCACCTGAGTGTTGGTAATGTAAGTTGTTTAATTGTTCAAGTAGATGAAAGCTCGTTATGGCATAGGAGGCTGTGTCATGTGAATTTTGATAACGTTGTCAAGGTAAGCTCCATTCAAGTAGTAAGAGATCTACCTAAGCTAGTGAATCCTGCTAATACAATATGCAAGGAATGTCAGATGGGTAAATAGACTAGAGTTTCTTTTCAAAGTAAAAAACATCATTCTAATGGAGTATTAGAGCTAGTGCATACTAATCTATGTAGTCCCTTCAGAATCAGAAGTCTACAAGGAGAAAGGTACTTTATGCTACTTATTGATGATTACTCTAGGATGATATGGGTTGCTTTCTTAAGAGAAAAATGTGAAGCATTAGAGAATTTCAGAAGTTTCAAACCTATGGCAGAGAATGAGACAGGTCTGAAGATAAAATTCCTAAGGTTAGAAAGAGGTGGTGAGTTTAGTTCTCGGGAGTTCAATTCTTTTTGTGAAGAGCATGGAATCATAAGAGAATTATCTACTCCTCGAACCCCTCAACAAAATGGAGTTGTAGAGAGAAAGAATATAACAATTCTGGATGCTACTAGAACAATGATGATTGAAGGAAATGTGCCTCACATCTATTGGAGAGAAGTTGTAAACACTACTGTGTACACTTTAAATTGGGTAAATGTTAATGGTTTTTTTGGTAAGACTCCTTTTGAGCTATGGTTTGGTTATAAGCCCACTTTTAAATATTTCAAGATTTTTGGAAGCAAGTGCTACATTAAGAGAGATGAGGACATAGGAAAGTTTGATGCAAGGAGCGATGAAGGAATATTTCTAGATTACTCTACCAAGAGCAAGGCTTACCGGTGCTATAACAGAAGATTGAGAAAAATGGTTGAAAGTGAAAATGCCAGAGTTGATGAGGACTCTGCTAGATCATCCAAATACTGTGGATATGATTTAGATGAACAGTAAGATAGTTTAGACAAAGGGAAGAATTCTCATACACAAAATGAAGTTCAAGTTGTTCTGGTAAATCAAGAAAGTCAAGAAGGAGAGACAAGTGGAAGTGTAGAAGAAAGAACTGAAGAACTAGAATTGCAAGATTGCAGAAGAGTATTGCCTGATTTCTAAAACTAAGCCTAAAAATGTCAATGAAGCTTGCAATGATGAATACTAGATGGAAGCTATGAAGGAAGAACTAATGCAAATTGAAAAGAATGATACATGGATTCTTGTTCCTAGACCTAAAGATAAAAATGTGATTGGTACTAAATGGGTCTTTTAGAATAAGCTAAATGAACAAGGTGAAGTAGTTTGAAATAAAGCAAGACTAGTATGTAAAGGGTATTCACAAATGGAAGGCATTGATTTTGAAGAAACCTTTGCCCCTGTTGCTAGAATTGAAGTTGTAAGATTATTTCTTGCTTATGCTGCATATAGGAACTATAAAGTCTATCAAATGGATGTGAAGTCAACTTTTTTGAATGGTTAGTTAGAAGAAGTATATGTTGAATAGCTAGATGGATTTCAACTGGCTGACAAGGAAGACATGGTTTTCCAATTGAAGAAAGCTCTATATGGGCTCAAGCAAGCTCCTAGAGCTGGTATGCTAGACTGGACAAATACTTACTGAAGCTTGGATTCAATAAAGGTACTTCTAACAACAACTTGTATTTTAAGTTGGATCATGATAAAGAGTTGATTATTGAAGTCTTTGTTGATGACATTATTTTTGGAGGAGATGATGATTTATGTATGAAGTTTGCTGATGAAATGAAAAGTGAGTTTGAAATGAGTATGATTGGAGAGATGAAGTTCTTTCTAGGATTGCAAGTCACACAGTTAGACAATGGGATTTTTCACATCTCAGTCCAAATATGTGAGAGAGATGCTGAAGAAGTTTGGCATGGAAGAATCAAAGCCTATTGGTACACCCATGGTAACCGGATGCAAGTTAACACAAAATCATGATTTTGCTAAGGAAAATAAAACAAGATATAGGTCAATGATTGGCGGATTGCACTACTTAACTCAGGCCAAACCAAACATCATGAATGTTGTATGTATGGTTCCTAGATTTCAGGCTAATCCAAAAGAATCTCATGTGATTATTGTAAAGAGAATCTTCATATATCTGAAAGGAACAGCTGATTTTGGGCTTTGGTATCCTATAGATGATGATCTTACATTGAGTGCATATACTGATGTGGATTGGGTAGGAGATGTAGATGACAAGAAAATTACTAGTGGTGGTGCTTTCTTCCTAGGGAAGAAGTTGGTGTCCTTATTGAGCAAAAAGCAGAATTCCATTTCCCTATCTACTACTGAGGTAGAGTATATTGTTGCTACAAATAATTGTACTCAAGTGATGTGGATGAAACAAATGTTGAAAGATATTAGAGTAGTATGTGATGAACCTATTTCCATATACTATGACAACTCAAGTGCAATAAACATATCGAAGAATTAAGTGCTACACTCTAAGACCAAGTATATATCAATCAATTTTCACTTTTTGAGGGAGAAAGTGAATAAGAAAGAAGTCAAATTGAAGTATTTTCCCACCAAATAATAGGTTGCAAACATTTTCACTAAGCCATTTCCAAAGGATAATTTTAAGTATCTCAAAGGGATGCTAGGGGTGATTACCCCTCCTGATATGAACTAGAGATGCATTTACTTGCATCAATATGTATGCTTTAAAGCTATATTTTGATACAGATTGATGTTTTTATGGATGCCACTCAGGGGGAGTAGTCAGATGTGTAGATATGTGGGAAGATAATGTTTATCTTTTCCATTGATGTCAAAGGGGGAGAAGAGCCATGTGAAAAACTATGAAGTATTTGGGGAGAAGAGCCTTGTGGGGTGAAGAACATGTAGAAGAAGTTGAGGAAGAATCCGAGTTAGAATCTAAGGGGGAGTAAGTGCTGATTGAGAGTTACGTTGATGTTTTTTTTCACATCATGTGTTGCCATCAATTCCAAAGGGGAGATTGTTGGATGTTGTGGTTGTGTTGTTGATATGTGGTTGTCATTGATGTCAACACTATTAGCATTGATGTATTGAAGGTTGTATATGTCGAGTATATCGAGAAAATTGTTAAAGAAAGAGTTGTAGGTTGCCATGGGAACAGTGAAGGTCATGAAGGTGTCTTGCTCAATACATTGATGATCAATTTTTGTGGACTAAAGTTTTTATTGCTGAGAGTATCTAGTTTATCCACTAGAAGTTTCATAGGTCCACATGAAGTATTGATCGTGATATCAACAGTTGTGTTCTAATAGTTTTTATGTGGTTTTAGTTAGTATTCCTGAGTGAAGTTGATGTGATTCTAGTAGTTTTAGTTGCTATGGATGTTTCTCTATTGTTTATTTTTGCTTGTGGATGCTTCTAGATCATTCTCTATATTTTTTGCATGTTCGCGTTGATCAGTGTGTTCGTGGTTGAAGATTTTTCTCATGTTTGTTTAGGTTTTCATGTTCTTGGCCGACATGGTGGTTGTAACATGTTATGGATCCTTGGAGATTAAAATTTTATTTTTTTGCATGCTCGAGGATGTTGTTTGGGGCCACAACATAATATTGGCTAACAGTGTTTGATTCACATTGAATTTTTTTTTGTATATTGGGGCCGACATTGAAAATATGTTTTATATTTTGGCTGATGAAGTTGTTGATGTAATTCATGTTGTGGATATATAAGAATGGTTGTTTGTTTGAATTGAAGTATGCTCAGTGTGCTCCTATGTGTGTATGTGTGAATATCATTTGAAGGTAGAGCAGAGTGTGATGAAGTGTGTATAGGAGTGAAAAATTGTGCTTAACTATAATTATAATTAGGCTTTTGAAGAAGCTACATTCTCAGTTCAAACTCTAGATGGTTATAATCTAAATCTCTTTGTAAGACAGTGTGTCTTCCATTGTATTTGAGTAGTGAGCTCTAGGAAGTGTGCTTGAATGCATGTGCATTCCCATTATTATTCATTATACTTTTAACATTGTATAATATTGTGGACTAACTGATCCACCATGGTTTTTCCCCTAATAGGGTTTCCACGTAAAAATCTTGGTGTTCTCTATATTCCTGATGTGTTGATTGTTTATGATTTATTATTCTTGCATCAGATCTAAGATTAAGTTAAGTTAAGTTTGAAAAGTTTAAATAATCTATGACAACTTATTCACCTCCCCCTCTTAGTTTTCTATCCTTGTTTTCCCAACGCATCCTACAATGTTAGACATGTTTTGAAGATCCTTGAAAATGTTATCACATTATTGCAACAAGACCACTGAAGCTTTATCAGATAACCATTCTTACAAATCAACCTAGAAAAATAATACTTCCATTACATTCACTAAAGCAATTACTCCATTCTTTGAACAATAGGCAATAACAAATGCAGTTGGCATTCATTAAAGAAATTACATCATTCTCTGAATAGAAAGCAATAACAATTGCAACTCAAATGCATGAAATGTGCATGAAAAAATATAGATAATATTTGATTATTGAATTCAAAAGAGTATTACATTTCAGCCATGGAGACAGTCACAAAATAAAATATAAACATGAAGCTCAATTCAAAACACCATAACACTTCAGATTAGTGAATAATAGTCATACTTCACCCTAGCTTTACAATTTACCCAGAACTTATGCCTACTTTACAGAAATTTCAAAAGATGGAATGCCTTACAATGAGAAGAGAATCAAAAGATAAGGAAGAAGAAATAACCCTAAATGCATTCACAGTTGAAAACTGGCAACCTGATCTCCATTTGATCTTTAACAAGAAAAAATCCTCTCTCTTCTCTCCTAAATTGCAATAAAACCACCTTGCCTCTAAATATTTTCCTCATTCTTCAATAGAAAGTTTACCTTTAGTGAAAAATCAACACCACTTTCACCCTTGAAGTTGAGAAAAACATCTGCTCTCATGAAAAACTTTGTTTATTCTTCTTTTATTTGTTGCACTTTATAATTTCAATTGCCAACCAATAGTGTTTTCCCATTTTTATAATAGAGCCTTTAATGATATATTTGCATCAAAAAAAATATTTCACCCTTGTGCTTTCACATGCATTTTACCACTATCTTCACCCAGCAAATAAAATCCTCCATATAGCCAATATTTTATTCATTTCATGAAATTATCTCCCATGCCATTTACCCAACAACATTTGACATTTACATGCCCAACACATAAAATATTTAACTTTAATAAAGGAGAAATTTAACCCCTTTTAGCTTTCATGGTCCCACAATATTTTAAATATTTCATTTAAAATAATTTCCCTTTAACATTACACTTCATTTTTACCTTCTTACTCAATTTTTTTTTTTGTGAGGGCTTTTGAATATTTAATATGGGCTTAAAAACTTTACTCGTGAAATTTAATTCATTCATGGGCCCACCCCACATCTTCACACAAGCTTTACCAACATGCATCACTAGTAAGATGGGAAAATAGAAAAAGAAACTTGAGCAATGATGCAACCAAGGTTGACATTTATCAAGCAATACTATAATTCCATATATTTTATTTAAAATATGAAAACCTTTCAAATGCTTTGTCCGTGCCTTTTGATTTTATGGGCTCACCAAATGCTTCTCTCAGCTCACATCACTCATCGCGTGAAGAGGAAAAAATGAGAGAAATGAACACTAATGATGGATGAGGAAAATGCAGCATCACTCATCGCATGTTCATGTAGGAAATAGAAACACCAATGTGGGATGGGTGATGGAAAGCAAGTCCATTGTGAATTGCATATATGAATGGAGAAGCCTTATCATGATAGGCGATGAAGACTTGTTATACCTTGAAAACTATGCCAATCATCTATAAACATTAAATGGATCATTCAAATCAAGCATTCATCATTGGAAACATTGCATCGCTGAAATCTTGAAAGGAAAAAAAAAAGCTTTGAGGTGAGTGGTGATGAATTTTTTCATGCAAACATGAAAGCCCTGAAAGCCGTGTCTGGATCAATCAAAGCTAAGAATTAAACTTGTTCTGGTCCAAAAACATTTGAAATTCACTTTATATTTTCCCCTTTTTACTTGCACAATATTTAAAATATTCAAAATATTTTAAATACTAACATTTGAAACTTTAGAAAATTTGTGACTTTTAATTACGCCTGCGACCATTTGGAGGAAATTCACTATGCACAAATCGGGACACTTGGAGCCATGAATTTTTGCATGTGATAATAATCAATTATTTAAAGAAAACCTATTATTTTATTTTTTGCCCAGTGCTTAAAATTTAGGTACCTCCTTTGTAAATTGGCCCTGAGATGTGTTCGTTGCAACAAAAGTACATTAAAATAATGTATCAAATGATCTCCATTTTTTAATGAAAATGGAGTTGTATAGGTTTTAAAATAAAAAAAGAAATGGTTTGTCGTTGGATTTGCAAAATTTGACACTTTCTAGAACACCATTTTTGCCATGTTGCGATAAAAAAGCAATTAAATAACCCATCAGAACTTATCCTGTAGGTGTGAAATTGAATAAGCATGTAGATATTTGACCCAAGAATGTAGTGCAAAAAATAGCTCAGCAAAATGGATCCTGAGGTGAAAGATATTAATCAACAAAGTTCCTCACTTAGGAATTTTTACTACACCTATTTAGAACCAATCAAGGCTCTCAAAGTCACCACTTTGAAAAATATATGAAAACAACTTTTGGGGGGTTGCCACTAAAAACATAAGCTCATTTAGGTACAATGAGTTTGTGTGCAAGAGGACTTTGCTTCAATCATCAATCTTTACGAGATATTAGGGGTCAAAGTTGACCACCTTGAAACATTATTAGACATGCAAATGTAAAATTTGAACAAACTACATTTCTTTTTTACCTCAAAAAAATAGAAAATTAGATCATGAGGCTCTGAAACCGAACTGGGGAGTACATGAATGTAGGGAGAATGGAGAGAAACAATCCTTTTGTCTTTGAAATCAATAGGCTCCAAATTATGACCCTCCAAAGTAGGTCACGTACACAGATTTTTCAGGTGCACTTTTGATAGTGCAGAGGCAAAATTTTCAATATGGGCCCTTCAAATTTACAAAATTTGAAGGTGCCACCAGGCCACTCATTGTAAATGAATCTTGTCCATTCATTTTAATTTTTCAAAACTATAATTAGGGGAATCCTCTCATTTTCAAAGGGAGAGATGAGTTGTTGTCAATACATGTTGCTACAAAAATATATGAGAAAAGCATTGTTTTGATGGTTTCTTGTGTATTTCTCGCATGTACATGCATTATTCTATCTTCAAGTACTAGATTTTAGCTTTGTTTTTTTAAGTTTTAAGTTGCTTTCAATTATTAGATCATGTTGTGCTTTAATGGTGAAGTATGCTATGGTGTTTGATATCTTCCTAGCTCATAATTTTTGTTGTTTATTGATGATAAATTGTTGTGTAAAGTTATTCTGAGCTCCCTTTCTATTTCTGCACTTAAGTTCAATTAGTATTCATGCTTTAATGGTGAATGGACAATTTGAAAATCTCCAATGACCCTTTGAAAATTGCACTAGTTTAATGAGACTTTGGGCTATTGTTGGTTAAGTGGAACTCAATTTTAGTGAGTATGTCCACTGTAGCATCCTCCATTGTTATTGTTCAACATTACTTGAAGGTCTAGGAAACTTCTATCCCCTTTTCCCTTTTACCTTTGTTTTAAATCTAAAGTGAAAAAAAGTTCTAGCATCATTGTAAAGCCAAATTTAATGAGAAAGGAGTTTTAGCTTATTGTTTTGAACTTGTAGCAATTGGTCATTCAGTCCCAAAATTTATAAAACTCAATTTTCAAATCCAATTCCCTGTGCATAGTGAACCATAAAGGTCTCCTTGTGATTACTAGAAAATCACATCAACCAATTGAACTATTCCAAGCATTGTCATGACCTGACACTTGAGAGACCTTGGGGTGATTTCTAAAACTTAGTTGCAAAAATTACCTTTCAAGAGAGATAGCATACTTGTGTGTTATCTATGTTGAGAAGTGAAAAAACACCCATCAATAAGAACCTATCAAGCCTCGTGAGTATTTCTTTTTCAAATTATATCAAAATTTCAAAGCAAATAAAATAGCAGAAGTATTTCTTTGAAACATGTCTCAACCTATAAATGAAGCACCTATCCATGATGAAGCAATGATCAAACCAAAATCCCTTCCAAACATACAAGAGAAACATATAGAAAAACCTCCCACAATTTCCTATAAGAGACCATGAGATAACACAAACAATCTCATCATCCCTCCTTGAGTCAAACAAGTTTACAATATCAAAGAGAAAGTGTTCAAATAACCTATTGTTCTTTCTTCTATTCCTCCCAAGGAAGAGAAGGAACCTATGATTGACAAACCTACTCTTACACAAACACAAATTGACAATAGATTGAAAAAGAATCAAAGTGCTAGAGAGTGTAGGCATAGGTGATGTGTTATTGCTCGTAGATTACAATCTCAAGAAGACAAAAACAACATAGAAAATTACAATCCAAACTTACCTGAAGCAAAGCATGATGACTCTATACCCTCGATGCAACATAAACAAGAACATTCCATGGACATTGGCATTCGACCTTCTATTGTGATAAATCTAGATGATGACATTGACATTGTAAAGATTGATGAACAAGTGCATGATGACTTGAATACATTGTTTTCTTCTTTTATAAGCTTAGATGAAAAATCTCCTAAAAAGAGTGTTGAACTTGGTACTTCCCCTAGTTTGACACTTTCTCTTGTCCCTTTAGCTAGTTTTTTGTCTTTTTTTTATACTGACTGAGATTGGGATGTAGATGGCCTACTTTAGGTTGACTCACATGTACCTTACTAGTCTTTTGCATTTTCATGTTTTCTTTTTGTGATTGCATATGTGTGATGTGATCCCTTGTGATTTTTTGTTTGATGTACCTTTCTCTTTTTTTTCATTCCTTTATATGTACCCTTAATTCTTCTATATGTCGTAATCATTTCATTTGTCTTGTGTTCTCCTTTTGGGGATGACACAAGATGTTGAGACATTTAGGTATATTCCATGTTGACCCAAAAGTGTTTCTCTTATCTTTTTCATGTCCTTTTGTTTTCCTTTTGGGGATGATGCAAGGTGTCAATAAATTTGGGTCTCTTCCATGTTGACCCAAAAGGGATTTTCTTTGTTTTCACTCTCTTTGTGTCATTCTTCTAATTCTATGAGTATTTGGGGAATGATGACAGTTCCATGCTCTATGAAAAAATTGTAGCAAAGACATACTAACCCTAAATCCATAGATCCCTTATGTATTTGTGGAGGCAACCCTTCCTTCCTATTTCATGATGCAACTTATTTCAGAAACATATAACTTGGCATAGGGCTTTATGAGGAAATCTTTCATGTCTTAGGAAAAACATTTGGCTACTTTAAAGAATTTTCTCACAGTAATGGTGTAGCAACCACTTTAAAGTGGGGGCATACATCGATGACATATTTTGACAAAATTTCATGGTACATGATTTTTCTTTCTTTCTTGTGATGTGTCCTCTTCATGGTGGTGTCATTGGGTTTGACGTCCTCCAAGAGTGTATGATCTACTATCATGGCATGATGCAAATGAGACATCCCATGAGTGATGATCTGACACTGTTGAATTTTCCTCTCTTTGAGACATTAGGCACAATGCTCCCTAAGAAGAAGACCTTACACGAAAAAAGAAAAATCCCCTTTAATAAAATTTTACATGACATTACAAAAACATTTACAAAAGAATTACATTGTGGTGCCTTATTGAAGTAGTTAAGAGGATAAATTTGGTATGGTGCGAGAGGCTAATATGATTCTCTCATTTTCCACCTTGTTTGGATAACTCACTTAGTGGACACAATGAGGTTCCACTACCCCAGAGTGAGCATATACATATTTGGGACAACTCGCCTAGTGGAAAAACTGAGGTTCCACTACCGCAGAGTGAGCAATGCATGTTACGGACAAAAAACCTCATTCCATATTATGTTGGGACGGTTTTGCTTGATCCTTTTGTTTTTCTTTATTTTTGTTGGCCTTTGACAACATATGATTATGTATCTTTGTTATTGCTACATACTTAAGTGTATTGAATGCCTACTTTAGTGTGAATTTGACATGGGGTCATCCTCTCACTAAAGTGGGGGAAAAATGTAGTAACAAAAAAAGTATCATTTTTCCTTACTTGATTTGGGAATAATTTTCATTGAATTAAACCTAATTTTTCCTAAGTTTAATGTTGTAATGTGTTGTAACACATTTACATTGATCTTGGGCCCCTTTCTAATAAAATGTACTTATTGTGTTCCCTATTTATGATGTTGTAAAGTGTTGTAACACACTTTCACACTTATCTAGGTCCCTCTTAATTAATTGTCTTTAATTAGAGTTAATTAGCCTGCTTTAATTCAAATTTAAGCCTTATTTGTGACACCTTATGAGGATCTATCCCAAAACCCATAATTAAAATTACATAACATTTAATTGGGAAAATTTGAATTCCTCATAATTGGTGCTAGGACCCATTCTCCCTAGGTGGAAAATGGGTCCTCCCTCTATAGGACCCCCCTTTTCTAGCATATTCTAACTAGTTTTTTGATGTTATTTCATTCCTTGAAAGCAAGGTCCTAGAAAACAATGTTAGGACCCATTCACCCTAGGTGGTGAATGGGCCCTCCCTTAATTAGGACCCCCTTTTATAATTTCATTTTGGCAAGAATTTAATAATGTTTGTTTCAAGATTTGGTTTCGGCTTGACCTATTTGAATTTCAAGGTTAATCTCTTAATTTAGTATAAATAGGGAATTAATTCGCATTGTTTCTCCTAGAAAATTTTATGAAGCATCCTAGAAACTTTAGATGAGCACTATAGAGCACTTCAAGAGCATTTTCTAAATCATCTTAAGGAAGATTATCAAAATTTTATTGCAACAATTCAAGATCATGTCATCATATCAAGGGTTTAGTGCATTCATGCATGTTGTTGAGCTAAGATAGCTGATGTAGCATTGAAGATCTATTGCAATAATTTTTAACATCTATTCAGGGATCAAGATCTACATTCTTCATGGCCACTGCATGTTAGATTGTAGATTTATCTTCCAAGACAACATCCAAGGTATCAACATTGCATCATTTAATGTTCATGCTTCAATTTCATTATTTAATCATTTGGTTTAATTACCTACAAGGGGTTTGACTTAGGAAAACCCCTATTCACTAACAATCAACAATTTTTTCTCTCCTTGAATGTGTTTTTGTAGATTTACCTAGGTTGAAGATCAAGTGGAGAAGTTTAGTGAAAAATTGTCAAAGTTATCAAGTTGCAAGATTGATCTTTATAGTGTGAGAATTAGGAATTGAAGCTATTGAATTAAGTACAGGTTTTTAGGAGCTAACAAACAGGAATTGGAAAGTGAAAAATTCAAGGAAAATAACCTAGATCTTAGTTTTAGGAACCCTAATAGGGACCCATTCACCACTAAAGGCGAATGAGTCCATTGTGCCCTAAAAACAAGCTTCTTACAACAAGGTACACACCATTTCAAGCTTTAAAAACTCCCCTCATAGTTTCTATAATAGTTACGGTTAGTTTTTGATTGTTATTTGTATCTTATTATACATATAATCACATGGTTAATGGTGGAATATTAGTGGTTCTTCATCTTGTTGATTCATTTTGATGCAAACCCTAATTTCCCCACCTAAACATGTTCAAACCCCTATAAAACCCTAATTGGGACTCATACACCCCTTTGGGTGATTTAGTCCTATTTCAAATTTTAAACTACATTTTCCAACATTAAATTCTCTATTTCTGTGTTTCTATTTGGTGTTGTTAGTTATCCGTTTCATTTTGTAGAGTTTTTTGTTTTCCTCATTTCATTGCATCTAGCTTCATTTGGTTCATTGCATGTATTGCCTTATTTTATTGTATTTCATTTCATCATGGATATGTGCTTTGGTAAGCTTTGGATGTCCTTAAAGTCCTTAGTGGATGTATCAAGTTGTGCATTTGGCAATTAACCTAAGGAAATTGAACTTACTCATGCTCATTCAACTCATAATTGTTGGGAATAAGGTGTTTCAACCTTAGAGTCCTAACATTGAATTATTTAATGTATTACTCAATTTTTTTTTTTAATTTAATTGCGTACAATGCCATGTCATTAATTGGGACCTATTGGCTAGGTGGAATCCATGTTGGAGGTGACTGTATGACACATCTTCATCACATGTGGAGGTAAGCGTCCCATCTTGGAATCATGGACCTAGGATAAGTAGTGTCATTTTATGACATATTCTATGACACATCATAAGGTATATTTTACATGGAGAAAGTGTGGTGCCTTAGTGGGGCATGACAAAAGTGTGAAAGAATAAGTGTGATATTCATGTTTTACTTATTCTTTGTTTGTTGAATGTTTTGTAATTGTGACAAACAATTATGACACATGTTATGACAATTTCTGACATTTGTCATAACCCACTATTAGCATGAACTAGGTGCCCAAGCTTGGAGAGAGGTTTTTTATGTTATGACAACTATAAGAGGTGTAAGAGAATGTTGTACAAGTTTCCAAATCAGGCCTATGGTGTGATATATTATTGCCACAAGGGTTCGGACACCTAAACTCTTCTAGAAGCCTCTACAAGCTTGTATCTCTACAAATAGGATGCCTTGCATTATAGAATGCATAGTTTGTTTGTAGGTATTGAAGTGTAGGTGGTTTGACTCCTAAAAAGATGTTTGGTGTGAAGCATTTGTTGAAGAAGCATTGTGCTTGGGGTGTATTGTAACTCTTCTTTGAAGTAATACATTAGTATTGTGCCTTTGGAGGGTGGGTTTTTTAACTCAAAAGGGTTTTCTACATGTATATCTTGTCTACTTCTCTTCTTTATATTTTTCTTCTATGCTTTGTTTTTCTCATACCATTATGCTGCTAAAATTCTCTTAGATCTTAACTTACATCAAGTTATTCTATTTCACTATTCCTATGTGTTTCTCATTACTATAACTGTTTAAAGGCATTAAAATGAAATTTTTTCTATACATTCCTGCTTAGATTAGTGTAGGAAGTTGCTTCTACATATAGGTCTTCATTTTAGTTTGTATTAGAGCTTGGCTAGCCTTGATTCCTTTGTTGGGTTAGAAGGGTTTTTTGTAGTGATATTTGATTCAGAGGGTGTCTTATAGAAGGGTGTTTTGTGACCTTTGTTGCAAGAAAATATGGCAAACACATCTAGAAGGATCAAGATGGAAAATTTTAATGGAGGAAACTTTGAGCTTTGGAAGATAAATATGGAATACATGCTTGTAGACCATGATCTATGGGCTACAATTTTAGAAACCAAACCTACAACCATGAAACAACAAGATTGGGATCTCTTTGATTCGAAAGCCAAGGGTTTGATCAAACTCTATTTGGTTGATTTTGTTCTATTGAATGCTCATGAGGAAAATACTACTACTTTATAGAAGAAACTTGGAGATTTTTATCAGGCCAAGTCCTTGGTAACACAAGTTGTTCTTGAGAAAGAAGATGTACTCTCTGGAGATGGAAGATGGAGGATTTGTTGCAGATCATCTAAATGCTTTCAATATGTTAATTTCTCAATTGGATTCTACTGGAGAGAATATTGATGATCAAGACCATTACATGCTTCTATTGTGTTCATTACCAGATGCATGGGATGACCTAGTGATGGATATTGGAAGCACATCAACCACTTTCTAGATGGATGTGGTGGTTGTTTCATTGTTATTTGAAGAGATGCAGAGAAAATATTTTGAGATGGCTAAGGAGGCCCTTTCTATTCATGGTAGAACAAAGGAGAAAGGCAAGAAGAAAGATAAAAATTCTAAGTCAAAGTCTCTAGGGAGATCTAAGTCTCTTGGTAAGAAGTCTAAGGAAACATTTTGGAATTGTAGTGAAGTCAGTCACATTTGAAAAGATTGCAAGGAGAAGAAGAAGAAAAATAAGTCTTTCTCTAATTTTGAATTTGAGAAATCATCCCAAGATGATGGAGAAGATTTTATTGTATCCTCAGCAGCCCATGCATCAAATGATATGTGGTTGATAGATTCAGGCACATCTTTCCACATGACCTCTCATAAAGATTGGTTCTCAAATTATGAAGAATACAATGGTGGAAAGGTGTACCTAGCTGATGATTCTTATCTTGAAATTTTTGGCATGGAAGATTCAAGATTAGATTCCCTGATGGAAGAGTGAAGGGGATTGATGGTGTCTTACATATCTTCATTTTGGCATGAAACTTGCTTCTTTTAAGTAAAATGAATGATTCGAGAGTGCGAGTTGTTTTCTTTGGTGGAGGATACAAGGTGACATAGAGGAGCTATGGTGTTTTCTAAGGGTGTTCATATGGGAAATTTGTACCAACTAGATGCATTTTCATTTCAATGCAATATTTCTTTTTATGTATCAAAAAAGAGACCTTTGGATTCTTCATCCTCACCATCAAATCATGTAGAGAAGAAGTGTGTTGCATCTACATCCAATGATCATGCATTTTGGGTACCTAAGGGTGCTCACTCCATGGAAATGAAGCTTCTATAGAGAAGACAATGTTATGACACTAATGGATTGGTCACATTGGTGAGAAGTGTCTTAGAACCTTCAAAAAGAAGAGCCTTGTTGAAGGTCTTTATGATTGTAATCTCGAGTTTGAATTTTTTAAACATTGTGTGTATGGTCAACAACACCATGATTCTTTTTACTCTAGTTCTCTTAAGTCTTATGGGGTTTTGGACTATGTACATTCAGATGTTTTTGGTCCTATAAATGTTCCTTCTTTTTCAAAAGCTATATATTTTTTTTCTTTCATAGATGACTATAGTAGAAGGACATTTTTTTATTTTCTTAGAAGTAAAGCTAAACTCTTTAGTTGGTTTAAGGAATTTAAGGCCTTGGAAGAAAATCACACTAGTAGAAAGATTAAGTGTTTGAGGACTGATAATGGTGGTGATTTTTTTTTTAATAGAGTTTGACAAGTTCTATAAAGAGCACGGGATTGAGATACATAAGACTACTCCATACACTCCACAACAAAATGGATTTGTAGAGAGGATGAATAGAACATTCATGGAAAGGGCTAGGAGTATGTTGAGTGGTGCTAGCCTTGAACAAAATTTTTGGGCTGAAACAACAGCCACTTCATGTTATTTGATAAATAAATCTCCTACATCAAAACTTGTTGAAAAGACACCCATGGAGGCATGGTTTGGCAAGAAGCCTTCAATGATACATCTTAAAGTATTTGGTTGCAAAGCTTATGCTCATGTTCCAATTGAGAAGAGGTATAAGTTTGGGAACAAAGCTATTGAGTGCATCTTTATTGGCTATGGTGTTAGTGTGAAAGGGTACAAGCTTTGGGATCCAAAAGCTTAGAAAATTCTCTATGGTAGAAGTGTGATATTTAGAGAGATGAAACCTTCCTCTATTGAGCTACAACAAGAAAAAGAGGATAAATAGGAGGTAGTTCAAATTCCACCTACTCTAGAGAAAGAAGAACTACATACTCTTGATGGACCTGATGATGAGGAGAGATCAAGTAGCTCTGAAAGTTCTAAAGAACAAGGAGGACCTCAACCTCAACCTTTGAGGATGTCTACACAAGCTAGGTGAAAACCATTAAGGTTTGGTTATTCATTGTTGGATTCTAGTTGCATTTTTTCCTTGATTACTAATACTGATGACTCTAGGATAGTGAGAGAGGCAATAGGTATGAATGATTTAGATTATTGGATGCAAGCCATGGATGAGGAGATGGATTCATTAAAAGAATAAGACTTGGGATCTAGTACCTTTTCCTACTGGATGTAAACATGTTGGTTGTAAATGGGTTTTCAAGAAAAAGTGTGGTCCTGATTGCAGGTGTTGAGAGGTATAACACATGGTTGGTTGCTAAGGGGTTCTCTCCAATGGAGGGAATTGATTATGGGAGATATTCTCTCCTATAGAAAATATAACATCCATACGACTTTTGTTGTCACTTACAACAACACATAAATTAGAAGTACAATAGATGGATGTGAATACAACATTTCTTCATGGTGATTTGGAGGAAGATATATACATGTCAAAGCCATAGCACTTCATTGTAAGAGGTAATGAAAATTTTGTTTGCAAATTGAAGAAATCTCTTTATGGTTTGAAACAGTCTCCCAAAATGTGGTATCAGAAGTTTGATACTTATGTGTTGTCATTGGGGTTTCAAAGATCTAAATCTGACCATTGTGTATATTTTAAAACTGATATTAGTCACATTCTCATTATTATTCTATACGTAGATGATATGTTGTTTATTAGGAATGGTAAAAGTATGATTTCAGATTTGAAGTTTCAGTTTTCAGCACATATTGAAATTAAAGACCTAGGTGCAGCTAGGTACATTCTAGGAATGGAAATCATGAGAGACAGAGCTAACATAAAGCTTTGGTTAAACTAAATCAAGTATGTGAACTTGGTGTTGGAGAGATTCAACATGGTAGATTGTAGATAGTTAGTTGTTCCTATGATGCAAGGGATGAAGCTTTTTGATGGCACTTTCGAATTTTGCAAAATTCTAACATGTTCATGTTAAAACCCTAAGAAAATTTACCTAAAAATCTTTGTTACATCTGTTGCAGGGTTCTTATATGAGATTTAAGGTTTTGTTCATTTTAAATTGTGTGGTATTCCATTTTTCATTTACTAGTATTACCTGTTGTCAGTCACAAAGAATCTTTTCAAGCACTTCAAATATCATCATGTGACTCGCCTTTCTCGTTTCTAGGTTTGAATCACCTAACTTTTACATCCATTGTATTGCATGATTCATAAGTCTTCAACCTACTATTCTCATGTCATCCTAGGGAAGTCTCCTCTTTTAGAATAAACTAATGAGCATGTGCTTAAAAGGTTCCCACTTATGTCCCGATGACCTTCATAGTTGTATAACTCATCACTGATTTTTTCATTGATTCACACCTTGAATTAGCGATGAGCAATGGATTGATGTTTTCCCTTTGATATCACTCATCACTAATGGTTTTTGAGCCTTCAACATTGTAATAGTGATGAGCGATGCTTCTAAATTTATGTTCTTATCACTCATCATGGATGGCCATAAAAGGATAAACTTGTAATAGTGATTAGTGATATGATGTGATTTCATGTATATCGCTTGATCGCCAATATGTTTTGAATATAAAGTTTCACATTAGCGATATTGATGGACATTAAAAGTTGTAAATATTCTCATCACTAATTTCTTGCAAAACATATCAGGAGAATTAGCGATGAACAAAGGGCTTATGTAATAACTTCATCACTCATCATGGATTTTTTTTAGAACTTGAGTTCTAAATTGGTGATAAGCGATGTATGTCCTCTAAAGGGTTTCATCTCTCACTAATGTGATATGATCATATGAGCAATGTCTTTTCTCATGTTTGTTTTATGAAAGTTGATCGTTGTTTTATTCACACTATCTTTTCAGATAGCAGAGGAAGTAAGGTGTGTGTAGTAGAGGCGATTGAGGTTTCCTAAGTAGAGTTTCAATGTTTCCATCTTGAGGTAATTGGTATGAGATTACGTTCTTTATTCTATTTGGGATTTATATTGCTCAATTTGTCTGCAATTATTGGGATTGGGGTGCTTCTCTTGTAGGTCTTAGGTCAAAAACCTTTTTAATTATCTCTACTAGCTCTAGAGAAAATAGGAAAAGTTGGTACATCATTTCCACCAGTTAGGAGGTTTAGCTGGCTAAGTGTGTTTGAATGCCATGAAGACATAGTTGAGAAAGAAGCCATGGCTTCTCCTAATATTTCAAAGGGGAAAAGGAGGGCTAGGGGCCATAAAAAGAAGTCAATTGTGCAGAGTACATACTACTTGAGGAATAGGACCCTTTCAGGTGAAGTGGTCGAATGCAAAGGAAAGGAACTGGCACTACCAGTGAAGAAGGCCAAAAAGAAGGAGAAGAGTCATAGGGCTTGCTTGGGTAAGTACTTGTGTTCCCTCATGCCATATGGGAGTTTTGATGATGACGTGTTGGTGATACCTCCAATTGCATTGAGGACAAGGAGCAGTTGGGTATTTTTGGATGCCGACGACTCTGAATTGGGTCACCTCCTATTTTTGTTTTTAATGACACCATGGTCTTTGCATAGGAGGTATTTGTTTTCATATGTCTGTGGTTTTTCCTTCACGCTGATATGGATGGTCTTCAAGATAGTATGAGCTAAATCCTTTTTGTTCCAAACAACGAATGTTGTGACAATGATGGCTAATATCTTGCACATGTTTTTTTCCTTTTTTCCTCCCCTATTCTTGAATGATTACATATGAAACCTCCTGGGGAGTCCTTCGAGGAGTTAGTTAGAATTAGGTTTTTGAAATGAACTCAAATGAAAGTGAAATTGTAATTTAGTCAGGTGCTTGTTGCTCCCCTATTTATATAAAGGGGATTTCATGGTTGAAAAAAGAGAGTTTAGAATTTTGAGTCTAGACATGGTCACAGTAGATACTAAGCTCTAATAGTAGAATAGAATGTAAATAGATACTCTAGTAGATATATCAGAAGCAAGTCTAAGATGAAAGTTATACTATGTATGAATCTAAATATGTTTTACAAAGAAATATCAGAAATTGAAGAAGAATTTTAGTTAAATAGAATATTTCTCTCCTATGTATTTTCTTCCAAGTTATGAATGAAGATTGTTAATGATAGCTTCATTTTTCTTTTGTCATTTGCACATAATGTATGATTTTTTTTATGATTTAGTTCAATTAATTGATTAAATGTTGAAGCGAGCTCATTAGTTTGTGAGAAAAGAATATAAGATTTAGTAAGGAAGTGATATTTTGTAGACACAGTGAGTTAGATGTTACAAAGTAACACTCTAATGGTCCACTAATTTTTTAGCTTCAATCAAAATTGTATTACCAATTGATTACCAATTGTAACTTATTTCTACCTTAGATAAAGCAATGATTATCTTGTTAGTTTATCTTATGGTCCATTGAACTAGTATTGAATTGGGCCTACGATTCAAGATTAAGAATGATTCAAAATACTTTAAATTAAAATGTCCCAACTCTAAGTATGAAGGCACACTCCTTGAAAATAAGTAGAACTTTTATCTAAGGTTTGTCGAGCTTTTGATAAGGTGATTTTCATGGAATGGTGCATCTGTGTGAAGAAATACTCGTGACCAAGTGTAAAAAATTATGATTATATATGGGATTACCCTCCCTAGGTCTCATAGAGCCCAAAGAGAAGAAGTAAAGTAGTAATTAATCTACTTAAGTGTTGGCCAATCCTCAACCTAGCTGATAATTGGGTCGTGGCAAGCTCATAGGTTAGGACTAAGATTATGTTTGGTTTTAAAAAAATAACCAACAAAAATGGCGACTTTGCTAGGGAAACCTTTGTATCCTAGATAAAAATGTGTCAAAGACCATTTAAAAAGAGTCAAAACAAAATGAACATCTAGTTCAAGTGTTAAATAAGTTATGAATCTACAAATTGATTTGTTATAGACCTAAGGTGACTCTTCTAGAAGAACTGAGATAAAGATATCCTTGCTTCAAAGGTTTTCCTCTTGTTGAAGAGGTGGTGACTCTGCTCAGACAATTTCTACACATGAAGGGTTGTTGTTTGTTGTTGTAATCTAAAAGAGTTCTATTCAAAGCTGCAGTAACTAGAGGTGTGAAGGTACATATGTCTATGCATATTTTCATTTACTGAACCTATCAGATGGATTGCAATTGTTGTTCCACTTAAATTTTTATTCACAAAGTAGCAAGTATGGATGGTTAGAATGAAGTAGTATATCTCAAGGATTACTATCTATTTGAAGTTATTCTTCATATTGGTATAGTTGTGATTATGCATCATTAGTTAAAACCAATTTGCATACATCCATGGATTATAAAAGAGAAATAACCATGCCATTAGAAACTTGGATGCATATTGTCGAAAAGCTTCACAAGTCTAAAAATCCTTAGATAGTTGAAACCCAAAAGTATAGGAACCTAAGCATGATTAAGCCTAGGATAATGCCAGAATGGAAAGTTGTATTCAAAAGAGGAGTTAAAGAGCTGAACAAAAGACACCTGATGGCTATACAAGCCCAGTTGAGAGATACTCATACTAGATCTATTAGCCTAGTTGCTCCACCTTTTGTCAATTCATTTGACTCATTATATGACCAACTAGACTTGTCATGGATTGATTATAAGGTTAAAAGTGTGCCATCTCGAGTCTATAAGTAGATGCCTAGGTTTAATGGGTCCAATATATGTGAAGGAGATGTGCATGTTCAAAGTTTTTATAATTTCATGGTGAAACATTCATTTAGAGATCAGGATATGTGGATGAGATTTTATGTCAAATCTCTTGAAGCTAAAGCTAGGGATTGTTACTTAGGTTTCCCTGAGAAGTCCTTTTCCTGCTGGGATAAACTAGTGGATGCTTATAGAGAATAATTTTCAAAAGGACCTTCTGATCTTGTCAAAAAGTTAAAATAGCTTAAGAAACAAGATGAAGAGTCAAGCATTGCTTTCAGTCATAATTTTCTTTTTTCTCTTGCACTAGTCCCTAGAAGTTTCAGACCTAGTATATCAAATTGCATTCATTTGTATTTTGAAGGATTTGAGGAGGGATCTAGTGCACTGATTAAAGATTTTGAAATTTTGAATATTCAAATGGCTTACACATGTTTAGCTAATATGGAAGAAATGAGGAATGAATATGTGCAAAGTTTATTGTCTTCAGTTGTGGGTAAACATGTTGATGACACTAGTAGTTGTATGGATGCAAATGATCAAATGTATGTAGTTTTAAATACAGACAAGTGCATCCTTGAAAAGGAAGAATTAAAGAGCATTACAATGTTCACCACTGATGCTCCTAGGAGTGAAAATGTCTTTATTTTCAAGAAAATATAAATGGTCAAATCAATGATGAAACCCAGTCTATGAAATTTCTAAATCTTGATAGTGGTAATATCTTGGTATGTCCTGACTTACAACTTGGTAAAGCATGTTTTTCTACTAGAGGACATGAGGAAGAAATGGTTGAGAAAATGTATCAGAACTATGGTCTTTTAAATAGTGAACAAATTTCAAGTTTATTAACCATTGAATATCAGAAATATGCACATATGAGTAACCCCCAATTATTGTGTAATGCTCATATTGATTTTGACAGTGATAGTATTTTTTATTATAAAAGATATGAAAAATAGGTATCTAATATTCCTTCTAGTTATGAACAGGCTTGTCGCCATGGTGATAATTTGGGTAATAAAAAACAACCATTTGATTTTAATGATGTAAATTCAGAAACTTGTGATGATGAGTTGAGAACAACAGATAATCATGAATCTTGTATATCTAGTAAACAAGCTTTTGAAAGTTTTAATGCAGATTTGGATAAGTATTTGTTTCCTAATTTAGATGAGCTTAGTTATGAGTCTTTTCATGTGGATATGGATGCTAGCTTCAAAGAGAATTAATATTATCTTTTGGAACCAAAATTGCTCACTTCTAAACAAGCTTTAGATTCCAAAGATGTTAGTATGATGTGTTCAAAAGATGTCAGAGCAAGTAAAAATAACGATAGGGTAGAGATTCTTGATGATTCTCTACACCAACATGTTGAGGCGTAGAAACAATGTGTGCCAATTATATATGAGTGTATTTATTTTCATACACTTGGAGATAGTTTGCATAATATGCATAATATTTTGATTGGTCCTTGTAATCATTTCACTTTTGATATGCAAACTACTAATTAGATTGAGCTTGATGATCCCAGCTATTTGGCAACATGAGTGCCATTTTTTCAGCTGGATGGAATTTTCTTATAGTGTGGTGATGAGTGAAACATCAAGGGAAATTAAAAATTACAATATTTTGAATGAAAAAAATTATGAGTCATTACCACATAATAATCAGGATGTTAAGGGTATGCTTGATTCTCATATGCAGGGTAATTATGAATTTGTTCATAATGTTGTACTTGCTAAGTTATTAAGAGATGCCAACATATTGAATTAAGAATGTTCCAGTGATGTCTTCAGATTGGATTCAATGAGGTGTGGTGAAAAATTTTTCTATGATAGAGGTAAGAGAAGGCCTATAGTTTTTGGTGGCCTTGGGCCATCAAATATAGCTTGACTTGTCAAGCTAAAGTAGTTGGGGGGCAGAGATGACTTTTTGACTCTATTTCCCAATAGAGTAGGCACTTGGTCTGCTTCTCCAAAGGATTTGAATTCTCACTCTGTTCACTAAGGAACATATGTCCCCAGAAAGAGCCACTGATGGAACTTTTGAATTTTGCAAAATTATAACATGTTCATGTTAAAACCTTAAGAAATTTTAAGTAAAAATATTTGTTACATCTGTTGTAGGGTTCTTATATGAGATTTAGGGTTTTGCTCATTTTAAATCGCTTGGTATTCCATTCTATTGTTTACTGGTATTACCTGTTGTCGATCACAAAGAATATTTTCATGCACTTCAAATATCATCATGTGACTAGCCTTTCTCGTGTCTAGGTTTGAATCACCTAACGTTTACATCCATTGTATTGCATGATTCATAACACTACTGAATTTGACACCATTTTTCGATGGAAGTTCGTCGGTCGTTCAAAAAATATTTGTCTGACAAGCAACGAAATGACAAAAATATTTTCATCACTATTTTTTCATTGAAAGGCTGACGACGAATTAAATGTCAAAATAATCACGCAGATTTGTCAGTCATTAGCATCATAAAATGACTCATACTTTCATTGAAATATCGATGAACACGTTGTGTATCCACCAACGAATTACACCAGAAGTTCATTGCCATTTCGACGAAATGAGCAAGGACTAGCGTCAGAACAACACGAGACATGTGTCACCATTTCAACGAAATGGGAAAGGATTAGCATTGAAATAACACCAAAAAGTTCTTTGAAAGTGCGATGAAATGGGAAAGCAATAACATTGAAACAACACCAAGATTTCATCGAAATTGCGACCAAATGGGCAAGGAGTAGCATCAAAAGAACACCAAAAGTTCATCGAACGTATGACGAAATGGGCAAGTAGTAGCATCGAAACAACACCAAACGTTCATCGAAATGGTGACGAAATGGGAAGGAGTTATGAAAAAAACTTTTTCGCAGCTATAGCAAATTCTTCAAACCTTTTTGATGATTCGTTGGTGGGTTTCGTCTAAATTGCAACAAAGCAATGAAATTTAAAAAAAAAGAATATTCGTGGAAATGTACCATCGCGGAGACTGACGACTAATCATACATATATACTGCATATTGGTTTGATGCTTCAAATTATGCATTTCTTATATAGAAAAGTGCATTACCTTATTGAGCTTCTCTTTGTTTCAAGAATAGTTTAAAATTCTCTACTTAATAGGGCCAACCACATGACGGTGGAAGCTCATTTACCCCCCCCTCACATCACTCTCAATTCCCCATACCCAATCATATAAAATTAATCATTCATTCATCCATTAATAACATATAAAATTCATTCATTCATTCATTAATAACATATAACATTCATTAATTAACATATTCACATTCATTCATTAACATATAATATTCATTCTTTCAGTTTTTATATATTATCAAAAATATGGTTGTCATGATATAATTACAATCACTTTTTTTTTTTTTATCTTTTAAAGCTACATAAAGCTGAAGTGGAGTATCATTTTCTAAATCAATATATGTCCCCCCTTTAGTTGTTCTACCCTCTTCTCATGATCTTAATGTACGCCTAGTTGTATGCTCATGACGTGGACGCCGTTGTAAGGGGGGTCTACTGTAATAAGAAAGAAATGTTAAATTAATATGTTTTATTATTATTATTACAAGTATTTCATTAATTAAAAGAACATTAGAGTGGTTCTCTTTACCTGATGGGTCCACATCACGTTCCTAAACTTTTGTTATAGACTCATGCTCAACATGTTGAACACCCTCTAAATCCTGATCTGTAGTTGAAATGAAAGGTTACATTAATTAATACACCAATTGAAATTAAATATGTTTAAGAGAACATGAGGGTGGTCCTCTTTACCCGATGGGGCCACATCATGTTCCTGATCTTCTCTAGCCTGATCATGCTCAACACATTGATCACGCTCTATATGCTCTAAAAGTTGAAACACAAAAGGTTACATTAATTAAATACACCAATTGTACTAAATGCTTTAAGAAC
>VDFB02000015.1:288609268-288672498 GCA_007258455.2 Sequoia sempervirens
ATTTTTAAAAAAATATATTATACATACAAAATTACATAATCAATAATAGATAATAGATTTTGGTGAATATATCTAGGTATGTTAATGTGCTTGAAAAACTAATTTTAATTAAAAAACTTACTAACAACATTAAAAGGTAAGTTTTTAATTATAAAAATTAAACATTAGAATTATTTAACATTTGAAATAGGAAATTTAAATATTATATTATAATAGTTTATAATTTACTTATATAGTATTTTGGATAATAGAAACAATTTTGATTGATTTAATATTTTCTAAGTTCATTATTGAATTTTAATCTTATAAATATAATTATATATCTTTAGTCAATATTATAATTTTAAAAGGGGTGACCCTTTGGTGAAATGGTGGGGCTTCTTGCCTGTAGAGCCAACAACCAAGGTTCAAACCTCGCGGGGTCGCTCTCTACTGCATCAACAATGGAGTTTGTTATTTACCCTCATATTAAGGGGAGGTTCCTTGGTGAATTGGTGGGGCTTCTTGCCTATAGTGCCAACAACCAAGGCCCAAACCTTAATATTAAAAAAAAGCTAGAGTTCAAGTCCACATCTATTGGAGCCATCACTTACATGTTTGCAACATCCTATTACAAGGTTTTGGTGAGGGTTTCCTTTGATCTATTGTGCCTGGGGTCAGCTATTTCTTGTGCATGTCCGTCCTAGGCCTGTTGGCGGTTATGTCTTAGGGTGAGCCATCTAGGGCTATGCCTGACATGGATTTTCGCATTGCGATGGGCTTGAAATTGCCAAGTCAAGGAGCAAGGTTTTCTGATAACACCCTCTTCTCTCCGAATACGGGGTCTATGGATTCAAATTTTTTTGGTGGATCTTGGATCACAAAGATTAACGGATGCCTAGAGCATTATAAAGAGAGACCTAAATTGGTCATTCCATTTGAAATGATTGCTGAGGATATTAAATATTATTCAAAGCATTCTCTATATTGCAAATTTTTGGGATTGAGAGTGTCTCTACAATTTTTGGAAACTTGGGCACGAAGGACTTGGGAGCCAGAGGGTGAAATGGAGGTCACGCTGCTTGCAAATAATTTCTTCATGGTCACATTTATCTGCTTGGTTGATCGCAATAGGGTTTTTGAGGGGGGGCCCTATTTTCACAACCAGGTTGGGTTGTTTGTCAAGCCATGGCATGCAGGCTTTAATCCCTTTGAGGAGCTTCCAAATCGTGTTCTAGTGTGGGTTCGGCTGCCCAGATTTCCAATTGAATGTTATCGTGAGGATGTTCTGCACATGCTTGCTTTGATGCTTGGGAAGCTGGTGGGGTCTTCAACACAAACCCTAGATAAGAAAGTAATGACTTTTGCTCAAATTTGTGTGGAAATTGATTTGAGTAGGCCTTTGCCAAATGCTTTTGATATGTGTGTGGGTCCCCATTCTTGGGTACAACAATTGGATTATGAAACCCTTCCTTTTCGATGTTGCCTCTGTCATGAATATGGTCACCTGTTGCGTAGATGCCTGAAGGATAAGCCTATGGTGCCTCAGCCTCCACCTCCTCCTCATAACAATCCTAATGTTGATAAGGGGAAGAATCCTATTTCTATTGAGGGTGTAGATGCTAAGGGTTATGTTCCTATTAAGGCTCATAACCAGAATAGAGGACAAAAGAGGACTTTGATGGAGAGACAAGATGAGGATACTTTTAATAGGTTTGAGGTCCTGGATGATTTGGGTCAGCAAGAAGTTAATCCAGGGTTAATAAGTGTGGATCCGGGTGTGGTTGGTTTTGGCCTAGAGGATCACACTTCCATTACTCCTCCTACTCCACAGGAGGAGTCTACCATACCTATGGTCACTGATGTGCAGGTTGGGGCTCAGGTGTTGTCAGGTCCAAATGTTGAGTTGGGGCAGGGGGATGGAAGCATGTCTTTTCTTGCACAGAATGTTGGATCGGATGTGGCTACTAGTAGCAAGCCTTCTTTTCAACTAGGAATTTTGCAAAAGGATGGCAAGAAGGGGGGGTCAGAGAAAAGTGTTCAACTTGGCAGGAAGAAATATTTGGAAAAGATTAAGATGATGGGGGAGACTTTGGTGGAGTCAGGGTCTGTTAAGACCCTAGATTCTCATTTTTTGACTCCTTTGAAATGATCATTATTTGATGGAATGTAAGGGGCTTGAACAGTGGCCCTAGACAAAAAGTTGTTTGTGAGTTGGTAAGAAGTCATTCTCCTGATGTTCCTTTTCTTCAGGAGACTAAGTTATCTATTGAGTGCATGATGGGTTTAGTGCCTAAGTTGTGGAAGAATGGTCAATGCCAGTGTATTGGGGCTCAGGGATTCTCGAGGGATGTGGCTTGTTTCTAGAACCCTCAGAAGATTCAACCTTTGTGGTGGTTATCCTTCAAGCCCTCTTTATCCATGGTTTCCTCGTGTCCTGAGTCAGGAGAGTTTGTTCTTTTCTCTAATGTTTATGCACCTGTTGAGTTCCAGGGTAAGCTTCTTTTACAGACACATTCATTTTTTTCGTAGCCTATTTCCCTATCATCCTTGGATCATTGCAGGGGACTTTAATGCTATTACTGAATTAGCTGAGAAACGGGGTGGTATTGCAAGACTAGATCCTTCTGCATTGTTGTTTCAGGACAATATATCTGCTCTCAATATTGTTGATATCAAACCTAGCAATGGTCAATTTACTTGGAACAATAGAAGGGTTGGTGATAGTGATAGTTGCATTGTTGAATGACTGGATCGTTTCATGGTCTCCTACTTTTGGGTTGGGGGAATGTGGTATTCTAGTTCTGAGATATTAGACTAGAGAGGTTCGGATCACTGGCCTATAAAGCTAGTTATATCTTCTACTTGGATGCCTCAAACGCCAACCTTCAAATTCTAGCTAATGTGGTTGCCAGACCCTGACCTTTATGGATGTGTTGCTGAATGGTGGAGGTATGGTAGACCTGCTTATGGTACTACAATGTATAATTTTGCTAAGCTCCTTTAATATGTTAACTATTAGCTTAAATGATGGAACCGACATTGCTTTGGAAACATTTACCTTGTGAAGCTTGCTATACAAGCTGAGCTGAATGGTATTACTAGGTTGATTAGGGAGGATGGGGTGTCTGAGGATTTGTTGCAGGATGAGGCTAGGGAATTGAAAGCTCTAGAGGAGTGGGAGCTGAGGGAGGAAATATATTGGAAACAAAAAGCTCAGATTGAGTGGCTTTAGGAGGGAGACAAGAATACTGCCTTCTTCTTCAATTCAGTGAAGGCCAGACATCATGGTAATTCTATCTCACCTTTGGTGACTGACAGGGGAGAGGTCCTTTCTTCTACTCAGGATATCTCAAATGAAGCTGTGCAGTATTTTGCTTCTTTATTCAAGGAGGACTCACAGGGGGACTCAGTTGAAGAGGCTCAGGTCCTCTCTTGTATTCCTTCCTTGGTTTCTTGGGAGATGAAGGAGCATCTTATGAGTGA
This sequence comes from Sequoia sempervirens, assembly GCA_007258455.2. Classification (NCBI taxonomy): domain Eukaryota; kingdom Viridiplantae; phylum Streptophyta; class Pinopsida; order Cupressales; family Cupressaceae; genus Sequoia; species Sequoia sempervirens. The sequence continues at coordinate 288,612,734 of VDFB02000015.1, forward strand.
TATTTCGCCGGAGGAGCTGGAGAAGATTGTTTTCCATATGAAGAAGGGTAAAGCTCCTGGTCCGGATGGCTTCCTGATTGAGTTCTTCTAGGAATTTTGGGAGATTATCAAGCTGGATTTATTGGTAGTTGTTCAAGAGTCTCCAAAGAATAAGCAAATGCTTTAGGCCCTAAATTCTACCTTCCTTGCTCTAATCCCCAAGGGTGATGGGGCTGATCGGTTAAGTCAATTTCGCCCCATTTCTCTTTGTAATGTTATTTATAAAATTATCTCTAAGTTGATTGCTGATAGGTTAAAAAAGTGGCTTTCGCTGCTGATTTTTGAGGAACAGAGTGGTTTTGTGGTGGGCCACCAGATTTTGGATGGGGTGGTTATTACTACAGAGACTATTCATTCTATGGTCAACTCCAAAGATAAGGCTATGTTCATCAAGCTTGACATGGCCAAGGCTTATGACAGAGTTCGATGGTCCTTCCTCCAAAAAGTTTCGGGGGCCTTTGGTTTTGAGGAGGAGTGGATTCGCTGGGTTATGAGTTGTGTGAATTCAGTTTCTTTCTCTGTTTTTGATTAATGGGGAGCACTCTAAACTTTTTGGTGCTTCTCGGGGTTTATAACAAGGCGACCCCCTCTCTCCTTACTTGTTTCTTCTTTTGGTGGAAGGTTTGGGATGGTTGATAAAAAAGAATGTGGAGGGGGGTTTCATTCAAGGATGGCAATGGGGAGGTGGCTTACCAGTGCAATCTCACTTACAGTTTGTGGATGACACTACTTTGATCGACATGGCTACTATTAGGGAGGCTTCAAACATGCGCAAGGTGTTGGATGTTTATCTTGCTACATCGAGCCAGTCAATTAATGAGGGCAAGTATTCCATTTTTTTCTTCAATGCTCTAAACTCCATTCAAAGGAGAATTGCTCATATTCTCAGATTTCAGATTGGGGATCTCCTGCTGACCTACCTTGGGATTCCTATTTCTATTGGTAGGCAGTCTACGGATTCTTGGTAGGCTATTCTAGAAAAATTTCGTGTCAAAGTCACTCATTGGACCCTTCGCTGGCTGTCTTTTGCGGGTCGGGTTTAGTTACTCAAATCTGTGGTTCAGGCTCTCCCTCTTTATAGGTGTATGATTCAGGTGGCACCGATGGGCTTTGTTAGGGATCTTGATTCCTTAGCAAGAAAATTTTTATGGGCTAGTAGTTTATTATCTTCCAAGTGGAGCCTTGTTAGATGGGATGTTGTTTGTAGCCCTAAACAGTTTGGTGGTCTTGGGTTAAGGCAGTCATTGTTGTCTAGTACAGCTTTGGCTGTTAAATTGTATTGGCATTGGTGTGTGGAATAGGACTGGGTGTGGGCCAAAATTTTGACTCAAAAGTACTTTCCAAGGATTCCTCAAAGTGATATCGCTCGTTATAGCTTGATAGGGAAGGGATCTGTGATTTGGAATACTCTCAAGAAAGGGGATGTGCTCGTTAAGGGTGGCTTATTCTAGATTTGCAAGAGCAGGTCAGAGGCACATTTTTGGCATGATGCTTGGGATGGTCACCCTCCCATTGTTTCTCAGTATCCTCATTTTCTTACATTGTGCCAGAGGTTCTGTGAAGCAGGATGGTCGAGGGTGTGCAACTTTAAGTCTCTTTACTTTCAGGGGTAGTTGGTGGAGGCAAATTGGAAGAATCTAGAGGAATGGCCTATTGTTGGTATGGAGGAGGAGTGCGCTGAGCTTCATTATATTCTTTCTTGTCGAAGTTGTAGCTCCCGCATGGATCAGGATGTGTTGGCTTGGTCTCCTAACCCCAAGGGTGCTTATACTGTATCTTATGGGTATCAGGAGTTGCTTTCCCAACAGATTGAGGGAGCGGAGGTTCGTTGGTGGAAGAAAGTTTGGAATAAGTTTTCTTGGCCAAAGTGTAATTGTTTTATTTGGACTTTGTCTTGGAATAGGTGTTTGACTTGGGATAATATCCGAAAGAGAGGTTTTTTAGGACCATCTAGGTGTGTTCTCTGTGGGTGTGGGGAGGAGGACTCTCCTCACTTGTTCTTTCGTTGTTCCTTCACCTTACAGCTCTGGCATTTCTGGTGGGGTGTTTGGAAAAACCCATGCATTCATGCCTCCTCCTTGGTTGAGTTTTGGATTAGTCTAGGGAGGCCCCCCTCCTCGACCTCTTTCTTGCAGGATATTTGGTATGTTGGTCCCATCTTTTTGCTTTGGCAAGTTTGGTTCGAAAAGAATCGAAGAATCTTTTGAGGTGAAAATTTGGGGATTCAACAAGTTTGGTTTAGAATTGTGGGAATGATCCAGGAGACAGTCGAAGCTAAAGGTGAGATTATGTTGCCGTTAGAGAAAGGAGATGCTGAGATGGTTGATCGGCTCGGTATTCAGGGGCTATCCTCAGCTTCTGCTTGCGTCAGGAGATGGAGGCGTGTGAAGCAAAAATTTCAAAGGGTGGGGAGTTGGTTGCCCCCTCCTACTGGCTTTTTGAAAATTAATACGGATGGCTCATCTAGGGGAAATCCTGGACCTACTGGGATTGGCGGGGTTGGTAGGGATTTTCTGGATCAGTGGTTTTTATTTTTCTACTAGTGAAGGGATATAGATTGTCAATAGGATGGAAGGCTTGGCTATTCTCTATGCCTTGAAACAGGCATATGCTTTAGGGTGGCGTAAAGTTATTTGTGAGTCAGATTCTTAGGTCTTGGTCAATTTACTTCATGGAAAGAAGATTTCTGATGTTAGCTGGCAGTTGGCTATGTTGGTGCAATAGATATTGTAGGTTAGCTCTTTGATGGAGTCGGTATCTTATGTCCATATTCCAAGGGAATGGAATAGGGCAGTTGATTGTCTAGCCAAATGGGCATCAGAGAATATAGATGGTGGGAAGATTGATGGGTGGGAGCAGATTTCCTGTGAGTTATGTTAGGATTTGGAGAGGATTCTTGCAGAGGATGGGAGTGCTATTGGGGAAAAGTGATTTTGTTCCTGACTTTTCTTGTGGTTTATGTCGGTTCTTGGGGCTTTGGCCCTTTGATGTTATGTAATGCTTTGCTCTGATTTTCAATAAAGTTTTTACCCCTTTTTATATTAAAATATTATAATTTAAAAATAATAATCAATATTGAACATCTTAGATTTTAGTATAACTTAAATATTAAAAAATTTAATGTATAAGTTTATAAAATATAATATTTTTTTTTTAAATAAATATTTAAAGATTATTATATATGTATATATCAAGATCCATAGAATTATCTTTTTAACTATGGAATTAATATGATTAATTTCATTTATAATTTTATGTTATCTTATCTTTTTAACAATTTTTTGGTATCCTACCCCAATCTAAATCCCAACCCTACTATTAACCCCAATCTTAAGCCTAACAATAACCCTAAGTGAACACTTATCCTAATTGAACCTTAACCCTAATTTAGCCCAAACCCTAACCTTAACCCTAACCCTAATTAAACCCTATCTAGCCTTGATTGAAATTTAACCCTAATTAAACTCTAGCCCTAATTGAACCCCAACCCTAACCCTATTTGTTCCTAACCCTAGTATCTCACAAATATAGGATCGAGACCTTTCCAACTCTGGTAAACCTTATTGGATAGTGATAAAAGCTACCTTATCTTTCATTAAGGTAGAAAATTTTGTTATACAACATCCCCTTGAAAATTGGAGATAGGCACTGCAAAAAGAAGGTAAACACTAATGAAAATGGTCAGTGGTATTGTGGAAGATGTGATAAAACTTTCCCTGAATGTGATTATAAATATATACTTCAATGCAAAGTGCAAGACCATACTTCATTCACTTGGATTACAACTTTTGAAGAAGTGGCAGAAGAAATTATGGGTGCAACAACAAAAGAATTGAACATTTTGAAGCATCAAAAACAAGATGATGTTAAGTTTTCACATATTATACAAAAGGTCCTTTTCAACAGATACATATTTAAACTTCAAGTTAAAAAAGAGACTTATAATGATGAACAAAGGATTAAATGCACAGTCATAAAAACAACAAAGTTTGATTATTCATCTGAGAGTAAATCTTTATTAGACTCAATTGCAAAGCTATAGGTTTCATAACATTCAAATGCTTGAATGTATATAATGTTAACAATGTATTCAAACATTTGAAAAAAAAATTAGTGGATATATCTAAGTTAGTTAATGTCATTTTGTCGTGATATACTTCTTTGATGCTGTCAATACTAAATCTAATGATTGATGAACATTTCTATTTTTAAATTTATTGTTCTTGGTTGATTGTTGTTATAGACAAGTTGGTATGATTTAAAATTTGAATGTGTACCCTTATATATGGGAATTGAGATAAAAAAATGACACAAACAATAATGAAATCAAATTGATTGCTTTCCAAATTCATATTCATGAAAATGTAAGCATTTTTTCAAGTCAATAGGCATCTTGATAAAGATAACTCTCAGCGTGTTTTACATATATTATTAATTAATATAGGTATGCTAGCTAATTAAATTATTAACTATATTTTATTTGTATTATATATTGAATTGTTAAAAGATGTAAAAATCTTAATACTAAATATATAGGAAAATGGTTAAAAAATTACATATTTTTCAAAAAATAAAATATAGTGTAATTTAAAATACAAATTATATAATTCTTATAATATTTATATTATTATTTATTGAATATTTTATAGAATTTAAACTTAAAAATTAGCCTCCTCCTCTCACTCTCCCTCTCTCCCCCTCTCTACATATATCTCCCTCTTCCCCATCTTCTATCTCTCCCTCCTCTACATATCTCTCTCCCTTTCTCCCTCCCTCTCTCTATCTCTCCCCATCTCTCCCTCTCTTGCTCCCTCCCTATACCCCTATCTATCTTCATATCTCAAACTATTTGTCCCTTTATCTTCCCATATATCTCTATATCTATGTCTTTATCTTCCCATTTATCTCTCTCTCCCTCTCTCTTTCTCTCTCTATCTCCCCCCCTATTTCTATCGATACCTCTCCATCTCTATTTGTCTTTCTCTACTTATCTCTCTCTCTCTCCCCTCTCTCTATATCTCCTTATATCTCTATCTTTCCATCTCTCTCTCTCTCTCTCTATATATATATATATATGTATCCCCCCTCTATCTCCCTATCTCTCTATGTATTTATTTCTCCCTCTATCTCTCTCTATATCTCTATCTATTTTTATCCCTTTTCCTCTCTCATTCTATATTCATCTCTACCTCTATCTATAGGGAGAGATACAAAGGTGAAGCATTGGACCTTCCCAAAGATCCACCAATCTCAACACTACTCCCAACTATTTTGAGCATTTAAGTACATATTGTATGTTGGATTAGGAGGCATGTGTCAAAGCTCATATTTATTGATGCAAAATAGGTCCAAAGTCACAAATTTGATGTAGAGTTAGTAAAAGTTTTGTACAAAATTTCAAGTGCCACATAGAGCAAAGATATTCTAATTTTTTATATCATGTCATAAAATTTGGCACTTCATCAAGATTTGTATCTTCATCAACATTAACAAAAACAAAGGTATGTACTTCAATCCCTTGCATTAAAATTTTTCTATATATATAAATATTTTAATATTTTCCCTCAAATCCATAATATATATATTAGTGTGTATTTATTTATTGCAATAAAGAATTAACCTAAGTAACACATTAAGAATTCTAAGGATTTGTTCTTGGAAAAAATGCATAACAATTTTTTTTGTTGGATGTCGTGTTGTATAGTTTAGAAAAACTCAAAATATGAATAGGATTTTAAGGCCATATATTATGGTAGCTTACAATGCAAAATAAGGAAGGAAATCTATTATCAATTTTAATCTACAATTTAATACCATATGAAAAATCACATGTAGTATTATCTAAAATTAATTCTTGACATATTAATTTTATAAAATACACTTACCATTCAATAAACTTCTGCCAAGAAAGAAACCCTAAGTGAGCATTAATTGAACCCTAATTGTAGATTCATAACTTTACTAATCCTAATCAAACCCTAACCCTAGCCTTAAAGTTATCATATAATCTAATTATCTCTTATCTAAATTTGGGTTGAATTATTTTTCCTTTATTTTTAATTGCATATATTTTTTGTTTATTAGATCTTATTTTATGAATATATGCAAATATAATTTTACTTCTACATTCATTCCATGCCTATTTTTTTCATGATATTTTAACATTCATTTTCTGGAATATTAGATCAATCTCACACATATAAATATGAAACCTCAAAATTTTAAAATAATATTCAAGTTTTCCCACTTCAATTCATCATTTATGTTATTTGAATTAAAATATTTAAAATCATACTCTTAATTCATCTAAAAAAGAAAAAAAAATTGATATATAATTTTTTATTAAATACATTTTAACTTATTTTCTTAAATTGTATAAATATCTTTCTTTATTTACATTTGGACTATTTATTTACAATATATAGTATAAATATGTTGTAAGACTGGGTATTATCATCACGACTGAGTGTTCCCTCTCCCCTAATAAATGTTTTTATTTTGTACCCCGCACAACTACTGGGCTCTCTCCCCTAATAAATGTTTTTATTTTGTAGAGGGACAAGTTCGCATGGCCGTAGATCAATTGTCATGTGATCTCAATTGTTCCCCGCCATCCCACAATGACCCCACCAGTTGATCACGATATCAAGGGTGAGCGCCATGTGTCTCATCTGGTGAAGCCGAAGGAATGATAAATACTTTGATGGGTCTTTAATACATTATGTCACGGTTTACTAAAGTAGTTATAAGATGCACGTGTTTTAAATCAATGGAGATGTTATAATCCCGGTAGAAAGGTGCTCGATGGTTAATAACAAGGTTGGCGACTTTGTTGAATGAACATGATTGTTGATGGTTGAGATCCATGATTTCCCTCCATCGCGTGATCAAAAGTTGAGAGTTCTTTATTGATTGCAATATCACGGGCGGGCGCCACATGTCTCATCCGGTGAAGCTGAAGGAATGATAAATACTTTGATGCATCTTTAATACATTATGCCATAGGTTATATTTATTAATGTCTTAATATTAGTTTATAAATTGAACATTAATTATAAATATTTTAAAATCAATTAAGTATTTCACTCTAAAATTTTAATATTTGACATTACAAATAAAATTAAACTAAATTCTAATTTTTAAAATTCATAAAATATTTATTATCTATTTAGTTTTACTAATTAGCTAATACAATTAAATTAAATTAAATTAAATATTCATTTTATATTAATTAAACAATTATTAATTAGAATTTTAGAATAAATTAAGAAATAAGATCTATATAAAATCAACTTTTCTATTTTTTTTCTTTGTGTCCAAATCATTTCATTTCTAAAATTATACTAAATTCTAGATATCATAATTAAACACAAAACTTTATTCTATTATAATCCTAACCCTAGTTAAACCCTAACCTATTTGGACTCTAACCCTTACCCAATTGAACACTAAATCTAATTGTAATTGACCACTAAGCATAATTGAATTCTACCCCTAACCCTAACCCTAACCCTAACTCTAACTAAACCCTAAACCTAACTCTAATCAAACCCTAACCCAAACCTACTTAATTGATTCATAATCCCAACCCTAACCCAAACCTAATTGAACTTTAAAACTAACCTTAATTAAGTATTAACCCTAATTGAACATTTATTGAACACTAGTCCTAATTGTACCATAACCCTAACTTTGAACTATAGTTGAACTCTAATCCTAACCCTAACACTAATTCTTATCCTAATTGAACCTTAACCCCAACCCTAACCTTAACCTTGACCCTATTTGAACTCTTATTGAATTAATAACCTTAATTAAACCCTAATCTCATCCTCAATCCTAACCCAAATTGAACATTCATTGAACCCTAAACCTAACCCTAAGTGAACACTAATCCTAATTGAACTCTAACTTTTTAGTTGAAAATATTAAAGTGCCTTAGATTTTCCCATTCATCGTCATTTATCATTCAAGTCCTAATAGAACTCCAAAATTTATACTTATAATATTTTAATACACCTAATATTAAGGGTTTAGAGTTTAAGGGTTAAGGGTTTAGGGTTAAAGGGAGAGAGATAGGGAGTGAGTGAGTGACCCATTTACATATTATTCTTTTATTCTTCATCAGTTAAATATTTAGTTACCCATTTACCGTTAGCAGAAATGACCCAAGAATTTAATAGAATGGACTACTCATATAATACCTTTCATTATGGAGCTCAATTTTTCGATATATTACTACTTATCAAATCCCTTGTAAATAATTGTAAACTTATGACTCCATTTAAGCATTTAATTGATTTTCTTGAATCAAAGCAAAAACATAGACACACAATTGAACAAATTCTCAAAAGAAGAATGACAACATCATTAACATTTCATTCAAAATTCACTCAAATCCACATAAGGAGAGAAAATATATTAGAATTATACGTTTATTCATGATTATAAGTCATATATGCATACAATTTTAGATAATTTGCATATATTCATCCAAAACTCAAAACAGGCTATCTATTCTATTCCATCTGCTTGGAGTTTTGACAACCAATGGCACCACATATATCACTTCCTCATCAGAGAAAGATATCTTTCTATCCATATATTCAACTCAAAACCTAGCTAGAGCTTTCATCAGTTCTCTCCCTACAAATGAGCCTTGAATTCCCTTTTATATGACAAGGGAGCAACAAGCTTCGGGCTCAAATGTAATTTCACCACAAATTTTCATTTGAACAAAATCTCCATTGCATTTGACTTTCATTTCAAAATTTCCCACACATTGAATCTGCAAAACATAGTGGTGCATGAACTAGGGAAAGCTAAAAGAAAAGGGAACACAAATTGTCATCAAAATCCCCTTGTCACTAGCCACGCAAAAAAACCAAGCAACCAAATTGCCATGAAGGCACCACAACAACTTCTTATTTACCCACCACCTTGCCCTTACCAACACTCAGACCCCGATATACACACCCGCTTCTAGTTATTTCCCAATATGGTAGACCCTCAGCCTCCTCTTCTTTCTTGTCCTTGCCCAATACGGTTCTAGTCCGTCTGCTTGGGGTTTTAACAACCAATGGCACCACAGATATCACTTCCTCATCAAAGGGCACACCATGATTGAAGCGAGGTAAATATCGATAGTAGTGGGAGTTGGTCTCGGTTACATCATCAGAAGTGTTGCTTGTAAGGTCAATGGGTGAGTGTTGGCATCTAGAGGAGCCATGCCCATACCTTAGTTTCCTACCGACACTAGTAATAGAGCACACTGCCAACTGCTTACCTTTTTCATCTAACAGTTGAGCAGCAACGTCCTGGAATTGCAACCTTCTACTACATCTAGTGGGAACAAGCCTGAGCTTGTCAACCAAAGAACCTTCTTGAATAGCAGGACTGAGATTTTGTGAGCTCAAACAAACAGACCTCCTTATTGACTTACTCATTCTCTTCTCAGACAATCACTCAAACTTGATTAGACTCAACCCACAAAGTTCTCTAACTGCTACAAGAATGACACTATTATCAGTTAATTCCTCTTTTATTTATTGTGGGAGGTAATGGCAACCTTCATCGATGCTTAGTAAAAATGCATGTGCAAACATGGAAATTTGGCGGTGTATGTACTATCACCGTTTAACTAGAGCTGCATGAGAATCCAAAGATCACCCTTCATGATTGCCAACAACAACATCTTCACACAGATTGAGATTGATGTGACTACACAAGCAAGGAATAATTCATTAATGCTTCACTAGTTGTATGATAAAACAACCACCATGTGTCATTTTCCAACTTTCAATACTGCCCATTGATCTCCTAAAGAGTTGGCAGATCAAATGGTTTATCTCGGGCTAACTCGATTTGATATCCAACGAAGCATCATTCACCTTCCTCGTGACCAATAACATTAATCCATCTCAGAAACCAACTACCATGTCGGCAGGTCCTATGCACTTTGCAAACTGAATGGCTGGAGCTACGCATCACAATCTCATTGACCTTGCGGCTTTTAACCAACCTTCATCTTCCTCCTGCGAGCTAGCAGGAAACAACAGAGATTTACATTAGCTTTTGATCTTGGTTTTCAATCTAAAACCATGGGTTATGAGCTCAATAGTGGAGATTGGGCCCCACATTCCATACAGGATACACATCTGCCTTTTGCTGACCTCACACCAAATAACAGGGTGGCACCTTAGGTCTGTGAGTTGGCAGGGTACGATCGAGATCTTCTCCCATATCTTTGAATCTGGAAAACCTACACATTTCATGATTAGTATTTAATGAAATGCTTTGGCTAAGCTGTTAGTGACATGACCACTGGGGTCAATGGCTTAGGCTTACGTCACCGGATTAAAATTAAAACCCAACTTTGATTTTAATACTTTGTTTCTTCTACATGGTTTTATTTCCTAAGTCTCAGTTGGCCCCGTGTTTCATCTTTTAAAAAAAAGCTTATGTTGTTGTTTTTCATTTGCCTAGTAATGCCCACTTCTCCTTTTAATGAATTTTTTATTTTGCAAGGGTTGATTTAGTGGTGCCATTGATCTATTTCCTACAGATATCAATGGTTCCCGCCATCCCGTGATTGAGAATTGAAGGATCACGAAATCACGGGCGAGCACCATGTGTCCTATTCGGGGGATCAAATTTTTGCTATTGCTGACCAATTTCCATTTGATCTGAGCCATTCCCCGCCATCCCGTGATGGTGCTTGGGTTGATTGCGAAATCATGAGTGGGCACCACGTGTCTCATCCGATGAAGCCTAAAGAATAAAGGAAACACTAGCCAACTTTAAATGTATTAAGGGGTGGATTACTAAAGTGTTCTCGAGAGGCACATGTTCTAAATAGACAGATATGTTATAATATCATTGGAAAATTTGATCGAAGGTTAGCGACATGGCTAGTGACTATGTTAAAGGAACGAGATCATTGATGCTCAAGATCAGCAGATTCCTGCCATCGCACAACCAGAAGTTTCAGGATTGTGATATAGTGAGAAACCACCACATGGAATTCCTTCATAGTGAATGGTAAGGTGGGCCTCCTATTTTCATGTTGGAAATTATGTTAGCTTGTTTTGAAGGTGGTCGTCGATGATTTGATCAAGCTGAATAATCGACGTCTTAAATTTAAATTTGCATCAAATATGGTTGGAGTCATTCGTGCAACGTGAAATTGAGCTTTAATGGCGGATGAGACACTTGCTGGCGTAATTTGATCGACAATAAAATCAATTTTTCTAGTTGGTTTGTATCACAAAGTATTCAACTATTTCACGGAGCAATTTTAGAGTTGAAGGTAGAATTGCGAGTTTCTGTAGCTAGAATTTGGGAGTTCTACGAACAAAGCCATGAGTTTATTTTTTGTGCCTCCTGGTCATTTTGCATTTGAATTTGGGAAAGGATTAGCTGGATGTGTTGTGAGCTTGTTGATGAATGTGTTAGGGCTATAGTTTAGTTATAGTTGTGAGAAATTGTAGTGTTTTGTCTTGTAATTTTCTATCTCTGATTAGTCCTAGCTATCTGAATTATAACATTGTAAAGAAGCCCTAGTTTTTCTGAGATGGCACCGCCTACGCAACATTCTTGCTAGACTGAATATTTGAAATAAAACCTATATGATTATTTCCTGGATCAATTCCCCTTGTCAACAAATGATAGGAGGAAGGGATTGGTCCTAATGCGAGGGAAAATCCTGGGGAAAGGATTAGTGTATAATTGCTCCAACATTGCCGATGCTAGGGTTCCCCTCACTGACTTGGAATTGTTCAGACTATGGTATGGACAGAGGAATTTGCCTCACCCTTTTTCAAATGGATGGATGTATGATATTGGGAAGCTGGTGGTACCAAATGTATTCCCTGATGTAGACCTGCTTAGGACAGTGGCTACAAGATATGACCCTGTTACACGGATAATCAGGGACAATGATGGAAAGGTTCTATTGAGCATTAACAGAGAAGAGGTCCAACATATTTTGACTTGAGTGAACTAAGTGAAGACTTGGTTCCTATCAACCTTGAGGAAATGAAGCAGGATTATGCAAAGCTAAAATGTTTTTTTAGAGCAAGGTTGCTTCCACCTCATCTAGCTAAGGCAAGAGGTTCAAAATTTTATATCAGCCCCAGTGACTAGGAACCTTTCAAATTAAATTGTTTTGCAAACCATTTCCTTGCGACTTTCTATTCTTTATGTCAGATTTTGGGTTTCAGTCATGGTACGGTAATGCCCATTTCTTATATGTTCATGGGGGTACAAATACAACACCCTAACTTCTTTGTGACCTATGAGTTTGCTTCTTTCTTAGCTGAGAGGATGCATGAAGGGCTGTCAAAGCTAAAAAAAATGATACCTGCACTCAATTCTTTTGGTATTCTATGATAATGCATATGTTTTTGTTTAAGCATGCTAACTTTTTCTCTAAGAGGATGAAATTAAGGCAATCAGTTGATGGAGAAAGATTGCCAGTATAGATATGGGTTGCAGATTTATCTTGTAATAAGGAAAGCACTAGTTATGTGCAATTTGATAATTGTTTTGCTTCCAGATTAAGGGCTAGATTAATGGTGAATATGCCTAGGATCCCTGAGGAATTACATGATTTCCATAGGCCAAAGGAGAGGAAGCCAGAATTGAACATTTACCATAACTAGGGTGACATTATCCCATACCCAGTCAACACTATCTTGAGAGTATATGGTTTTCAGGGAGCCCCTCATATACTTCCATACAATGTACAACCAAGAGTGGGATTTGTAGAAGTTATGTGGCAGATAGGTTGTATTCATGAGGACAACCTCACTAGAAGGGGTAAGGGAACATTTTTCCCAGATTATACAATGGTGTCTGATTTTGTATTTTCAAAGGGAGGTTGGATGCATTTTGATAATTTCTTTAATGATTACCATTTGAGGTATGGACCAAATCGACAACATGATCCTGAGGGTTTCTTTTCTCTTTTCAGACAAAGAATAAAAGCTGAAAAATTTGTGCATGAGTTTAATTTCCCTGAAGACTTGATTAGAAATGAATTTGATTTGAATAGATGGGATTTGAACAAGGAGAAATGGATATGTTATGGTAAGCTACTAGATGTTGTGCACAAAATGGATCCGAAATATGATCCACTATTAGAGTTCAGTTGCCACCATAAGAAAATTGATTTTTTGATGGGAAACTTCAAGGAAATTATGGGCACATTGAGGACAAAAAGGATAAATTTAGAATTGAGACTAGGTGTACAAGAGAAAGGTGCCATACCAATTGAAACAAGGCCAGCATACCAGCCTATGAAAAGGTGGCCCATTTACAGGAGGAAAAAGGATAGTATCAATGATGAAGAAGAAATGGACAAAAAAGGAAAACAAATTATGAAAGTTCCTCCACAACCAAGTCCAAAATTCAAAGTGCCTGGGGAAATCAAAATTTAAGATTTAGAATCATCACCAGAAGACAATCCCTCATCACCACCATCTGAGCCAAGCCCTAAGAGGCAAAGAATTGATCAACCACAAGAGGATTTGATGGATGAGATTATTGTTACTAATCAAGACATGGAAGTTGGTATGCCTTCCCCTCCTAGGCTAGCTAAATTAGTTTTCTCTGATTTAGATATGAAAGGTAAAAGTGTACAAGATGCAAGAATGGAGGCATGCAAGGAGTTTCTAGATGATAATACATTTGTAAAAGCTCCTATATTCTTAAAATTGGTATGGAGGATTAAGTTTTAAGAGTATCAAGATAAATGTAGGCAGAGAAGAGAACTAAGGCCTAGCAGGTCAAACCAAGAGAATGATGAGGAGGTAAAAGTTGAATTAATGGAAGAATTCAAGAACATCACTCCTAAATAAGGAAGAAAACTGGTGAGTCGGGTTAGTGTATTAATTCTGCCTAAATGGGACATTGCAGATGCAATAGCCTTTAATGCTATTATGAAGTCTGAGAATCCCTTTCAAGAATCTGAAGAAGAGGTCAAGGCAGCATTGCAAAACTCTACTTTCAATGAGGAATATGAAAATCTGGCAATTTGGGTATTGGCCCCACAAGGGTGAAAACTAGATGTTTCTAATATTAATCCAAATTTCAAGGTAGGGTTGATAATAAAGAGAGATTAAGAGACCTCAGCCACTGAGGCCACTAATTTGACTGTGAATGTGGCCAAATTGGCCCAAAAGACTACTAAAAAGGAGGAAGCTGAAAGTAAGATCTTAATGGAAAAATATAACCTTTTGATTGAGGAGTACAACAAGATGTAGCAGAAAAATGTTGAGTTGCAAACTAAAGTGGAGAGGTTTAGGTATAAGCAGATTGGGGAGACATCAAGTGCTCCAAGAACTAGTACATTACCTTCCACAGTAGGGTCAGTGCCTCCTGCTTCTCCAATTGTTTCCACAGTAGGATCTCCCAGTCAGAATCCTGTCCTCACCCTTTCTTTAGAGGAAGTTGAAGAAGAAACAGAGTGCTTTGTCGATCCTACAAAGAAGTAGCTCTTGCGAAAAATTGATGAATTGCAGGAATCATTAAACAAAGGTGAGGAGTGATCTCTCTTAAAGAAAAAGGAAATTGTTACTACTATTTTGAGGCATTTAAATGAAAAGGTTGATAGAAAATTGCTATCTATACATTATTTATATTCTTTGCTATTAGCAGGAATAAAGAATATTGATAGGGATCAAGAAGTAGCGATACCAATAATTGAAAATTAGATCCCTAGGGCCAGTGATCTGGATATCATGTATAAGGCCTCAAGGTTTGATATAAATAATAGGCCCCCCAATCATTAAAGCCTATTCATGTGTTAATAAAATCATTGCAAGGTTTTCAGACCTTACCAGATGACTTGGGTAGGAAGATTAGGGAGCTGGTGATGATTTTTAATGATTGGGGTAACACATTGTTACCTGATATAATTAATGAGCAGGGGAAAATTAGGTCATTTCAACAATGGTAGACTCAAGCAAGTGAGGTCATCAATGATCAAATCAATTCAATTTGTGATGAGTCAAACTATGATTTGTTGGTGAGATGTATGGACAAAATAATTAGTACCAACTCATTTTTGGAATCTTTTCAAGGGATGTGAATTAGGTAGCAGTAAAATACACACCTTATAATACTAAGGTGAATGAGGTAATTAATTTTTGCTGGCCGACTGATGATGAGTACCAGAATTGGGTAACTAAATATTTGAATGAGGAGTAAAAGGAGTGAACTACTAATAGGTGGCAGATTAGATGCTATGGTTGCAACGGTTCGAGTTTTGTGTTGATGGCTTTCTCGGTGTGGTTTTGTTGTGGTTTTTTGCATCAACATTCCTCAGATGATATGATGAACAAGAATATTTTTCAAGGTGGTGGTTGTTGTAACAAATTTTGGAATATCACCAGGTGCTCCAATTGACTGGTGACAGGTGTACTTTTTGGCCCCGTGCTTGTTTGCTCCTTCATTTTCTATAAGAAGGATTTCAAGTCCAGAAGTATGGGTTAGCAAGTTAGATAATTTTTGTCCAGTTTAGGTGAAGTTGCAGAGTGAATTGTAAAGTACGATGGTTTTAAAGAAATGCAATTTAGGTTTTGAGTCATTATGTAACAGGTTTTGAGTTCATAGAGATTTAATGTTGTATAACAGTACAAGCATTTGATTTGAAATGAAAATTTGAGCTCATGTCTCTCCATTGTACATGCATATTGAACTTTGAATGAAATAACTAAGGGTTTTTTATCCATCTCACTTTGTTGGTGTGTATGATTCTATTTTAGCTTTAATTCAAGGAATTAATCAAAATGCTTGAATGGATTATAGGCGATATGTGTTGTATATGGATTTGATAAGTAGTCCTGGGTTAGAATGCATACTGATGAAATTGTAATGCAATATTGTCAAGGATCTTATATGTGATGTATTAAATCTGTTATAAACCTCTAGATGCTTATGAATTTGACTCCTACAATGGATATATGACACTGATCTAAGTTGTAATTATTAGTGTAGTTCACTATTTGTTAGTCTTTTCCTAGATATTTCTATAAATTGCAAATCATTGACTATCTTATACAATGGATTGTGTTTAGTTATCTCACACTCCAGATAGTTGATATTGTCTATGAACAACCAATTCTAGTTGATATTATCTTACCATGTTGAGCTATTAATTGAGGTCATCTGCTATTGTTAATGTTGTTTATAATAATGGTGTAGAGGTTGTAAACACATTAAGGGATCACTCTAGAGCTAGAAGTGTAGGAGGCTTTTAAAGTCCTCTTCAATTGGTCCAGGTCCTTTGAGCTGCCTTTGATTGGAATTGGAAATTCCATAGGTAGATTAGAAGACAAACCTAGTTACATTGTAAAAAGAACCAAAAAATACGTCAACTACTAAACAACCACCTCTACAACTAACTTTTTAATCTTTTATGATCGTATGAAACATAAAACACACTAATTTCAAGGTTGTTAACATCACTATTGAAATGTTTTAATTTTTTGACCTTTCAAACATTAAAAATTACATCATTAAATTAATTATGTAATGGCATAAAAATTAAAAACATCATGAATTAATTATGTAACCACATAAGTCAAATATAATTCTATTAAGAAATTAATATCCAATAGATAATATAATCACATAACTTATACATTTCAATGTCATTGATCTTATTTTTCATCTAACTCTTTTTTTGTATCATCCGATCTAGATTCAACATTGTAAGGATTGGTCATATCATCATCATCATCATCAATATTAGTTTTGATAATGTCATCATCCACATGGATATCATCTTCATGAACATTAACTCCTACATCATCATGATCTAGTTCCTCCTCTTCGACATCTTCATTAGGGACATCATCAACTAACTGTTGATCCTGATCATCATCTACATTATCTTCTAGTTCTTCAGTATCTTCTTCTTCCACCACATTATACTTTACTAGCCTTCCTCTTGGATCATGTCTAACAACAAATGACTAACCTGGTTTACCTGGAACCTCTGAGTAAAATACCTACTCACATTGGCTTGGAAGAACATAGGTCTCATTTCTAGCTCACTCGATCAACCTTGTATTAACCATGGTAAATCCATTATCATGTTTAATAACAGTTCTCTCAAGATCATTTTCATTCAATTGTAGCCTGTACCATAGGACGACGAATAGAATTAAGTTAAGGGAATTAAAGTCACACTCAAGTATATCATCCAAAATCCCATAGTATCAATTTTTTGAGACTTCTAGATGTACGTCACTTCTAGATGAAACATTAGTCACCTGAAAGACTATAGTTATACCAGAATCACAAGTTTTTCTTCATGTCATCCAACATTTTGACTCAAAATTTATGACCATTGCACCACATAGCCTTGTGGTGTTTCACCTGCAATATGTCAAATATGTAAAAATTATTGCAATATCATTAGTTGATAAACATATTTATTCTTGGCCGAATATATGCAAAGAAAATAATCTCAACATATATATACATCAATATACTTGAAAATAATTAAATAATATGGGTGATTAATATATTTATACATACCTTTTTATCTCTTAAACCATATGCTAAGTCAATTTCCCTTTGTGTAACATTGGAATCTCCATTACAATGAGCTTCTTTAACCAATGAAGCCACACCTTCCCATGTTAATGCACGACCAGATTGTTGACATCGTTCAATCCATACCATCATCCAATCAAGATTGTTGGTGACGTACAAATGTAGTGCATCCAACTCTCAACCAACTATACCAACAAAAATTGAAATTCACAAACAACGTATAATTAGTTAAATACCATAGTATGCGACCTTAATTTATAATTGATGTATATTGAAGATTAAAAAAAAAAAGTAAAATATACATAAAAACCATATGTAAAATGTATTCCAATTAATCTCCATGACTATCTTATAATTACCTCTCACTTTCCTCAATCTACCTTTCCCCAATAGGGACTCCCCTTTGAATTTGTTAATGGAGTTGGGATCCCAAATGCGATCTACATGGATCTTTGCTACAAACTTAGGAAGATATTCACTAATGTACACCATGGTTTGGTATGCCATATATCCCTCCACCACAGAACCCTCAGGATGTGCTCTTTGTCTAACCATAGCCTTCAAAAATTTCAAGTGCCTCTCAACCATCCACATTGACCTTGTGTGTACAGGTCCACACAATTCAATCTCCTCAACTTGGTGTATGAGATAGTGTTCTTGTGCATTGAAAAATGTTGAAGGTAGACACTTTTGTATTTCACACATTAGACAAGGAATTTTTCTCTTCCAATAATTTATATCTCCTTTATGGATTTCTTTAGATGATAGCCATCTGCAAGTGATTCAAGGAGCAAATATATTAATGAGATTTAATAAAAATATATAGTATATTACATAACAACTAAAACAAATGGAAATTATAATATGTATACAGCGAATTGAACAAATCTTGCTACTTACCTCATGTATTTTCCAAGATCATATATAACTTGCTTGACATTGTTGTCAATGTTGTTTGGGAGAGATAGAGGTAGAATGTACTGCAACAATTATAAAATGATCTTTTCGTTATTTTTTAAAAAGTAGTAAACACAATACATTGAAAAGTACATGCATTATACAAGTGTATATAATATACAAAAATAATTACCTTAATGAAGGTATGCCAATCATGCATTTTCATCCCTGACCCAAATTCACCTTTCTTTGTTATTATATTGTTTATGTTTACAACAAATCTTGTGGGAAATTGAATTTTTTGTATGACTTCTTTTATAGCATTGCTTTGCTGCTCTATTAATAACCAAGGAAGGGAACTTATATTAATTTGGTCTCCATCGCTATTTAATTGAATGACATTTTTTATTGCATGATTGGCTTCCTGAATGTCACTACAAATTTTGACAATATTTTCTTTGTCATGCCTTCCATCCAATATTTTCTATAACGTTTCTGTTATATTCTTTCCGATATGCATTGTATCAAACAAATGCACAATTTGTAGCTGCTCATAGTAGGGCAACCTACTAAATTGTCAGGGTAACTTTTCAGTCCCTATGGAAGCCCGGCCATTAATGCCTTGACGACCTTCATGAAGCATATAAGTTAAACAAATTAACAATGACAATCATTTTCAATTACAACATGAGTAAACACAACACAATATAAAAATATAAATTCAAAACATATCATATATGATAGATAAACAATTTGATTCGATGTATAACATTGATGATTAATTCTATTATATTCCAACTTCCATAGGCGAGGTGACATTCTTCGTGGTTTTGATGTAGTCTCCTCTTTCCCAGTGAAAAGATGTTTTTCAATAGTTTGATACTTATGATTTCTATGGAGGAAGTGCTTGTACTCATCAATTACCTGCTTTCCTAAACTTGTTGAACGATGAGACTTCATCTTTGGACCACAAATTGGACATGCAAATTTTCCCTTTGTTTGAAGACCTGCAAGATGATATATAATTGGATTAAATATGTCAATTTTTTTAATTATATATAATGAATAGATTATTTTAAAAACATGCATGATATCTACTTCATCAAATTAAATATTGTTAAAGTGCAGTCAAATGTTATAACATACCACAAAAATGTGTTAGACCTGGGGCATCATGAATTGTCCATACAAGCATGCATGGAATTGAAATTGTCTTTGTCTTATTGGTCTGGAGATGTCATACATAGTCACGCCATTCCATAACTCTAGTAACTTGTTAATAAGAGGCTCGATATAAACATTCATATCTTTAACTTGGTACTTACCTAGTTGAATGAACATAAACATTACATAATTATTATAACCATTTTACTACAATATATATAAATTAATGTACATGACTATTGAATGAAAAAAATATAAGTCATTATGCAACAAATAAGACAAATGAGATGCTGCTACATTAAAGAAAATTGATGTAAACAAATACCTAGAACAATCATTGACAATATTATGTTCTCCCTCTTTATTAACATCCATGGATGAATGTTATTGTTGATAACAAAAATAGGCCACACTAAGTAAATAGATCTCAGCTCTTCAAATGGATTGACACCGTCCACTCCCAATGAAAGCCTTAGATTACAAGGTTCTTCTTTAAAGCCTGTAATCCATAAATTGCGCTAAGCTTTCACAACTAAATAATCATTGCATACATGGAATAATGGGAATATAATGAAGAACCTTGCGAGACACCTTTTTTGTTAGTTGATCTGTTTGATATCTACTGATATGACATTCTAGGAATTCTGTTGCAAATTCCTGTTGTTTATGATATATAATATGATCATTGGGACATGCATCTATTGCTTGATACTCCATTCCAATATCTTTCATAATGGCACATAAATCTCAGGTATGAGCGAGGTAAAATATTTGATGGTAGTAACAAAAATTCACCAATCAATCTACAACAAAAAATAATTTGTTCATATAAAGAATATTAATGGTACATATTTCATCCTTTATTTACTAGTGATGAACTAACAACAAGGTATGTGTAGGATCATGATGGGCCAAAAAGTGGCAATATTATGGGTATTTGTAGGGTATGTAGCTGACGATTTTTTTTAACCCAAAATTGATGAAACGAAAAGGGTTTTTAGAGGAGATTCTCAGCTTTCTACCAATATAAATTATGATTTAGTTTGAATTTAATAAATAATTACTATTCATTTTCTATTAGAATTACGACTAAAGTCCTGATAGATAGGCTGATTGAAAAACATCTATAACTTTCAAACGATATCACATTTTTGAATCTAAAACATGTGTCACATTCTATACTTCACATACTATAGGATTAAAGAAAGAAAAATTAAATTTCATGAAGTTTCGACCTAGTTAAGGTGGTAAGACATACGAGTTTTTATATTTTTTAAAAGTTGTAATAAAAAATTCATAATTAATTATTTACTTGGAAAAAAATTACAAAAAAATATGCATCACATCCATACATAAGTCCTCTACTTATATATAAAATCTTATAAAAATATATTATCATTTTATTATGGTTAGGGTGGTCAGACAAACACCTACTTCTTATTTTTTCCCTGAAATTTAAGTACTACTTCATTGAAATTTAAAATTTTCATTAAATAGATTTTATTTATTTTTAAATAAACCTAGTAGTTTAAAAACTACATTCAATTTTCTACAGATTGTATTCTTACATATTTTTGAAATAATATAGATAACTTATTCAAATTTTTACATCAAGTTGCCTAACACTGATTTTTTTGAATTTTTTGCCACTTAAGGGCCTATTTTTTCCATGATGATCCTGCACATACCCAATAATTAAAATAGATGAAAAAACATGACATATATGACATACCTTAACATCCGTGAGATTACTATGTTTGATAAACCATTCATAACCTTCAAGTTCAACAACAACAATACAACAGAGAAAAGAGTTGTTTCAGAGCCTTCATAAAGGGGCTCCTATGCTTTCTCAAGTACAGGTAAATCATGAACATCATCAAATTCATCTTGATCATCATGATCAGCTCTACCACTGAATGTGTCATGGGTCAATGTATTCGTACCATCATCTTCAACTGTGTTTTCTAGTGCATGATCATCTTCTTCCATAGGATCATTAACTTCATCTTCGATATTCATAGCTCCATGTTCATCTGCTTGCAAAACCACATTCTCCAGGCTATGATAATCCATATCATCTACCCTAGGGCACCCCACATTTATAATAATGATAGAAACAAATAAACCATAATCATGATCAAGTGATTATGATTATATATATATATATAAAATGTTAAAATGATATAAACATTTATAAATTCAATAAATATAAACACATAATGAACAACTTACCAATGGACGATAATCATGCCCCCCTTCAACATGACCATGCTGCCTACAATGTTTCTCAGCTGTTGTGATTAAAATTCATCTCGTCTTTAAGCCCTTGCAATTATTGCAAGGAGAATAACATTTCCCATCACCCTTTCTTTTCAATCTAGCCCACAATATATCAAGTGTCTCTTCATTTTGTTCTGAACTAATATTATCTGACATGATTTTTCCTTACTAAGCTTGACTATTTAGATCTTTAAAAAATATCAAACTCACACTCCACTAATTTTTATTCATAGACAGGTAACATAATCTAATAATTCCAATATTTTACACCAAAAAAAATTGGTATGCAACCACCCCTGCAAAAGAGAAGATAGTCTGAAGTTAATGACCCCAAAAAACACTTTAAAATGCTAATTCCAAAACTTATTAAATTATGATTTTACTATGATTTCCAATCGTTAAGACTACTAAAATCAGAATATTGAACTTGATCACAAACTTCCTACAAAAATGGAGGTAGCGAGCTAGTAAGAGCAAGTGACCCATTCCTAAGGAGCAACAAGTCAGTATCATCATTACTAATGTTAATACAGATTTATCCTTTTAGTTAAAGATGCAATGTGTCACTTCTTATGACGAGGTTATCCCTAGGGCCCTCAACATTGAGAGAGCCCTAATAAAAAACAACAGAAGCATTGGTAAGAGCATGACTAGGGTACAAAACCTAGGCCTCCGTAGAAACATAAACAATAACTATAGTGGATTAGTGAGGTTGCAATACTAGAAAGAATTAAACATTGTAGGTAATAACAAAATCTTGCAATCTAAAGATTGTAGCCAATAACAAGCACACTATGTAGTTTAGTGATATTTGTAAATACAATCTATGGTAAGAAGAATGACAGTCACTTGAGATGTGACTGTCAAAAAGAGGCTGAGCAGTGACAAGATAATAAAGCTCAAACCTTGCATAGTAAAGTGGAGATTTTAACAGTGAGTTTCCTTACCCCCTTGCTGACCTTAAGGGTTTTTCAAATGCTTTTGGTAGTGTTAGACAAGGAAAATGCAATCAGGGAATGACTGTCCAAATGAAGTAACAGTGGTAATCATAGGTTCAATGTTTCTTCTAAGCCATTAATGTATAATGGAGGTAGTGGATTGCATGTTTGAGCAGTGTTTTGAGACTCATCAAAGATGGGAGAATAGTGAATAATACCTTGTGGACTGTGAAGTAGTGTCAATAAGGTTGAAGGATCTTAATAACTACAATACTGAAACAATGAGTCCCCTATAGTAAGTAGGCAGTCTATAGGGCATAGTTTGATTTTATAGAAGGATGCTCATGAAAGGAATCTTCAAGTGATAGTGAGTGAGTTGTTTGAGATTGTAGCTGAGGGTGCAATACCCAGTCTTACAGGAAGTTAGCAAAGCAGTAAATGTGCAAGAAAATTGAATGGTACACAAAAAAACAATTCACAATGTTATCTTCCATAATGCCTTGAGTTTGAAGACAAAAATATCATTGTATCTTCATGATGAAAGTGGTGACCTTAATGGTCAATCATTGGCAACCATGATTTTAAAACATGCTATTGTGCTTATGGAGGAAACATTTTAAGCAAGTCAGTGAGTGGTGGTTTGAAAAAATGGTAGGTATGAAGGACTTGCTTTATATGCATACTATGTAGTCTAGCTTAAGGCAACGTTCTTAAAAGAGATTGAAGGTGGATTATGGAACTCAAGGGTTACCATGAAAAGGATTAAAGCAAAGAATGAGATCTATTTAAAAGTCGTAGTCATGAAGATATTAAAGATGTCACATGCAAAATCCTAGTAGCTGGAGTAATGAATACAGTGCCAAAGAGGATAGTGTGGTGAGGCAGATTTAGGAGATCTCCACATTATCTAATTATAGGGAAATACATCATTTTTTTTTATTATTAAAACAAATCATTCTAAACCTTGTATAGGATACATTGATACTTCAAAATCCTCTAAAAGAATTTGAGATTATGCAAATATATGTCAAGTAACATTCATAAGGTTTAGAAAATCTTGATCACTCTCTAGAATAGCCCATTAAACATGGGTTGTGCTTGAATGCAGTACATAATTGATATAACACAACCACTCTGCATATCAACCAAAGTTATAGGCTCTTTATTGCAGCAAGAGGTAATCACTCTTCCATCATGCTATAATTACATCCTAACCTGTTAAACTTGAGACAACTTGAATGCACCCAATGATGATTGACACCTACATTATACAACCCAAATTAACTACATTATATGAGTGCCTCCATTTCTATCACAACATAGCCACATTAAACTTGGGTCACACATGAATGCATCCTATATTTGTTATAGCACAACTGTGCCACATGACCAATAGAGTTATGGAACACATAATTACAGTCACAAGAATTTGTTCCTTGGTTGTGATCTTATGGTGATTCCGTACAACAAAATCTAGACATGAAATTCTCAAAACCCTTAACCTTTAAAAATGAAATATGAGATGTTACTTTAAAATATGATTTTCAAACCTGGAACTACAAATATGACTTCACAACTGAATTCTGCAAAAGGACAATGACTACCCTCAACCTGGCGATATGTTCTTGAATTTTATTTTATTTTTTCCCAAGAAAATCATCCTTAGTTCTCCACAAACTGTCTCAAGTAGAGCAAAGCACTGTCGCAATAAATTAGGCACAAACTCACTTTTCTTTATGTCAGCCACAATTTGATTTTTTTCTATTTTTCATGTTTGTCAAAATTTAGACAAAAATGATAGCCCACATTTCGATGAACCCCAGGTTCGTCAAAATTTCTACGAAGATCGGGGATAAACTTTTAAAAAATTGAAAATTACACATCAAATTTTACAAGCACCCGATGAACATCAAAATTTTACGTATTTTGTTGGATAGTTTCATCAGATTTTGTAGACAAATGAGTTAGTGTAATTTTTTAGCCTACTATTCTCATGTTGTCCTAGGTTAGTCCCCTCTTTTAAACAAAATAATGAGCACGTGCTTAAAATTTTCCCACTTATGTCTCGATGACCATAGCTGTATCACTCATCACTGATTTTTTCATTGATTCAAACCTTGAATTAGCGATGAGCGACGAATTGATTTTTTCCCTTTGATATCGCTCATTGCTAATGGCTTTTGAGCCTTCAAAATTGTAATAGTGATGAGTGATGCTTCTGAATTTATGTTCTTATCACTCATCATGGATCACCATAAAAGGATAAACTTGTAATAGCAATGAGCGATATGATGTGATTTCATGTATATCACTTGATCGCCAATATGTTTTGAATATAAAGTTTCACATTAGCGATACGTGATGGACATTAAAAGTTGTAAATCTTCTCATTGCTAATTGCTTGCAAAACATATGAGGATAATTAGCAATGAACAAAGGCCTTATGTAATAACTTCATCACTCATCATGGATTTTTTTTAGAACTTGAGTTCTAAATTGGCAATAAGCGATGGATGTCCTCTAAAGGGTTTTATCTCTCGCTAATGTGATATGATCATATGAGCAATTTATTTTATGATGTTTTTTTTATACAGGTTGATCATTGTTTTATTCACACTATCTTTTCAGACTGTAGAGGAAGTAAGGTGTGTTTGGTAGAGGCGATTGATGTTTCGTAAGTAGAGTTTCATTGTTTTCATCTTGAGAGAATTGGTATGAGATTATGCTCTTTGGTCTATTTGGGATTTTTGTTGCTCGAGTGGTCTGCAATTTTTGGGATTGGGGTGCTTCTCTTGTGGGTCTTAAGTCAAGAACCTTTTTTATTATCTCTTTGCTAGCTCTAGAGAAAATGGGAAAAGCGGGTACATCATTTCCACCCGTTAGGAGGTCTAGTCGGCTAAGTGTGTTTGAATGTCATGAAGACATAGTTGAGCAAGAAGCCATGGCTTCTCCTGAGATTTCAAAGGGGAAAAGGAGGGCTAGGGACCATAAAAAGAAGTCAATTGTGGAGAGTACATACCACTTGAGGAATAGGACCCTTCCAAGTGAAGTGGTCGAATGCAAAGGCAAGGAACTAGCACTACCAGTGAAGAAGGCCAGAAAGAAGGAGAAGAGTCATAGGGCCTACCTGGGTAAGCATAACTTTCCTATCGTGCTTTTGGACTCTCCTTCGAATGTTGAAGTAGATGATGATTTATACTATGGCTAGTACCTATGTTCCCTAGTGCCATATGGGAGTTCTGATGATGATGTGTTGGTGATACGTCCAATTGCATTGAGGACAAGTAGCGGTTAGGTATTTTCATATGTTGGTGACTCTGAATAGGGTCACTTCCTATTTTTGTTTTTGATGACACCATGGTATTTGCATAGGAGGTATTTGTTTTCATATGTCTGTGGTTTTTCTTTCATGTTGATGTGGATGGTCTTCAAGATAGTATGAACTGAATCCTTTTTGTTCCAAACAAAAAATGTTGTGACAATGATGGCTAATACCTACACATGTTTTTTTCCTTTTTTCCTCCCCTTTTCTCGAATGATTACGTATGAAACCACTTGGGGAGTCCTTCAAGGAGTTAGTTAGAATTATGTTTTTGAAATGAACTCAAATGAAAGTGAAATTGTAATTCAGCTAGGTGCTTGTTGCTCCCCTATTTATATAAAGGGGATTTCATGGCTGAAAAAAGAGAGAGTTCAAAATTTTGAGTCTAGACAAGGTCATAGTAGATACTAAGCTCTAATAGTAGAATAGAATGTAAGTAGATACTTTGGTAGATATATCAGAAGCAAGTCTAAGATGAAAGTTATATTGTGTATAAATCTTAAATATGTTTTACAAAGAAATATCAGAAATTGAAGAAGAATTTTAGTTTTAGAATAATGCTCTCCTATGTATTTTCTTCCAATTTGTGAATGAAGAATTTTAATGATTGCTTCATTTACCTTTTGTTATTTGCACAGAATGTATGAATTTGTTTTATGCTCTAGTTTAATGAATTTATTAAATTTTGAAGCGAGCTCATTAGTTTGTGAGAAAAGAATATAGGATTTAGTAAGGAAGTGATATTCTATAGACACAGTGAGTTAGATGTTACAAAGTGATACTCTAATGGTCCACTAATTTCTGAGCTTCAATCAAAATTGTATTATTGATTGATTACCAGTTGTAACTTATTTTCTTCCTTAGATAAAACAACGATTATCTTGTTAGTTTATCTTATGGTCAGTTGAGCTAGTATTGAATTGGGCTTAGGATTCAAGATGAATAATGATTCAAAATACTTTAAATTACAATGTCCCAACTCTAAGTATGAAGGAACACTCCTTGAAAATAAGTAACACTTTTATCTAAGGTTTTTCAATCTTTTGATAAGGTGATTTTCATGGAATGGTGCATCTGTGTGAGGAAATACTCTTGACCAAGTGTAAAACATTATGAGTATATATGGTGTTACCCTCCTTGGGTCTCATAGAGCCCGAAGAGAAGAAGTAAAGCAATAATTACTATATTTAATTGTTGGAAAATCCTCAACCTAGCTGATAATTGGGTTGTGGCAAGCTCATAGGTTAGGATTGAGATTAAGTTTAGTTCTAAGAGAATAACCAACACTTTCTATAAATTATTGTCCAACATCTCCTACTAAGATGGAAAACATGGCTAGAGCACCATATGTAAGTGCAATTGGTAGTCTGATGTATGCAATGGTGTGTATGAGACAAGAAATTTCCCAAGCAGTGGGAGTCCTTATCCATTTCATGGCTAATTCTGCACGAATACATTGGGATGTGGTTAAGAGAGTGTTCAAATTATTATGAGGAACTTCTGGGTATGCCTTGTGTTTTCATGGTTATCCTACTAGAGCTTGGAATTTTGTGGGCATTCGAGGATATGTGGAGTCAGATTGGGTAGGGGACATTGACAATAGAAGATCCACCAGTGGTTATGTATTTATGATGTTTGGTGGTGTTATCAGTTGGATGTGTAAGAAATAAGTTGTAGTCACTTTGTCCATGACAGAAGCAGAGCATATGGAAGCCACTCATGCTTGTAAGGAATCCATTTGGCTTAAGAGATTGTGTTCTAATATTGGTTTAGATGTAGGAAAAAATATTTTTTGTTGTGACAGTCAAAGTGTGACATGCTTAACATTGAATCCTACCTTCCATGCTAGAACAAAGCACATTGATGTACAATATCATTTTTGTCATGATATGATACAAGATGGAAAGGTGAACCTAGAGAAGGTTGACACTTTGACAAATGTTGCAAATGCATTGATGAAACTAGTGAGCATGGAAAAGTTCAGATGGTGTTCTAAATCTATGGGCCTTGGGGACCTAAGTTGATTTAATATCACTCTTGGGAGGTCTTCAACAAGTGGGAAAATGTTGGGAATAAGGTGTTTCAACCTTAGAGTTCTAACATTGAATTATTTAATGTATTATTGTATTTATTTGTTTTATTTAATTGCCTACAATGTCATGTCATTAATTGGGACCCACTAGCTGGGTGGCATCCCCATTGGAGGTGACTATATGACACATCTTCATCACATGTGGAGGTAGGAATCCCATCTTGGAATCATGGACCTAGGACAAGTGGTGTCATTTTATGACATATTCTATGACGTGTCATAAGGTACATTTTGCATGGAGAAAGTGTGCTGCCTTAGTGGAGTATGACAAAAGTGTGAAAGAATAAGTGTGATAGTCATGTTTGACTTAATCTTTTATTTTTTGAATGTGTTGTAAGTGTGACAAACTATTATGGCACATGTTCTAACAGTTTCTATGACATTTTTCATAACCCACTATTAGAATTAACTAGGCGACCAAGCTTGGAGAGAGCTTTTGCATGTTATGAAAACTATAAGAGGTGTAAGAGAATGTTTTACAAGTTTCCAAATCATGCCTCTAGTATGAGATATTATTTACACATGGGATTGGACACCTAAACTCTTTTAGAATCCTCTACAAGCTTGTATCTCCTATAAATAGGATACCTTGCATTGTAGAATGCATTGTTTGTTTGCAGGTATTGAAGTGTAGACAGTTTGAATCCTAAAAAGATGTTTAGTGTGAAGCATTTGTTGAAGAAGCATTATGCTTGGGATGTATTGTAACTCTTATTTAAAGTAATACATTAGTATTATGCCTTTAGAGGGTGGGGCTTTTTTACCTAAAAGGCTTTTCCCCATGTATATCTTGTCCACTTCTCTTTTGTCTATCTTTCTTCTATTCTTTGTGTTTCTCATACCGTTATGCTGCCGAAATTCTCTTAGATTTGAACTTACATTAAGTTTTTCTATTTCATTATTCCTATGTGTTTCTCATTACTATAACATTTTAAAGGTGTTAAAATGAAATTTTTGCTATACACTCCTGCTTAGATTAGTGTAGGAAGTTACTTCTTCATACACGACTTCCTTTCAATAATGTGTTTCCTCCTTGTGATGTTGGCATTGTTGGAGAAGATGATAACATGAATAAATTCCTAAAGTATTGCCTTAATAGCCTTGACAATAATGCATCCTTCTATCTATCCATGGAACAACCAACACCCCTATAGTATCACTACTTGAGATGTTTGACTACTTACATCCTAAAAGTGAGATACAAGTTGAGCCTAATTTCCCTACAATAGGTGAGACTAGTTCCTCTAGTCAAGCAAACATTCAACCATTCAACATTAACAAAGTGACCAACACTCCTATCAATATAGAAGAGACATATGGAAAATGATTCATGATCTTGAGTAAATAAGGATGTGATATAACAAGTGAACATAAAATTCATCAACTCTTAGAGAAAATTCCAACTAAAGATACTAAAGGGTTAGGATATCAAGATCCTCCTCTCAACATAGGTGTCCTTCATAAATACCAACCAATGCCTCATAATGATGATAAGGATGATAGGATCAGCGTAGGTCCAGCTCTGTAACATTCAACTCAAGAAATTGGTGAATCTAGCAAGCAACAAAGACCTTACAAACTAAATAATATAGAGTTCCCTTTTCCACCATCTGCAACTGAAAGAGATTTACACATACTTATAAGTCAAGGACTTATTACATTACCACCCATGCTAGAAATTTGATTTCCAAATCCTAAGAACAAAAACACATCTCATTGCAAATGTCATATAATTTTTGAGCATAGTACTAATGAGTGTCGTGCTTTAAAACAAATATTTAAAAAAGTTTGATATCATAGAAATAGTCCCTTAAAGCGGGACCATTTCACTCCTTGCCATGTAATGGTTGTAGGATAATAATATTCTCACTATTACATGACTCACATTCACTGCAAATCATTTCAAAATGCAAGGAGCTCTTTCCCATCACCTACCTCAGCTCATTTTTGTCTTGCACACAATGTGGGCAAGAATTAAATAGCCTTGTCCTAGTAATACAATTGTTGTTGTCCCTTTGGCTAGTTTTCTGCCTTCTGCATACGATGAACAAGATTGGGATGTAGACAACCTACTCATAGGTTGACTTGCATGTGCCTTACTAGTATTTTGCATTAATTTCCTATTTGATTGTATGTGAGTAATGTGATCCCCTGTATTGTTTTTTTTCATGTGTCTCTCTTTGTGTTATTCCTCTATTTGTACTTGTATTCTTCTCTATGTCATAAATCTTTTCCTTTGTCTTGTGTTTTCCTTTTGGGGATGATGCAAGACATCATGAAATTTAGGTCTCTTCCATGTTGACCTAAAAGGATTTCCTTTGTTTTCACTCTCTTGGTGTCATTCTTCTAGTTTGATAAGTATTTGGGGAATGATGACAATTTTGAGCTCTCTAACAACATTGTAGGAAGAACATAGTGACCTTGAATCCATGGATCCCTCATGTTTGGAGTTCCATTTTGGGGGAAACCCCTTGTCTTTTTCATGATGTAGATTTATTTGGAAACATATGTCTTGGAATAGAGCTTTCCAAATAATCTCTCATGTCCTCTCTATTGTTAGAATTTATAATTTTCTACTTTAAAGTAATTTCTCACAGCATGGTGTATAGAAATTTCATTAAAGTGGGGGCATACATTGGTATTATTTTTCATTTTTCAATTCATGTTTCATTGGGTGTGATGTCCCTTAAGAGATTGATCTCTCTTTGCATATTATATTCCTCTTGGTGGTTTGATGCAACACACTAAATCCTCTAAGTTGTGAATCTTCTATTCTTCAATTGGTCCTCTCTTAGAGACATTAGGCATGATGTTCCCTAAGTAAGACCTTACATGAACTAAGAAAAACTCCTTTGAATGTTCCTTACACTACTTTTCATTTACATTTTTTTTTGTATAGCCACCTTGCATAACATACTTTGCATGCCCATGGAGCCATCTTATTTTTTCATGAGTTTCAAGCATACGAAACTTTGCCTGCCTCATGAAGCTCAAAGTTCATTATTGTGTGGCACCTTATCTTGAATTTATTAGGAGGTATAGCTTTGGTCTGGTTGAATGGGAGGCTAAACTTAGGCATGACTTTCCCATCGCCACTTGCTTGTGTGTGTGAGTACATACCGGCTATGTGTGTATGTGTCACATTTTTGGATACTCACCAAGTAGATATCCTAGAGTTCAGTTGCCTTAGAGTGAGCATGCATTTTTTGAAAAAAACAACTTCAATTTGATCCACAACATGCAAGACAAATGGTTGAAGCTTGATCCATCCCTTTTGTTTTTATTTTCTTCTCTTTGTCTTTGGCAGTGTATGCTTGTTCCTTGTCAATATTTATCATTTACATGGGTGTTCTTTTGTGTTGATGTTGGTTTACCATAGGATCATGATCCTGGGGGCTTGATCAACCCTCTTGATCATTGTCATCTAGTCTTATCGGCACTGGTACACTTGGACCCCTCTTGATGTGAGTTCGTCTACTTTAGTGTGAGTTTGAAGCAATTTCATCCTCTTGCTAAAGTGGGGGCTAAATTTGGCAATGAAAATTTTATCCTTTTACATTTTTGTGCTTGTTTAGGCCCTCCTTGTTAAATTAAGCATAATGTTTCTGTGATTTAGTGTTGTAATGTGTTTAACACATTCAAATTAGGTCTTGGGAAATTATAAGCTAAGTGGACTTAATTGTACCTTATTTAAGGGGTTGTAAAGTGTTGTACCATACTTTCACACTAATCTAGGATTTTCATTATTAATTAGGCTTCTTTATGCATTATTTGGCCTTATTTTGCACCCACAAGCCTTAATTAATGCATCTTTTCAAGGATAATCTCGACATAAATAGTATCAAATCATAATTCATGTCATTTTGGATTGTATGGCCTAGATTTAGTGATCTGGGACTCATATGACACTTTGGGCGTATGGGTCCCACCTAAGTTTTGGGGCCCCAATTTGGATTTCACATGAATTTAGGTGTTTCTCGAAAAATGTGTCCCATAGCCTAGCCTAATGGGACTCATACACCACTTGTGGTGTATGAGTCCTGTGTGGATTATAATTAAATTAAATTCAAATTATTGGTGGGATTTTATTCTCCTATATTTGATGTCAGCTTGTAGTGTTGATTTCAAGAAATTTAGCATAAACAAGTATAAATATAAGGTTATTTCATTCATTTTCACCTAAGACTTTCAAACGAGCATTCTTTATAACAATTTTTAGTTCATGAGAGAATTCAAGGGATGATTATCAAGTGTTTTGGAGCATTATTCAAGTATCAAGCATCATGTCAAAGTCATCATGCATCATGTTTATTTTTCAGCTAACATTTGTGATGTAGGGTTTCATGATTCAAGCAAGTATTCAATTCAAGATCTGCCACATTCAAGCAATAGTCAAAATCTACATCCACTAGAGCCATTTCATACATGTTTGCAACACTTTATTCCTAGGGTTTGGTGAGTTACAACATTACAGTTTGTTCATTCATCATTCCTCTACATTTGATTTCATTACAAGGTTTAATTACCAAAATGGGGTTTGACCAAGGTAAACCCCTTTCTATTAACAAAAAAAAATTTCTCCCTCTGTTTAGTGTGTGATTTGTAGGTCGAGGTTGAAGACACATCAAAGAGCAAGATTGGAGAAAATTTGTCAAGTTGCAAAGTTATCCAAGTTGTCACCTTGTTTAGAAGATCATTAAAAGGAATCTATAGAGCACAATTCAACAATTGAAATCTAGAAATCAAGTTGAGAAGATAGAACAAAGATTGAAGAGTAGATTCAGGTCTTGATCCTCTGAAACATCCAAGCAGCACTAATACACCACTTTTGGCGTATGAGTCCTAGTCTAGTGATTTTTCTAGTTTTCAAGTGTTTTAGACTCATCTCTACAAGATTTGTGTTCCTACCCAGAAACCCTAATCTAGGACTAAATTTCCCAGCATAGCATATGAGTCCTAGTTTGCATTAAATTTATCTTTTTCATCATTTCTAATCCTCATCCAAGCTACTATAGGTTTTTAGGTGCCTCTCTTTTCTTCTCCAATCTTCTATTCTATTTTGCATTCATTTCTAGGTCATTTAGTGAAGTTTTGCATATCATTAGGTTTTGAGATTAGGTCTTGCAGGTTATTAGTCTTTCCAAGCCCTAGCTTCGTGGTGAACCCCTCCTTAGTGAACCCTATCTCCTCAACGATAGAGAACCCACCACCTATTTTTGTTGTTTCAAGAATAAATGTTGATTCAATTTGATGTTATGAAATGATTTTGATTATTAAATATTTGATTCAAATGAATGTATTATTTTCAGCTAACTACTATTGTAATGTATTGAGTTGGATTTAGGAATTTAATCAAGCCTATTGAAGAGAGGGTAAGTATCACTCAAGGAGAATAACTTGGTCTGGTAACCTTCAATTAAGACCTAAACTGAGATTTCACACACACACTTCTTGTTTGGTCAAGTTGGCATAATAGTTGGGAAATAGTAAGTTACCTTTAGTCTTGATTGTGGTTTATTTGTGAATGTTCTTGTTTAGGGGTTTACAATGTTGAATCTTTTTGAGATTAGTGAGTTTTTCTTTATGTGTTTCTATTTAATCAATAGGATATATATATACATAAAATGAATGTATATGCATATGTATGTGTCAACAATAAACTCATACACATGAGTAATTACACACATGGGTATACTTAGATAGACATATATATGCATGCTCATGGACGGATTACCCATATGGATGGGAATATCAATTGGACAAGGTGACACACACACACACACACACACACACACACACACATATATATATATATATATACATATATGTATGTATGTGTGTGTGTGTGTGTAAATATATGTATGTATGTATATATATATATATATATATATATATATATATATATATATATATATATATATATATATATATATATATATATATATATATATATCATGTATATACATTGATTGATATGTTTGTGTTAATATATGCTTAAATATCAAACTTTAAGTATATACATATATATAGATATATATATTAACATACGTGTATGTATCAACATAATGGAAACATCCATATAAGGATATTGATATATATACATATATATACTTATATACATATTAATTCATGATGTATATAAATATATAAATATATAAATATATGTAATATATATTATTATTGTTTACTATAGCACTGAATTATCAATATAACGCATATTGTTTTAAACATAGCTTATGCTAAGAATAGTAGACAACATATTAACAATGGAAATAGCGCTAAAGTAAGTGTACCATAGAAAAAAGGCAACTTGCTTGATTTGGGGAATAATTGATGACAAATTGGACTTAATAAGGCCTTGATTTGGTATTGTGAGGTGTTTTTCACATCCACACTAGGCCTTGGACCCTTTCAAATGCATTTAATGATGTCTTGTAAAGGTGTTGTAAAGTGTTGTAAAAGACTTTCATGCCTCTCTAGACTTAATGAACCCGTTTCCCCTTAATTCAACATTATAAAATGTGTTTAATAACATTATCACACTAATCTAGAAGGCTTGTAAAATAAACTTAATGTTAAACTAGTGTTGTAATGTGTCTTGCACATTCACATTGGTTCTTGTGCCTTCCTAGGCTATGTGGACCTCATTTTAGTGTTATAAAGTGTATTTAATCATACTTTCACATTGAATTTTGTGTCCCAAGCCATAATTAACCTTTACATCAATAATTAATAGGCCCCTGTTACCCCATATTGTGCATCCTGGGGCAATATTTGATGAAATAATTGACATAAACATCATATAAACCTTATTTTCTTATCTCCCAAGAACCTAGTTGGAAAATGGGCCCCATTGGGACTAATTCACCGCCTATGGTGAATGAGTCCCTGCTAGGTGGGAGTGATTTTCCCAAGGTAGTGAGTGAGTCCTATTTGGGTCAATTTTGACCTTTGAGCAGGAAAAACTAAAATGTAAGTTTATTATATTTACATGCCAGCCTTAGGGATCCAATTTATGGGATAATAAGGTAAATTTCCTATAAAATAAACCCTCTAAACCCTAAATCATAACCATTCTTCATTATTCATCCATCATTCTTCTATCTCAAGTCAAGCAAGTTAGGGTTTCATCATTTCAAGTCATTAAGATAGCAATTTTCAGAAATTCAAGGGAAAATTCTTCATGTTTTGTTGCAAAAATTCAAGATCAAACATCATGGAAAGGTAATCAATTCCATTATTTCATGTTTCATTACATTATTTCTCTATTTTGGTTTAATTACCTTAAAAGGGGTTTGACCAAGGAAAACCCCCATGCCCTAACATCCAACATTTCTCTCTCTTGTCTTGTGTGTTTGCCCATCTAGGTACTTGGGAGACTTGTAAATCATTGAATATGGCATTGAAAAGTTGTTCAAGTCATCTCTTCATTGGATAAGTCAAAACATAAAAAAAAGTCATTTTCAGGTCTGAATCCGACGGTTTCAAAACTAGACACTTGGAGAAGCAGAAAGTGTAGACCGAAGGATCCTATTGTTAAATAGGTGCAGGACAAGTGAGAGGGGGGTGAATCAGTTGTCACACAAATTCAAGCTTAAAACTTTATCACTTATAAAATCTTCAACCATACTATTTTTTTTATTAAATATGAGCATAAAACATAAATAACAGAAAGTAAATCAACACAATGAACACCATATTTTTATGTGGAAAACCCAATAAGGGAAAAAAAAAGTGAGGGTTAACTCACACTATATAGTATTTTCAAAAAGAGGCTCATTGCCTAAAGGACTCACTGTCCAAGAACAAAGGTTCACTACCTACAGAAAATGACTCATTGTGCAACAAGGAGGCTCATTGCCTACACAAAATAATACAAAAATAGAATAAGGCTTTACAACCCAAAATTGAAGTGGAAAGATGCACATATTATGTGCTAATATAGTTTCAGATATGCTCACAAATGTTTCCTTTCTAATCACACCTTCACATTCACTACTCGCTCACTATTTCTTCTATAAAAAACTTATTTCACTTCCTCACACACACTTGTGCATACCACGCTTACACACATACTAAAATTGTTCAACACATACTTATATATATACCTGATCTCCATCACAAACACTAATTAGGTCTGCCTAATTAGATGCAATTTATTTATAAAAAATATCAATTGTCGGCTCCACAAAATATTTTCAAAATGCAATAACCATCAAAGCATTACATTATGTCAGCTTGGACCAAGAAATAGATCGCACATAAGTTTTCATATCATATCAAATATATCTTAACAAGTCAGCCAGGAGTAGTCTTCAACACAACCAACAAAATAATGTCACTTCATTATACAAGCACGAGAACATAGAATAACCTAATCATGCATTCCTTTAACATCCATTAGTAGTTTCCCAAAACTACAACCAAAAATTGTCAACTGTGGAGAAGTGCGGACTAGAATACTGGAGAGGCACCACAAAATACTGGATTAGCCACCAAAGAAGATAAGTCAGTTATACATACTGATTTAAGAGTATCGAACCAAACTACCAACATGGTGATATCAATGACAACATATAGATAACTTACTCATTTTTCCAACAATCTCCCCCTTTTCCATTGATGGCAACATGTAAACAAAAAATTCTCCTTCTTTCCTCAAAAAATTTTAACTCTCTCCACTATCTCCAACACTATCTCTCCATTCCAACACTCTCCCCCTTTGACATCAATATAAAATGGTTCCAAAAATGAGTGTAAACATGGTGACATCAGAATATCAAAATACTTCAAAAACTTCTAACAATCTAGATCATTTAAGCATACTAAAACTAAGTGAAGATGACATTCTTCACCTGGAACACCTTCTTATACCTCTCTTTGAGTACTAGATACAACTTCTTCCAATTAAAAACAATAGAATCCATTTTTTGCATGTACTTTCCAACAATCCCAATAGAGTAAAAGAGGGTGACCAATCTTCAACAAAACATTGTTTCTCAACATCTTCTACATCAATAAGAATTCTAGAAAGATGCTCTAACCAGACTTCAATAATTTCTTTAAGAAGCCAGAAGGTCTTTGTCACATCATCTCTCTATCTTTCTGTAATGATTAGTTCATCCTGTAGTTCACCAACTCTTATCCTTTGCTTCCCTTCTTTATCTTCAAATATATCAAAATTATTTCCAATATTGTTCACCTTAGCTTCAATCGCTTCAATTCTACTTCTGAAATTATCTATAGCTACAGGCCACCGAAGACAATACTTGTAAACATCTAAAATTTCTTTAACACTGTTTCTTTATTTCCACAATCAATCCAAATAGTCTTTGCATATCCTTTTTACATATTTTTTCAACCAAGCTTCCCATCTTGCATCCTTCTAGACCTTCAAGCAATATCCTTTCTTCAACAATCTCAAATAGATTTTGTGGCAAGAAATCAAAACTAGAAAATACTTCAATACCCTTCCGAAGTAGATAATCTACCACTGCATCATAAATTTTCATTTTGTCAAAAGGCTAGGCAACATTCCACAGTTCACCAATCTTCTTCATTTTTCCTTCAATTATCATAGACTGGATGTCATTAGGATTAGGGGATTCAATACCAATTAGAGATTCTTTCTCCTTCTCATCCAAAATATCAATGATGTCTTCAGTCATTTCTTTTCTCTTTTTTGATTCTAGAGGGGAATCACTGATAAAAACCTCCATTTTTCCTTTTCTAGAGGAAGAACCCACTTCGAATCAACTTGATGCAGATATACCAGAGCAAGGTTTTGCTCACAAAGATGAGAAATACAATTTGCACATATTTTCATTATCTTCCAAAGACTCTAGATGTCTACAAATTTGCTTTCCAATAGGGATACCAGATTCCCACATCACATTATCCTTTCCAAGTAGAGAATTCAGAAAGTAAAACACCAGACATACCAACAAGGATTTGAAACGAAAGAGATAATTCTTGACCAATGACATTCAAACATTTTCATGCAAATTCTCAAGTAACAAGCTACATAAATCAAATTGTCTATTCTCCTTAACCATCATGTAAGCAATATGTTCAGTAATAACCGATGTTGAACTTTCACGATTTCTGAAATATATTTTGTATGAGATACCATATGCAACATATGTAATGGCCAAATCAACAAGTGTATCAATCAACAATGCTCTAAGGTCTCTATTGATGCCAGTTAGCTATACCACATCTTTATACTTCATATTTTTCTTTCCAGGGAGTTCTCCAACACTGCATAACCTAGTGATCGCTTTGATTACTTCCTTTGAGATAAAATATGGTTAGTCCAAAATAATGCTTCCATCCTTGAAATAGTTCAACAAGAACAAGATGACCTCTTTATCTATAATCCATGAAAATTCACTACATAAATCCATCCCTAGGGTTTTTATATTTTGTAATTCAACTTCGCTCAACCCTAGTTCAATTCTTTTCATTTTCCTATGATCGTATTCTTCTAATTCAACCCTATTTAGCTTTAGAGAGGTAACACTGCATAATCCACTATCCATTTCTATGCTTTTCTTGAAATTTAGCAAAATTTATTTGATTTTCTTCTTTCCTTTCACAAATAAAATAAAGGTTTCCAAATTACCTGATATAATTTCTTCGAATTCCCTTCAGAAAGACTTTGAGCATGCCTTAATATTTCTTTAGAGCACCTCCCAAACACTTCAGATGCACAATTAACGGAAAGAAATCACAAATTTTTACTTAAACACACACTTCACTTAGCACAAAAAGACCTAATTCGATCCGCAAATCCTTATACCAACATATTTTTCTCTGGTTCCTTTTCCAACACCTCTGGATTGACATTCTTCACATTTCAATCACATGCTTGCCTCTAACATGCCATTCTTCTATGGGGTTTTTATAATCTTTTGATAAAGCTCCCCCTAAGACCACGCTAGGTCTAAATTTTGAATAATTCATCTGTACCAGATGAGGGTACAGACACATCAGGAGTCTCAAAATTTTCTTCTTCTTCTTTCTTCTTCCATACCTTATCCAATATTTATTGCTTCATATCTTCTTTATTAATCTTCTTTATCGGTTCACTCTTTTCTTCTGGAGCAAACTTCTTTCCTTTCTTATTCTTGCAAACTTTAGATACATGTCCAAGTTTGTTGTAGTTATAATAGATCACACCTTTCTGAATAGACTGCCCTCCATTATTCCTTGATCTACACTGATTCTCTATGTGTCCAAATTTATTGTTAGTATAGTAGTAGCCATTAAAAAATTGATTCATTTTTCCTTCATTAAACCTATTCCTCGTCATCCTTACTTGAGATCTACATTTTGTAGCCTTATGTCCAAACTTCCCACATTCAAAACATTTTTCAGAAAGAGAACCAGAAAACTGGTTTATCCTACTCTTGCATTTAGTTCCTCTATGACCATATTTGTTATAAGAAAAGTAAATGCCATCAAAAGAGGGGTACCTTTGTGCATTAGGCTGTCTCAGAGGTGGTCTTCTTGCAAAATTCCTTTTTTTCTTCCTCTTGCCTTGATTCTTCTTTGCATCTTTAGAAATTTCACCATTATCAACTCCTAAGCCACCTTTGTCTTTACATGATTTTTGTCCTACAAGCAGTTCTTCAAGTTTACCAGAGCTGGATCTAAAATTATTTTCATAGATTTTAGCCTTCTCTATTTCAACTCTTAAGTTTACTATCTCCTGCTTGAGTCTGGAACATTCATTAGACTTGTTCTGCACCATTGTATTCAAGCATTCTTCAATCCTCTTCTTTTCTTCTACTATCACTTTCAGTCTAATTATCTCTTGTTTCAGTTGTTCACCTACTTCTTTGTGTCTTTCCTTAAATTTATTCAATAGTTCCTTTAGTTTCTGAACACATTCATTTGGTTCATCAAGATTCTCTTTCAAATCTCTATTTTCCCTTTCCACTTTATCAAT
Organism: Sequoia sempervirens; assembly: GCA_007258455.2. Classification (NCBI taxonomy): domain Eukaryota; kingdom Viridiplantae; phylum Streptophyta; class Pinopsida; order Cupressales; family Cupressaceae; genus Sequoia; species Sequoia sempervirens. Next base: position 288,652,987 of record VDFB02000015.1, read on the forward strand.
ATCTTCAAGAGAAATCTAGAGTTCTCCTTTATCATCCATCCAACTAGCCTTTAGTATCCTCCTCAAGCAGTTAAGCTTTACACAAGGAACCACAAGCTCTGATACCAATTGTTAAACATGCATAGGACAACTAAGAGGGGGGTGAATAATTTGTCACAAAAATTCAAACTTAAATCTTTATCACTTATCAAATCTTCAACCACACTATTATGTTTTTAAATATGAGCATGAAACATAAATAACATAAAATAAATCAACACAATGAACACCAATTTTTTATGTGGAAAACCCAATAAGGGAAAAACCACGATGAGGGTTAACTCACTCTATATATTATTTTCAAAAAAATGCTCACTACCAAAAGAAGGACTCACTATCCAAGAAAAAAGGCTCACTTCCTATAGAAAAGGACTCACTGTCCAACAAGGAGGCTCACTGCCTACACAAAATTATAAAAAAATAGAATAAGGCTTTATAGCCCAAAATTGAACTGGAAAGATGCACCCATTATGTGTTGATACAGTTCTAGATATGCTCACAATTGTTGCCTTTCTGATCACACCTTCACATTCACTACTCACTCACTATTTCTTCTATCACAAACTTATTGCACTTGCTCACACACACTCATGCATACCATGCTTACACACACACCAAAACTATTCACCATATACTTATATATATACTCGATCTCCATCGCAAACACTAATTAGGTCACCCTAATTAGATGCAATTTATTTATAAAAGATATCAACTATTGATTCCACTAAATATTTTCAAAATGCAATAACCATTAGCGCATTACATTATGTCAGCTTGGACCAAGAAATAGATCACACATAAGTTTTCATATCACATCAAAATTATCTTCACAAGTCAGCCAAGAGTAGTCTTCAACACAACCAACAAAATAATGTCACTTCATTATACAAGCACGAGAAGATGAAATAACCTAATCATGCATTCCTTTAACATCCATTAGTAGTTTCCCAAAACCGCAACTAGAAGTTGTCAACTATGGAGAAGTGTGGGCTAGAATACTAGAGAGGCACCACAAAATACCAAATCAGCCATCGAAGAAGATAAATCAATTATACACACTGGTTTAAGAGTACCGGACCAAACTACCAACATGGTGACATCAATGACAACATATAGATAACTTACTCATTTTTCCAACACCTGTTTCCACCTTTGAATATTCATAAATTCAAATGTAGACCCATTCACCATGGGTAGCAAATGAGTCCCACTTCCAGGCCTGTTTTTGGTTTTCTACATTTTTAGACACCCATTTGTCTGAAATGGGTTTTGGAACAATTTCACAAAACTAGGATTGATTCACCCAAAAAAAAAATGATTCCCACCAAGCCTAAAAATTAGGATCAATGGCATTTCAAAAGTCATTTCCACTCAACATCCAATTCCTAGGTTCACATTTTCAGTTCCATCCTTTATTGTTTAGTTTTGTTCACATTTCTAGTGCATTTTTGCATTAAACAATGTGTTTTCAAACAAGTTGTATTTCAATAGTTTTACATTCCTAATCAATCAATTTTTTCAATTAGCTGCAACTAGATCATTGCATTTACTCATAGTTCCATCATACTTTCCTTTATTTGAGTGAACCACCTAGATTTTTGGTGTGGGATCTATCTCTTTCTTTTAGGTGAAAGACACTAATTGATCAAACGAGACTTAGCATTTCACACCTCATAAAATATATGGTTCATTTTGGTGAGCCTACTTTTTGAATACTTTCTTGACTGATTTGGAGTCCTTCATCATCATAGATCTAGCTTGCATTGACCTTGCATTAGTGTTTGCATGATTCATTTGCATTTTAAGTTTCAAATTTTGCATTCATAAAAAGTGCATTTAGGTTGCATTGTTAGCATCTAAATTCATTCAATTTTTTTGAAATTCAACATTTTTAACTTAGTTCTACATCATAGCACTCAGAAAAAATCAACATCACTAAAAAAAATTCTAAAAATTCTAAAAAAAGTCCATACTAGGACTCATTCACCACCTTGGGCGAATCAGTCCATTTTCACCCTTGAAACTGCCTTTTACAGAACTGAAAACCTTGTTTTTAAGCTTCTTTTTTATTCGTTTACCTACTTGTATCGGTTAGCTAAGTATTTGTAACATGCATTTCACTAGATCTCACTTAAAATAGCTCATTTCATGCATTGCTCCATTTTACATTTGCATTTTTCACATGTCATTTTCCAAATGGTGCATAGAGTAATTAGAAAATTGCCTTGTTTCATATCCAAAAATTGCATTTCATTTTAAGTCATTGCATTGCAATTTCTTTTCTTTTTCATGAATCATAGCATGTTTTCTTTCAAATGATGTGGCTTTGATTTGGTTAAAAATGGATTGCATAACTACAACATTCCCTCTTATGAGTTCACTTTTGATTACCACAATGAGGACTTTAAAAAACATGATCAAACCCTTGGTACAATCCTTAATCTTACATTTCCCATTGGTGAGAATGGTAGTGTTGACAATCATCATAATCATACTTGTTCTTCTCCCGATACCTCTCCTATTAGTGGTGAAGGTATCTTGGTGAAGGAAGGTACAAGCATTAAGGGTCATGATTGTCCATCTCATCATTCCCCTTTGGAAGATGTTAGGAAACAAGAACATGAGATCATAGACACATTCCTAAAAATCACCTTACCTAGTCTCCATAGTCATGACCATCAAACTTGTTTAACTCCTAATATCCCTCCTCGATGTAAAGAGGATAGGTTGGTGTTAGAAGACATCCCTATTAAGAATCATGAAACCCTTGATACTCACTTCCCTAATGCTCCTCCCATTTGGGAAAATCTATTTGAAATCCATAGTGGTCCTTCTCTTGATGCCTCCCCCACTTGTGATGAAGCTACTTTACCCTTGGATGAACATATTACAAGCTCTCTTTGTAGGCTAGATAATATGGAACAAGAGAATGAGACCTTAAAGAGAATGGACACTCAACTAACACCTTCTCATAATCACCCCCTCTTAATAATGCCATCATCGATCATTCCCTTATTAGCGATGAAGTTATTATGGAAGAAACAAGCCTTACCTATCAAGAAAATGTGGCTTGTTGTTCTCCTAAACACTCTCCTTCTAGGGAGAATATCATGGTGCTAGAAAATGACAACAATAATAATGTTTCTTCCTTCAACAAAAAGGTGATTCTAGATTTCCCTTTATTAGAGATACATCAAACCATGACCGCTGAGGTTATGAATGCACAAGTGTCCATTAGATCCCCCTTGATCAATGGACCTCACACATACCCCGTGGGACATCCTAATAACCCTCTAATTCTCTACCCACCTTCACACAAACAACAAACTCAAAACAAACTTGAACTCATCCTCTACCCACCTTAGAATAACGTATCACAGTAGCTGAGTCATAATATTGTTGCTCATATGTATAACACTTGAAACAATCCGCAACCACCATAACCAACCCTGACACCATTACCATTGCCTAATCCTATCCCACCTAACCCTTTCTTTCCTAGATAAAAAAATTTTGATCTTGTTGAGAAACTTAAGAATACTCCTGCTAAGATATCATTGTGGGACCTTATTCAAGCCTCCCCTCACTATCACAACATGATCCAAACAACCTTACAAAAAGTTCATGTCCCTTCTAATATGCCACCAACTGATGTAGCAGCCATGATTCAAGGACTAAATGCTAACATTGTTTTCCACCTAAGTGAACTCCCCTCTTTGGATGTGCAAAAACAAAATGAAGCTTTCATGATCATAGCACAATACAAACAAAAAGGGATAAAGAGAACTCTTGTAGATACTAGTTCTTCCCTTAATGTGTGTAGTGTGACCCTTCTAGATATTCTTGGCATTGATCAATTAACCATTTGACTTAATTCTCTATCTATTAAGGGATTTAAAAATGTCAAAAAGAAGCCATTAGGGGTAATCATTATGCCTCTTACTATTGGAGTGGCCACCTTGAATACACCAATCCATATTATGCCTTATTAACTTTCATGCAATCTTATCTTAGGAAGATAGTGGATTCATGCAATGAAAGGTGTGCCTTCCACTCTTCATCACAAAATGAAATACATCTACAACAACATAGTCCACACACTTGATGCTGATCTTGAACCTGATAGTGTCTTACAACTTGAGAAAAACAAAGAGAACCCCTTGAACACATTAAAACTAACCACACAAGTGGAACCCACACAACAAAAAGACAAACAACATATTGAACAAGTCATGGTGCTATTAGAAGATGATTGGGGTTCCTTGGATTTCGAACATGAATTCATGGGAGAGTACAAAATCATCCACAAAGATTCAAATAAGAGAAAAGAAACAATGATAATGACAACACAAAATTCAGTTAACCTTTTGAAAGCATCTGCCTCAACCACTTTAGACAGAGAAGCAAACTACACAACAACCTTTGATGAACACAACAATGAACAACTACCGACTTCCAAAGCAATGAAGAAACTTTATGGACATGGTTATGAGCTTATGAAACAACTTGGATATAGTGGAAAAGGATGTGGTGCTCGATAAAATGGTATTTGCAACCCTATAGAGCCTAACACACAATAAACCACTTATGGTCTTGGTTATTTCCCTTTGATAGAGGGTATGTGTAGGATCATGATGGGCCAAAAGTTGTAATATGTTGGGTATGTGTAGGGTATGTGGTCAAATTCTATGCTTCACATACTATAGGATTAAAAATAAATAAAAAAATCATGAATTTTTGACCAAGTTAAGGTGGTCAAACATACGAGTTTTTATATTTTTTAAAATTTGTAATAAGAAAATCATAATTAATTATTTAATTGGAAAAAAATTACAAAAAAATATGCATCACATCAGGACATGAGTCCTCTACTTACATCTAAAATATTATAGAAAAAAAATATCATTTTATTGTGGTTAGGGTGGTCAAACAGACACCTACTTATTTTTTCCCTAAATTTAAGTACTACTGCATTGAAATTTCAAATTTTCACCAAATAGATTTATTTTTTAAAACAAACCTAGTAGTTTAGAAACTACATTAAATTTGCTACATGTTCTATTCTTACATATTTTTGAAATAATATAGATAACTTATTCAAATTTTTCATCAAGTTTCCTAACTCTGATTTTTCTAATTTTTCGCCACTTAAGGGTCTATTTTTTCCATGATGATCCTGCACATACCCTAGAAATTGCCAAGCCTTCAATCAATGTCAACACTCCCACATTAAATTCTTCTAAACCAACCTTAACTGTAAAGCATCCTGGACTAATCAACACTAGTGTTCTTGATTGTTCTCGTTTACAAATCATCCAAAAACTAAATACACCTTTGCTTAATGTCAATATCATCTTGTAACACCCCATTGCACAAACCCCAAAGGACAACTATGAAAGAACAATTTTTTTTTTTAAACATAAAGAGATTTATGTTAAGATTCCATTGCATATAATATAGCTAAATCCTTTGGGGTACACGAGGTAACATTATGCATTCCAACCCATAACAAAAAGATAATAACGAAATTGTGAATTGGATTAACATAAACCATTCCACCATCATAAATTCTAATATTAAATCATGCACAAGAGATAAACCAATTATAACAATATTAAATCAATATAATAACCATACACACATATTATAATCATGGGAATGCAATAAACATATTTCCATAGATACAACATGTTTCGAATGGTGATAACCACTATCACTAATCAAAGGAAATAAAAGTACAAAATATACATCTTATCAGTTTCCAATTTATCACATGGATATTTACATAATTTTACATCATAACTTTCCCCAGTGCAAGTGGGAGTAATACATCAACACAAAAGTACGTCTGAAGTACAAAGTATACATTTGGCAACATAGTGAACTCTGGGTCATGTTGCATTTGGATAACATTGTACTGAATTGAACAACTTCTAATTGGGAACCCAACGGGGTGTGTAGCACGTTCCACCCAATCAGCCCCATGCTAGGAGTAAACAAGGAAGGATCCTTGACCAAGTTCATCCAAACAAAAAATGAAAAAACTCAACTCCAATAAGAGTGACATGAAAACACTAAGGAAAAACACAACAACAACAAAACACTTCTAGAGGCCTACAAAGATTACAAATCAAGGGGATGCTAGGGGAGAGTGTCATCGTATAGTCCTAACATGGGTTATCCTGGCTGCCTTCCTCTAGGCACTGGCCCCCATCTATGGTTATCTTGGCTTCCTCTCTAGGCGCCAGCCCCATAGGGTGACTCGTGCAAAACTGTTAAACTCTCATGAAGACAAGGTAACCACTTTGCCAACCACGGCCTTCTCAGCCCACCCTTAGTCTGCAAAAGCCCTAACAAGTGGATGAGGCATTCTTAATTATCTTGTTAATGTTATTACTACCCAAACCCCCTAATTTATTTAATTATCACTTATTACACTAAATCTAGTGTGGGTTATCCAGGCCGGCCCTTTGTGCATCAGTGGCCAAGAAGAGCCACTCTCCCTAGAAACCCAAACCACAAAACCAAAGCTCCAAGGGGTTGTACCAACACAAGTACTGAATCTCAAAACTGAAAACACATGCGAGGCACAATCATCTCACTAACATCCATATCCATAGATATTCATGAAAATAGGTACAAACCAAGCCTAAACTCAGAAGCACAAATAAAATCCTAGTATTGTCAAGTACAAAGTCAAATGAGAACTCAATAAATATCAAATTCTACTCTTGCCTTTGGAAACCTAAAAGGCCATGTAACCAAAAACTCCAAGAGAGGGTAAAATGACCTTGAGAGTTCCCAGATGTCCATAAACCGACTCAGGAAAAAAGAAAACGACCCAAGGAAAATTAAAGAATAACAACAATTACACAACCTCAAGAATCTGTTATAAACAAGAATTTCTATTGTCTTAACAAACACATTTTAAAATAAACTTATTGCACGATTCCTTCCACGAGATATAAACATCAAATTTACCCAATATATTTAAATTAATAAAAATAACTCAATTCAATTTATTAAAAATGCTTGCTTTCAATTTACCCAATCACAACATAAAAGCAGGCATTGCAATTAACATGATAAAAATTTTCATATATTTTCACCAAGTATATATACATGCATATATATACATACATATTACTATGTAAATATATATGTATAGATATATATATTATTTTGAATATAAAAATCAACATGATTATCTACTAAATCACACAAATATATATATATAATAATTTATTTAAACAAAATTTAAATTAAATAAAAATAAAATTTATAAATTAAAATTTTTATAAAATAAAATTTAAAGCAACCACAAGGAGGCTGTGAACCTCCCCATATGGGGAGGCCACGACCATCCCAAGCTGCGTGCAGAAGTCCCATGGACTACTGTGTGCAGTCCATTCACACCACCGTGGGGGAGAAAAACGTGGGATAGGGGGTACAGTGACAGCCAACCCCCACCCCCCCTCCGCTTCCCCCAAATTTAAAAAAAAACAAACAAACAATTAATAATATATATATTTTTAAAATAGACTAGAAAATTTAACGTTATTCCGTCTCAAATGAAATATAATATGTATTTTTTTAAAAGATTAAAATCTATTTTTTACAAAGCTGAAATACTAACAAATATCTATTTTTTTTAACCAGGATATAATTTACAAATATATATATATATATATATATATTCTAATAAATAACAATTCCACTCTCTTAAAAAAATACTGACAAACACACACACACACACACACACACACACATATATATAAATTTTCTTTTTAACACATAATATAATTTTATGAATAACTTCATTTTTGAAGCAAGAATCCAATCTTCATAGAAACAAATAAATAACTTTCTCCAAAATAAACCCAATTTTTTCTCTAAAAGGATATACAAATTTCTTCAAAGCAAAATGTACAATTAGCGGAATAGATTTGGGAGAACAAATTGAAACAAGGATTTGCATTCAACCAAGCAAGAAAATTCAAACATTTCAAGTAAATTCCAACCCTCTCAGTTTTTTGGACAGCTCAAATTTTCCATGAACACAAACTTTTTTTAAATACGATCATCATTTCAAATATGGAAACAAAACTGGACATTCATTTCCGAACAGACATTAAAATAGATAACAATAAAAGAACTTGGAGTTCTACACTAGTGAACGGAGTGTCGTGTGTGGCAGAATCCTCCTTCCTCTTTCGAAAACAACCTTCATGAAATTCTTTCTTCTTCCTTAGCAATTATCTGAATCTCTTCAATGAAACTCAATTCTGAATAATTTTTACAGAGAAAGACCAGAGAAGCATAATACTTTTGTAGACAAGTTTTCTTCACCCAAACATTACAAGTTCAGAAAACTTCTCCTCCTTTTCAATTAATTAGAAAGAAACTCTTTTCCATTTCAAAAACAAAAATCCATCCAAGAAGCAAGTTTCCATTGCTTTTCTAATTTTCAAAAAGAACTAAACATGCATTCATCCTTTTTCTTCTTTTCCTGATTTTTTCTCCATTTCGAATGAAATCTTTTATTTTTATTTTTATTTGATTTAAAGCTCATAATTATCACACAAAAATTAATTAAAATTCTCTTTATTTAACATTTATCCACAACTTGATAATTATAAAGGAAATCATTAAATTATTTTATTTCATTTTACAAAATGACAATTTATAATTATTAACAATATTAGTTATTTAATTTATTAATTTATCCTTTTAATTAAATAAACAACATTTAATTTAACAACCTTTTAAAATGTAATATTTTAAATTTAACAATTAACTAAACAACATTTACCTACTATTTAATCATATTAATTAAAATAACATTATTAATCTACCAAGAAATATCAAACATAATCATTAATTAAATGACACATAAAATAAAGATTAAAATGAATGAACACAATACCATGCAGAACGAAGATAGGGTTGTGGACAACAAAACCGTTAGACACAACAATGAGGGTGACAAACTTGGGATGGGGACACTTCCTTATCAACTCCTTTTTAACAACTTCATACCCGTTGGGTTTGTGGGACATGCTCAGACCTGACAAGCAGGTGGAGTCGATGTCCAGTACCTGCATCAGGACTAAATGAAACCAACATCAAGTAGCATATAAATCTCTAATATAGACATACCGTGAAAGGAAATCGTGGCATAGTAGAGCACTCACGAGCGATTGATGCTACTCTTTCCTTTCACCAAGACCCACTAGAATACACATCATAATCCATATCTAGAAACAAGCATAAAACCACAACATCACAACATAATATTAATGAAAGCAATACCATATCCAGATAGTATGAACACCACAAATCATCTATCATAAATCATCATAAGTAGTATCATGTGCATCCAACAAGCTAAACTATAAATCCACACAAATCAAACTGGTGAAACAATCCCATCACAATATCAAGTACACAACTCAACATAAAAGAGTATCTAGGAAGTAACAACAACACAAGGGGTTTTACACATCTCACAAGACACCAATTATTTTCATTTGATATATTTTCCCTCCTAATGTAAGAGTGCGAACAAAATCTCGCAATCTAGAGAAACTTGTGTAAGTGTGACATCTAATAGTAAGCAAGATGTATCTTTGACACAAACCATAAGACCACCTTCTACCATTGATCACAAGGGCATCTTGTCGAGACTCCTCCAAGATCACATGATCACTCTTCCCCCTAGAACTTGAAATAAATGCTCTTACAAGACTTCATTTAGTGCCTATCATAGATTTCATGGTCATTCCACTAATGAATGTAATAATTTGAGTCATATAATCCAACATCTTAAGGAGTTTGGCATGCTTCCCTATGTGGGGGCACTAAGTTCCTCTAATTGATACTACTTTTCACTCTAGCATGCATTTCATTAATCATTTCAGTTCACCCTTGTCCTGCACTCAATGGGGGAAAGGGGTTATGTAGCCTTATCCTCGTATGTCACTTGTTGTTTCCTCCTTTGGCTAGTTGTTTACCTTTCATGAATACATAAGAGAAAGCTTGGGATGTGGACGATGTGCCTTAAGTTGGATTGCATGTGACATACTCCCTTTTTCATGATGTAGCTTATTAGAAACATATGACTTGGCATAGGTCTTTCTAAGTAAGCTCTCATGTACTCTTCTTCTACTTTAAAGCAATTGCTCACAGTACTGGTGCTCACAACTATTTCAAACTGGGGGGCATACATCACCACTCACATTTCATTGTGTTATTTTCTTTTTCTTGTGATTCCCTCTCTTGGAAGAATTCAATACAATGTTGCCTAGGATGAGACATTTCACTTGTCCTCTCTTGGAAACAAGATGAGATCATTTGCACTTATCCTCTCTTGGAGACATTGAGCATGATGTTCCCTAAGAGGAGACATTGCACGAACAAAGAAAAATCCCTTTGAACATTCCTTACACTATTTTTGCATTAAAAATGTCTATGAGTGTCAAGCATACAAAGTTTTGCTTACTTCATAGAGCTCAAGAATCATTTTCCTTTGTGGTTCCTTATTAAAGTTATTAGGAGGTATAAATTTAGTATGGTTGAGCGGGAATCCCATTCCAAGGCATGACTTTCCCCATAGGCACCTTGTTTGTGAGTACATACTAGTTGAGCGTATGTTTCTCACCTTTTGGGCCTTCTCACTCGGTGGACTGCCATGTGTTCTATTGCCCCAGAGTGAGTATGCATTTTCTTTTGGACAAACAACTTAGATCTGATCCACAAATAGCTAGAAAAATGGTCGAAGCTTGATCCACCTTTTTATTTTCATCTTTTTCCTCCTCCAAGTTCTTGCCATTGCATGATTGTGTATCTTGATGGTTTGACTTAGGATCTTGGATTTTGGGGGCTTGACTACCTTCTTGATCTTTGTCATCTACATATGTGCACTTTAATCTCTCTTGAATGTCTACTTTAGTGTGAGTTTGAAGCAATTTCATCTTCTCACTAAAGTGGGGGCTAAATGTACCATAGAAAAAAGACAAATTGCTTGATTTGGGGAATAATTGATGACAAATTGGACTTAATGAGGCCTTGATTTGGTGTTGTGAGGTGTTTTTCACATCCACACTATGTCTTGGACCCTTTCAAATGAATTTAACAATGTCTTGTAAAGGTGTTGTAAAGTGTTGTAAAAGACTTTCATGCCTCTCTAGACTTAATGAACCCATTTTACCTTAATTCAACATCATAAAATGTGTTTAATAACATTATCACACTAATCTAGAAGGCTTGTAAAATAAACTTAATGGTAAACTAGTGTTGTAATGTGTCTTTCACATTCACATTGGTTCTTGTGCCTTCCTAGGCTATGTGGACCTCATTTTATTGTTGTAAAGTGTATTTAATCACACTTTCACATTGAATTATGTGTCCCAAGCCCTAATTGACCTTTACATCATTAATTAGTGGGCCCCCATTACCTCATATTGTGTATCCCAATAAAATATTTGATGAAATAACTGACACAAACATCATAAAACCTTTTTTTCTTATCTCCCAAGAACCCAGCTAGCAAATGGGCCCCACTAGGACTAATTCACCACATGTGGTGAATGATTCCCTTCTAGGTGGGGCTGATTTTCCCAAGGTAGTGAATGAGTTCCATTTGGGTCAATTTTGACCTTTGATTGGGAAAAACCAAAATTTAAGTTTATTATTTTTACATGTCGGCCTTAGGGATCCAATTTATGGGCTAATAAGATGAATTTCCTATAAAATAAACTCTCTAAACCATAAATCATAACCATTTTTCATTATTCATCCATCATTCTTCCATCTCAAGTCAAGCAAGTTAGGGTTTCATCATTTCAAGTCATTAAGATAGCAATTTTCAGACATTCAAGGGAAGATTCTTCATGTTTTGTTGCAAAAATTCAAGATCGATCATCATGGAAAGGTAATCAATTCCATTATTGCATGTTTCATTACATTCTTTCTCTATTTTGGTTTAATTAACTTAAAGGGGTTTGACCAAGGAAAACCCCCATGCCCTAACATCCAACATTTATCTCTCTTGTCTTGTGTGTTTGCAGATCTAGGTACTTGGGAGACTTGGAAATAATTGAAGATTGCATTGAAAAGTTTTTCAAGTCATCTTTTCATTGGATAATTCAAAACATCAATAAAATGTCATTTTCAGGCCTGAATCCAACAATTTCAAAATCAAACACCTAAAGAAGTAGAAAGTGCAAATTGAAGGCTCTTGTTTCCACCTTTGAATATTCATAAATTCAAAAGTGGAATCATTCTCCATGGGTGGCGAATGAGTCGCACTTCTAGACCTATTTTTGGTTTTCTATATTTTTAGACACTGATTTGTTTGAAACGGGTTCCAAAATAGTTTCACAGAATTGGGACTAATTCGCCTAGAATGGTGAATGAGTCCCACTAGGCCTAAAAATCAGGATCAACAACATTTCAAAAGTCATTTCTAGTCAACATCCAATTTCCAGGTGCACATTTTCATTTTCATCCTTTTCTATTTAGTTTTGTTCACATTTCTATTCCATTTCTGCATTACACAATGTGTTTTCAAACAAGTTGCATTTCAATAGTTTTTCATTCCTAATCAATCAATTTTGTCAATTAGTTGCATCTAGATCATTGCATTTAGTAATAGTTCCATCATAATTTCCTTTATTTGAGTCAACCACCTAGATTTTTGGTGTGGGATCTACTCTTTCCTTTAGGTGAAAGACCCCAATTGAGCAAAAGTGACTTAGTATTTCACACCTCATAAAATCTATGGTTCAGTAAGCAACACATATATATTTGAGTGATGCTTAAAACATATAAATTACAAAGTAATATGAATATGGACACCTCCTTATAAAGTAAAAATTAATATGAATATGGACACCTCCTTATAAAGTGTATAGTATCCAATGACTTTCAATGTGTAAATATTGCTACCAAGACTGTTAAAGCAAAACAATAGAAAATTCTCATGTATAGGAAGTAAGTTGACCAATTCAAAACAACAAACACCAACCCATGATAAATGGCATGAATAGAATAATGTGTCATCAACTGAGAATGAGATGAATCAATTTGATGTCTATTTCTCAATATGAATTTCCAAAATGTGAAGCATTTGAAATAAGTGAAAATGGTCAAGAGTGCAACTATCTATGTAAGTCAACCTGTAGAAGATAAATACCTTGCATATATGATTATCTTTCTTTTTGTTCAATTGAGAACTGTGACTCATTCACCATGGTTGTTAATGTGTTCATTGTGTATCAATTTTAGTTACTACCTTTCCTTTAGATAGCTGAGTCAAATCATTTGAGTTGAGAAGTTTCATTCCTAATACCCTATTTTTAGCCTTTAGTTATTTATTTTTTGTGTATGTAAGGTAGAAAATTGACGTTGCTTATGGTTTAGCATATAGAACAACAATATTCTATACTCCACATTCAAGGAAACCTTGGAGATCTTTATTCAATGCTATAGTGAGAGAAAGAGATCTTGCAATAGGGTTGTCATAGGTTCTAATTAGAGACTAAAGTGGGGGTTCACCACCAAGCTAGGGCTTGGAAAGACTAATAAAATGCAAGGCCTAATTATGAAACTTTATGGTATGCATGACCTAGAAATGCAAGTAAATTAGAACATAAAACTGCAAAATCAAAAGTGTGCACCTAGAAACCTGGAGAGCCTTGAATGAGGACTTGAAATGTTGGAAACATTGATTTTTATGTTGAATGGGACTCATACACCAGTCTGGGTGATATAGTCCCAGGCTAGGTTTTTTGCACCAAAATTGGAATCTGACAGTGTTGATTATAAATCTCTTAAAACCTTAAAAATTGGTTGTACTAAGACTCATATGCCCAAGGTGGCATATTAGTCCCAATGTGATTTTTTGGAAGGTTAAGGTTTGATTCTACTTTCCAATCTCTTCTCTTTGCCACACTTTTTTTTTGGATATGAAACCCTGATTTTAGATCTATAGAAGAATTTTCATGACCTTGCAAGTGAGGAGATAAATCCAACAACTTCAAGCTTGTGACCTAATCTTCAAAGATCCTTCAAGTTCCAAGACACCTAGATTTTCAATTACACATGTAGAGGGAGAAAAACTTGTTGATTGTTAGGGAATAGAAGTTTTCCTTAGTCAAACCCCTTTGAGGTAATTAAACCAAATGATGAGATAATGAAATAAGGACATGAAACATGAAACATGAACAATGATACCTTGAATGATGTCTTGTAAATCTGCAATCTAAAATGAAGTGACCATGAATAATGTAGATCTAGATCTTAAATATGGTCATGAAACAATGCTTGCAAATGGATCTTCAATGCTACATCACAAAACTAGCTAAAAACCTACTTGACGCTTGAAAATCTTGACATGATGATGGATCTTGAATTGCTGCAATGATTGATGAATAAATTTTCCCTTGAATGCCTTATAAATGCTCTTGTAAACTCTCTTGATGCTCTTATAAAGTCTTGGAATGCTTAACTCTTGAGTGCTTGACTTGATATCATGTAGGTTTCTTGAAATAATGATTTGAGACCTTGTTTATATAGGCAATCCATCCAAGTTATCGTTTATTAGATCCCAAAGGCCAACATTCATAAAATTTGAATTTAAAACCTTAATTTCCTACTCAAAACCCTAAAAAGGGGCCAAATGGGACTCATACACCATCTGTGGCACATGGGTCCCACCTGGGTGGGACTCATACGCCCAAGGTGGTGTATGGGTCCCATAGGGCCTTTTGAGAGAGAGAAAGTGTTAGGGAGTTAAGAAATTAAGTCTATTTGTTGATCTAGTCAGGATTTCAGTTGAAATAAGCCTCAAAATGCATAATATAGGGTATTAGGGGCTTATTAATGATGATATAGAGGTCATAAATGCAAGAGGGCCTAAAACTCAATGTGAAAGTCTGTATAAATATACTTTACAACATCAAATTAAGGAAAAATTAGGTCTATTTAGCTTAAAAGGGCCCTAAATCCAATGTGAATGTGTACAACACATTACAACACTAGATTAAGGAAAAATTATGTCCAAGGGCCCTAAATTTAATGTGAAGGTGTAAATGAATACATTTTACAACATTAAATTAAGGAAAAGTTAGGTCTATTTAGCTTAAAAGTGCCCTAAATCTAATGTGAATATGTAAAACACATTACAACACTAGATCAAGGTGACGGGTATGTGAAGGATCATGGGGGTCCAAAGTAGGCCTCTCAATGGCAATGAAAATTCAGAAAATCAGAGTTAGGCAACTTGACATAAAAATTTGAATAGGTTATTAACATAATTTGAAAAATATGTAAGAACAAAAGTTGTAGTAAATTGAATGTAGTTTCTAGGCTACTAATCCTTTTTTGGAAAAAAATAATTTTGTTTTGAGAAAATTTGAAATTTCAATGCAATGGTACTAATTTTTTTTAAAAAAAGATAAGAAGTAGGTGTGTGTATAACCACCCAAAGTACAAGAAAAACATAATACTTTTTTCAAAAAATTTAAATATAAGTAGAGGACACATGTCTGGATGTGCTAGATTTTTTTTATAATTTTTTTCCACGTAAATAATTAGTTATGATTTTTTACTAGAACTTTTCAAAATTATTAAAATGTTTGTGTCTAACCACCATAACTTGGTCAAAAAATTGTGAAATTCATTTTTGTTTTATCCTATATTATGCGGAGCATAGAATGTGGTGCATCTTATAGATTCAAAAAATGTTAAATATTTTGAAAGTTATAAAAGTTTTTCAATCAACCTATCAATCAGAACTTTAGACATAATGTCGGTAGAAAATGAATAATGATTATTTATTTAATTCAAAATAAAGAAAATTTTATATTAGTGGAAAGCTAACAATTTTTTCTATAAACCCTTTTTGTTTGATGAAATTCGGGTAAAAAAAAAGTCGTCAGCCACAAGGGCGAACTTCAAAAAACTAAACAAAATTTCAAAAACACATTTTTTGGGTTGACTTTCTAAGTTAGGAAATTCCAAATGGATATTCGTTTTAGTTTTTTTTTTTACCAAACCAAAACGAATATATGTTCATAACGGATATCCTTTTTTTTTTTAAAACGAATATCCATTACTAGATGGATATCCGTTATTAGACGAGTATCCATTATTATACAAATATTTGTATCATATTTTTGTTATATTATTTATAATACATAATATTATATAATATGTATTATATATATGTATTATGTATTTATAATACATAAATATATAACATTATGTATTATATATAATATATTATATAGTATATTATATATTATGCATTATTATATTATATATTATTATATTATTATATTATAATATATATTATATATTATATAATAATATATATAATAATATAATATGTAATATATATTATTATATTATATTATATTATTATAATATATAATATTATGTTATATATATTAATATATATTATTAAATATTATACTATATAATACATATTTTCTTATATTATATATAGCATACATATTAATTATTATATAATATAGCATATAGTATATATATGAAATATTATATATTATAATAATATTATGTAATATATATTATATATTTATTGATGTGCGGCCAATTCACAAGAAAGAGATAGAGAGGGAGTGGGAGGGACTTGAGAGAGAGGGAGAGAGAAAGACCTAAGAAGTGGGAGTGAAAGACCTAAGAGGGATGGGGAGAGAGAGCTAAGAGGGAGAGAGAGAGAGAGGGGGGAGAGGGAGGTATAGAGGGAAGGAGAGAGAGATATATATAGTTTGGAGGGAGAGAGGGAGTGAGGGAGAGAGAGAGCGAGAGAGAAAGACTTGAGAGGGAGAAAGGGATGGAGAGGGTCCAAGAGAGAGACTTGAGAGAGATAGAGGGGGCCCGAGAGTGAGAGGGAGAGAGAGAGAGAGCTGAGAGAAAGAGCGTGGATGCAAAGAGGGAGAGAGGGGAGAGAGAGAGAGAGAGAGAGAGAGAGAGAGAGAGAGAGAGAGAGAGAGAGGAGAGAGAGAGAGAGAGAGAGAGAGAGAGAGAGAGAGAGAGAGAGAGAGAGAGAGAGAGAGAGAGAGAGAGAGAGAGAGAGAGAGAGAGAGAGAGAGAGAGAGAGAGAGCTGATCTAGAGAGAGATAGAGACTCTGAGAGGGAGAAAGGGAGGAGAGAGAAGCCTGAGAGAGAGAGAGAGAGGGGTGGGAGGAACCCGAGATGGAGAGGTGGAGAGATAGACGATAGCTGAGATGGAGAGAGGGACGCATTGCAGAGAGAGGGAGAGAGAGGGAGAGGGGAGAGAGGGAGAGGGAGAGACCTTGAGAGAGAGGGAGAGAGAGAGTTGAGAGAAAGAGTGTTTTACTATGTTGGGACAGGCTCTAGAATAAGAAGTGATGCAATTTCCATCAAACAAAACCATTACAACTCAATTCAACATTCATGCCATTAAAACCTTCAAGTTTAATAACATGTCATTAGATCATTCATGTTAAAGACCATACAATCATCATGAATAAAAATAACTATCTTCCAATCATGGTACATAAACAAGAACATTATGCAACTTTCAAACAAAATCCTTAGAAGACATCAAGATACATGTTAATTAGATTGTTCATGTGAAATCTATACAATGATTATGATCAACAAATAAGTCATCAGTCAACCATGATGCATGAATAAACACTATATATACACACTATGTACATTAACAAACACTAAATTAATAGATTATTTAATATTTATTACTAAATTTTTGTCTCATCATTATACTATTAAATATTCATAAATCCAACAAAATTATTTATAAAATATCCATCCAAGATCAATTTTTTTATAAATATAAGATCATTGTCTTAATAGACTTTTTCAGCTCTCAATTGTATCTATTCATTTCTTTGTGTTTTCCTCTTTAGATTGGGGTTGTCTCCTTTCCTCTAGCCATCATTGATGCTCGTCTAAGTCCACTTGCATGGACCTACATGCATTAACAGTACTTTGCATTTTTTATGCAAAACGCATCAATAATGGGTGAACACATTCTTCAGTTTGAATAGCGTTAACTTGATCCTGAATGGTTCTAACATTCACATTGACTTGTTCTTGAAAGCGAGCACCATCAGGTGTAGGTGGTGGAGGTGGGGGGTTTCGAGGTTGAGTGGGTGGAGATGGAGTGGTTGGAGCTGGAGGGCGTGGATCCATGATTTAGATATAGGTGAACCTAGATTAAATTTGTAATTGAAAAATGTAATATACATGTTTAAAACCCCCTTAAACCATTCAATATAAATGACTTAATTGAATACAAATTAAAAAAATGTGTAAAGATCATTTATTTCTAAGGTGTCTAAATGGACAACAAATAATTGTTAAAGTGATGTGAAATCTCATTTAAAAATACATTAAATTTTTAGCTCGCTGTAATGTGGAAGTGTTAAGCTCCAAATTGATTCAACAAAGGTGGAAGTGTTACACTCCAAATTTCCAATACTAAGTGAATCTATATACATAGTTAGTAATGGTTAAACAAAACTTGTCCCTGTAGCCATAGAGAAATGGGAAAAATTAATGGGTAATAATCGATGGGTTGTGTAGGAGGCTATCATTTGTATATGATTCAATATAATAGCCTCCCACATAGCACATCAATTATTACCCATTCACTTCATCCATTTCACTATGGTTGTAGGGACAAGTTTTGTCTGGTTAGTACTAACAATGGATCCAGATTCAACAAGAATTGGAAATTTAGAGCACTTCCAACAAGGATCCTTTCTATTTTGAGAGCTGAGGAGAGTCAAAACAATTAAAATAATAATAAAAAACAAATTGTTTAGCAAAGAAATACTAATTTAAAATAAGAAACAAAGCAAGAATTTAAGAAACATGAAAATAAGTGATAAAGAATAATGAAAAATAGATAAGAATGTAAAACAGTTTTTAAAAATGGAGAAAGGAGGTAATGAAAGTTCTATTTTATGTTTTTTTCTAGTAATAAAGGTTACATTTTTTTGTTTGATGTTTTTTTGTTTTCCACTAACTAGGGCTTCAAATTTTGTTGTAACTTTAAATAGAAATGAAAAAATTCAAAATATCTACAAAAAATGAAAAAAATCTTAAATTTATCACTAATTAGCAAAAACAAGTGAAAAAATGCAAAAACAACATACCTGAAGGTCATTGGAGGTCGTTGTTGAACTGTTGTGTTGCCAAAATGAGGATTGGTTCATGAAAATGAGGAAGAATTCACATTATAAAGTCCTCAAAGAAACGGATATATGTTATAAACAGATATTTATTTTGTAAAACTATATTATATTCCCATGTGGCTTCAATTAAATGGATTTTTTTTGTTATATCATAAATTTATTGTATATATAATATATTAAAATATATATTATATATTTTATATAATATATAATATATTATATTATATATTATATAATATATTATATTATATATTATATA
>VDFB02000015.1:288672598-288761586 GCA_007258455.2 Sequoia sempervirens
AAGGGTAGAGGAGATAGGGAGAGTGGGTAGGAGGGGGAGACTTTCAAGAGAGAGAGGGGGGGAGTGGGAGAAAGATAGAGGGTAGGGGTTACAAGGGTTTAGGTTTATAGGGTTAAGGTTTCTAGGGTTCTAGGTTTAATTTTTAAATTTGCATTGATTTATGTTTTATATATGTGTACAATAATTTTATAGTTAGATAATACTTAATTTTAAAATTTACATAATTTCCCACGGAACAATTCGATGGAACAAATTTTATATAAGTTGTATATAATTGTATATAAGATTCTTGAACTTAAGAATTCCATGAAACAAATATAAGTTGTATATAATTGTAATTTAGGAAAATTTATTTTAAAAAACTTCACTAGGTTTCAAATAAGGATTGAAAGCATATATATGGATTTACATGCAACCAAAAAAAGTGAGAGATGAAGCTATAAGAGATTCTTGAACTTAAGAGTTTTCCATGGAACAAATGTGTACACATAATTGTAATTTACACAAAATGATTTACAACTATGTACAATTTACCATAAGTTCTCATTTAAACATGTATAGGGTTACAAGTGAACTTGAAAACAATGGATATAATCTAAGTCAAAGATTCTGGTTCAACTCGCTCTTCAATAACATGTAGAATTTTTTGATGATCATCACTATCTAGTCTCCATTTTCTTTGGCCATGTGCATGTGGAACTGCATGAAGATGTAGAATGGTAGCAATTATTAAGTGACTATATTGATATACCTTGTTATCAGGTTGATAGTCAACAAAATGAATCCCATGTTGAACAACTTTGACTTGTTTTAGATATGCCCCTTGCACTACAACATAACCTGCATGGTAAACACGAACCTAAGGTAAGACATGAACATGTGCAACATTTTCATGCTCAAGGTTTGTACAATATATATTTAATGTTTATAATGTAATGTGCACTTGTGAATACAATGTATATAAAATTTTAAATTCAAACTCACCTATGGGAAATGACATTCCATCACTTATTTCAAGTTGTGTTAGCTTATTCCTCTCTTCTGTGCAACACAATAAATAATAGCTAACACCTTCGATGTTTCCAAGCTCTGCTATGACTGTAAAAACATCTCATTTACACCAAATTTACACACAAAAAAATCTAAAAAAATTAGAAATGTCTCTAAAGATCATTGACTAGATATATATAATATTTAAATTATTGAAAACTTACACAAGTACCTTTTCTAGCCAATCCTGAAATATGGTCATAATCAATTGAAATCAAAGGAATGTCTTCAAATCTTTCTTAGTTTCTAAAACAACTAGTGGCACTGTATCCCATTTACCAACATATCCAAGTTCTTGATTGTTGCATGCATAATCAGAGTTTCCCTCAATGCACTCAATGCAAAAACAAGAGTAATCCCTTTTGTCTAATGTCCATCCATGGCGACTATATGAACTCCTAACACAATGCAAAGATCTTGTTTTTTCTACCCTCTTGCATCCATTCATCGATCTTCTATCCACACCTAGATAAATGTACAACAAAAAACTTATGTGAACAAATATGTATATATATATATATAAATTTTAAATTTAAATAAATTCAAATGTTTGATTTAATGTAATTTATATATACTCAAAATCTCCCAAAACACTCTATGTGGAATGTGTCAGTTTGTTCTTGAAGATGTGTTGACCACAATTGATGCAAAGTGTTCCTGACCCCTCTCCAACATGCATTGTTTGAACTTGTGCCTCCTCCCTATCTTCAAGGACCATGTGTTCTTGAGTGGATTCATTTGATCCAATGGCTATATTTTCTTCAACTTGAGCATGAGAACTTCCTACTTGTTGAGCCCTTCCTATATGTCACAGAATATTTTGCAAACGAAAGTGAGAGATGATGTTATATAAGTGAAGTTTATTTATGCAAGCAAACAAAGTGATAAGACATGATGCTATCAGTGAGAGAATTTTCTACTAGTTTTATATGATCATCCATACTAGTAGAAGGAAGTTATCTTGACCCCTCTCCAACAAGCATTGTTTGAACTTGGGTCTCCTCCCTAACTTCAAGGTCCATGTGTTCTTTAGCGGATTCACTTGATCCAATATCTAGATTTGGCTCGACTCCAGCTTGAGAATTCTTGCTTGTTGTTTGAATGTATATGCAAGCAAAGAAAGTGAGAGACTATGAGTTATCTAAGTGGATTTGAAACAAATAAAATCAAATATTCTTGAACTTAAGAATTCTATGGAACAAAAGCAATTGGAAGTAGATGATAAATAATTTAGGGAATGTCTATGCAAGATGACTATTGGAAATATATTTATAAGAAAAACAAATTGAGGTGTTAATAAAAGTCCTAAACACACACTTGAGAGAGAGAGAGAGAGAGAGAATAAACAAGCATGTACCTTGTTTCTTTCTATGATAATTTTCCCAAGTTTTGTTCATGCCTCTTTTGTTCTTCTTCTTTTGACAATTTTTCGTTGAGACACATTTTTTCTTTTTCTTTGTTGTCCCATTTTCTTCTTCAACTTAAAGATGACTAAAAAAAGTCCTCTACCAACTTAGTTAAATTCTCCTCCAAATTTTTCCTTGATTGAAAAAAATGAAAAGTTGTCTCTCCAATATTTGCCTCCTTGATAAATGTGCAAAAACCTCTTCTCCAAAATCTATGCTCCAAGTGATATAAATAAGAATTAATCTTGCAATTTGATATCTAGAATAATGAAAAATAGGCTTCTATTTATATGCATATGGGATGGGAAAAAAATTATTCTAGTATACACGGAATAACTAGATCCTAGTTTAAATGAATCAAGTAGTAAACAAACAAGTTATTTCATTGTGGAGTTTGTTGTTATTTAATGCATAGGTATGCACAACATATCTAGTAATTTTAGAATTTTGTTAAAGTGTCAAAAATGTATAATAGAGGTATAATTTGAATTGAATTTACTTAATTATATTTGAATTGAATTTTCTTAATTATATTTGAATTGAATTTCAAGTTACTTGTCAAAAATGTATAATAGAGGTATAATTTGAATTGAATTTACTTAATTATATTTGAATTGAATTTCAAGTTACTTGTCAAAAATGTATAATAGAGGTATAATTTGAATTAAATTTTCTTAATTATAGTTGAATTAAATTTCAAGTTACTTGTCAAAAAGATTATATTTTGTTCTCAACTGAATGGTTCATGTTGCTTAAGTCATTTAAAAAAAATATTTATTGTAATCAACATGAATGAACTTAATTATAAAGTGGCATTGATTTCCTAAAATTCTACTAGAGATCAAATGCTTATTGAATATAAGGAAATGTAAGTTGTAAGAGATCATCAAATAAAAAAACATGTATGTATATTGAATATTTAAAGCAAATGCATGCATATATCATGTGTAAAAATGTAACCATAAGCAAACACATGTGCATACATGTAAAGAGATTCAATGTATAAACATAACACATGTTATAAGCAAAGAGGCAAATGTATGTATATATCATATAAGAAAATGTATGTACATCTCATATAAGCAAATTAATGTAAATTAGAGATCGTCAAATGTCAAATACTAAAGATCAAAAAATAAGCAAATGTATGTATATATCATTTAAGAAAATGTAAGAGATCATCAAATCTCGAATACTAAAGATCATCATATAAACAAATACATGTAGTAAAGATCATAAATCTAGTGTGTAGGGCCTAATATGAATTTCAACTAGTCGAATAATGAGAATGGTCATGCTTTGATAGATGTGTTGAGCCCTGCAAATAAAATTGTGTAGAATGTGTTAGATACATATAATTTATATTAAATAAATTTTATGAAAGTTATTTTTAAATGAACTTGTATTTTTAAATATCTATCTAGATAATGCATACATAAATATTGCATGTAGATATATACACATGTATATATAAAAAATTAAAACTCACATGTCCACTAGCAACAAATTCATCCACATCTGAGTCACGTCGATCATGCACATGATCTAGACCAAGGCTAGGAGTGACATGAGGTATGTCCACCTATAACAATATATATACATATATATCAACTTACATGAATAACTAGTTAAAACAAATATTTCAAAATAATTAAAAAAGTATTGAAACATGCACATGCACACCTACATGCACATCATCTGATATCGGATGACCTAAGTCCTCTAAAACAGTCACCTCCATCATATCCACCAAATAGTCAAGCAATGATTCAACGTCTACATCCATCTGATCTATCCCATGTCGTGATAGAAATGATGAATGTAGAGGACTATGAAGGTGAGATGGCATCGGCGATGATGAACCATAACCAATCAACATATCAATAAAACCCATAGTTTGTGCAATTGTCGAATGAACTGTAGGTGGATCCTAATGTGCACTAGTGCTTGGATGAGATTGATGGGATCCTAGAGTTGAACAAAATCTGTGTGCCAAATGATCTTTGAAATGCTCTATATTGATCCCATTGTTTGATGCAATGTGGGCATATGCCTCCAACAGGTCCTCAGCCAAACAATGTAGAGTCTTGTGTGCCATATCTCATGTAAGTGCATCAAGCTGTGTAGGAGTAGGGATGTCAACCACTGTAAAAAAGATCTATGGTGGCCCATTGTGTTGAAAATGCATGGATCAAGAATGTCTAGACATCAAATATTGACCTACACGATCATCAGATATCCTAGTCGTGGCAGCCACAATGTCACCTACAGTGTCAGTTGCTTCCTTTTGGGAAGCAACAACAACCTCATCTACTATGGGGGCTAGAGCTGGGGTGAGAGCAGGAGACCTCTTGCCAACCAATGCCCTAAACACTAGGGCTGGTCTATCTGCTCGACGATAGGTGGGCCTATCGGCAATCCTGCCATGCCCCTAACCAACATATGGTGGAATGTCTAGGTAGTTAACTTTGAGGCCCAAATGGACCTCAGCATACAACTATTGAACAAAATATAATGGAATCTAGTCCTTGTTTGGGTATTGACCATGTGTTGTGAGAAATCGTGGGTAGATCAATTCAGCCATAGCATGATTGACACATCTAGTGACCTGGTATCCCCTAACCTTACGCACATTTTGATAAAAAGGAAAACAAGTGCTTTTTATCATTTCTTTGGTCACAATATCTTGTATTTGTTTAAGGGGAACATCACCATGTACTTCTTCCTGCATGCTTGAAAGAATAGCAACTACTCTATCTGGGGAATATGCACTAGTCCTCTCAAGTTTATCTCTTATTTTTTCTAAACTATGTAATATTGACATACATGGTTCATAATATATCCTTGGGTTTGCACCCTGTGCTAATGAGTCTCTCAAATTTTTAATCTCATTAGTGGTATTTGCAAACAAAGAATCTGGCTCAGGTGGAACATGGTTTGCATTGTCCATGTTATATATATATACAATACACCTAAAAGAGCAATGAGACCTTAGTAAATAATATATCTAGATAAAGGGAATACAAATCTAAAACAGTTGTAATAATTCATCTACTCATCAATAATATTTTCATACCATTAACAAAAAAACATTCAACATCTATCATAGTTTTTAATAATTTCAAAACATTCAAATTACTAGATTGCACACAAAACATAATCTAAAATAGTTCTAAAATTTAAATTTAAAACATAATCTAAAATAGTTCTAAAATTTAATGGAAGATGTGTCTAAAATTAAGAATTCACACTAGAATAGCAATATTCCATAAGAATCTCATAAAGAAGATGAATTTAATGGAAGATAATATAAAATCCTCCATATGAGGTTGAATTTTATCATTACATTATGAGTGAATCATCTCAATTATATAGCCAACAACATCAAAAAATTATGGATTGGAAAGAAAAATAATCACACATTTATCATATTTTTATATGTATAAAGTTTAGATACCATCAAACTATTTAAACTTATAGATTGTGTAAAGCTATAAATTGAATCGTTAAAACTAATTTATTAAGAATCAAATTTAATAAAGTTTGACTTCATATTGCATGTACTTGTTATAAATATCTCACTAATCCAACCATACATTTTATATATGTTAAAAAATATATAATTTAACAATTTATACAACTTCTAATTATGATAATAAATCTAGAATCAAACATGGCCCAAATGTAGGATAAAGACAAGAATCTTAATCTATACCATTATTTTGAGTTTGGTTTAATAGAAATTGAAAAAAATTATAATCATGAAAAAAACAATGAATAAACTAAGGATCATTTTAATAATGGTGAATTAGTGCCTAAAGATTGGCCTAAAAATTTATAATATTCAACATTCTCATCACATATGATATATGAAAACTAAGGATCATTTGGTTATATATTTTCATAGATTTAAAATTTGAATATTTATTACTATAACATGTTCATTACAATTAGATTTTTAAATAATATTGTAATAATTTATTATGTCTTTGAAATTTGTTTTGTGGATTTTAATGTTTTTTTTTAAATTTAATTTAGAGTAACTAGAATCTAATGATCTAGACCTTAAAAAGATTCAAGTAATTTATGTTTTCCTTAAAATTACAATAATTGCTCGATTAAATAGATTATTGATTGTATTCAGATTTCAAAACTGGAAATACTTTAAAATTATAGAACCATATTATACTTTGATACAAAAAGCTATGTCAAGGATTATTTTTATCTTCCTCATAATTATGTTTCACATATTGAATATTTCAAGGAGGATTGCATGGATGATTTGAAAGTTGAAGCAAAGATTGGTTGAGATCGACAAAGGATATTTTGATAAACTCCAAAATCCTAAGAATAGAGAACATGGTGAGTCATATTTTAATAGACCTTATATTCACTCCTATTCAAATGAAACCTCTCCAACCAATATATTGTATTGCAAAATAAGTAATAGATATATATGAACTTACTCCTAATCCCCCTCCATTTACCCCACCATTAGATATACATATTGGTATTCACCTACTCAAGTTTTAGGAGACCCTAGGTGGCTTTGTGAATACATCAAAAATATTATGCATTATGTCTAAGAATTTAATTGTGATGGACCAAGATATATTCCAAGAATTTATAAATGAAGTATATATTGATATATATGTATTTTTTTGAGTGTTTAAAATTAGTTAAAAATTTATTTGAGGGATTTATGCAAATATGACATAGATTAGAAATATAATTTCATGTCATTTTTGTGAAGTTGTAATGTCCCTTACCTAGCCTTGCTCTTGTATTTGCTTGTTTTCCCTAGAATTCAATTGTTGATTAGGTTTAGGGTTTCTTCTTTCCAAAAGGAATGTGTTTCTCTAATGAAATAATCCTAGATTGAAATCTGCATTCACCAATTTAAAAACATTTCCACATACACATATTTGTTAGCAATAATATCTAGATATCCACAATATATTCATAAACATAAATCAATTAATGAAGACATAAGAGGAGTGCCATGGGTGGATCTGCCCTGAAGCCCTCATGTAAACTCAAGAGGTTGTCCATTACAATCCTTCTTGCCTAGGGGCTTAGTACCTACATACCCCATTCATGGCAACACCTCGGAAGACACTCGTCCTATTAGGGGAGAGGAACCCTAAAGTCCAAGTGGCCTAAGGCCTACCACCTTCTCTTGCCCAATCCCGTATCTTGGGCCTAAGGGGCAGAGACCTAGGTGGAACCCCCATCTTTCTATAACCCAATCCCTAGTCAAGGGCCTAAGGGGCTGCAAAGCCCAATCCCTTTTCTAGGGCCTAAAGGGCTGAAAGTGGGGTTTTTAGGAAATCCACTTCACCCATGTTCCATCCATCCTAATAGGTTTACAAGCACATAGTAGACAATCTTTAAAGAATCAGATATATTTGCCTTCATCCAAGATTTATTTCATGCCCATAATCAAATATATTTTCATTTACCAATGATTCTTTAAGTTCATCATTTCCTATGATAATTCTCATTATGTTGAGATTAAAGGAAGTCATTATATCAATAATCAAATTAAAAATATCTAGTTCTTATATTTAGAAAATGCTAACTATTATTGCTAAGTGAATACATCACCTGAACTACTGTGTCTCCTTATTCCTTAATCATCTTCCTTCATCCTTACCTTTATACAATAAAAACATACATAAATAAATATTAATCTATTCATTCTTATATTAAAATCATAATTACTTATAAGGCTCAATAATTGTTGCAAGCATCATTATTGCATAATCGTAAATATATATATATATATCTATATATATATTCTATGTATATGTCATCATTTCTAATTGACTTCAATTTATAAAAAATATATATATCATTATTTCTATATGAATATGTATATTAATATGTATATATTTTCTACTTAAATGTATATACATTATTTCTAATAAATATTCATATACCATTATTATAAGTATATCTATATAAACAAATAGATACACACAAATATATATTCTACATATCAATGTATCTACATTTATAATAATATCAGTCTTACTGCTCACTGCCTTATCAGATTTTTGACTAAACAGTACATTGATTTCTCAACGATGATTTCTTCTTTCCTTATCTACTTCCCTTCCTTTCATATTCTCATTCCCTTTTTTTTTTCTTGATGCCTTGCATCGATCTCCTTTATGGCTGATCAAAGGTCTCTTTATTTTCTAGACATGTCTTTTCATGCATTCGTTACTTTATTTGTTTTGTTTATTATTATTATGATACTTATAATAAATGATATTAATGGTTCTTATTAATTATGATAATTGTAATATTTATTTATTCATTTACTTAATTGAGGCATAACTATTATTAATTTTATTATGTATATTACTATTATAATAATTACAATTAACAATTTGATTTTGCATTATAATAATATTTATATTTGTCATTTGTTTATTTAGTCACATATTTCAGTACTATTTCTTTTATGATTTCTTTATTATTATTATAGTAATTACTAAAACAATATATGTTTGTTTAATTACATGTATATTATAATATCTATTATATTTATAATCATAATTGTAATATTATTTTGGTAATCATAATTAAAATGAGATTGCTAATATTTATATTTTGGTATTACAACATTAAAATTAATACTTATAATTATGATAATAAAATAGTTAATGTCTTTGACATGTATTTTGTTTATCTCATTTTCTATGCTTCGTATTGCAATGCTACTATTTCAGGGGACATGACAGAAGTCATAACTTAACTTTTAATTTATCATTTATGGGAATGGCATCTTCGAGAAGTTTATAGAAGGCCATAGATGGTTGGCCACTTTTTGAATTAAATTTAGTTATTGAATTTGTATTTTTTGGATGCGCATTTAGATTTAAATTTACATGCCAAAGTCATAATGTCCTACTCTTGATTAAATTCCTACAAGAAATTAAGGAACTTGGGATACCCATCTCCCAATGGTCTTGGAATGGATGCATTTAGATGGAGAAGGATTTCAAAAGGCTCATGGTACTTGTGGACCCCTCAAAGGCATGATATATAACACATGAAATTTATTTATGAAATTTGGTCTTTAGTTGTTGGCTTCTAGTATGAATGTTATCTATAAGGTGGAATTCTTAGTTGAGACTCTCAATCTTCCATTGTTGGTTTCTAGTGTGATTATACAATATGAGCCAAGTATTAATTTCTAATGTTAATTATTGATTCAAGAAGGTATATAAATTATTATTCTAGCATGTCTTAATTCCCATACAGAGTTATCTTAGTCAATTCTCAATGT
The DNA here is from genome assembly GCA_007258455.2 of Sequoia sempervirens. NCBI lineage: Eukaryota > Viridiplantae > Streptophyta > Pinopsida > Cupressales > Cupressaceae > Sequoia > Sequoia sempervirens. Next base: position 288,682,355 of record VDFB02000015.1, read on the forward strand.
ATGAGTTCCATATATTTGTAATTTTTCTTAATATAAAAACATATTTTATTTCATTAATTAACCTATCTATTCCATGTTACAAAGGATGCTCTTATTTTAAATTATAAGTATATAATTCAAAATTAATTAGTAATTTTCAAGATAGAGTACACACAATTTCTTTAGTTAAAATAAAATAATATTCTTATTTCCATGAGAGTTATGTAGAATGGTAGCTTTATGTCTCGAAAATATTTCTTTCATACATACTAAATTTTTATCATGTTACATTATGAGTGAATCATCTCAATTATATAGCCAAGCACATCAAAAATGTATAGATTGGAAAGAAAAATAATCACACATTTATCATATTTTTATATGTATAAAGTTTCTACCATCAAACTATTTATACTTATAGATTAAATTATTTTTGAATTTGGTTATTTGGGTTCGAAATGTCATGCTATAGGATTTTCTTGTGTTTTCACCATGTTTTCATGTGTACATCATACCTATGTATTTTATAGGTGTAGGAATTTTAGAGGAAAGCAAGGATGAACAAAATGCATAAGGATGAGATGGAGCCTTGTTTACCTTAGGATTTGGTTGAGGCTCCCTTTGAGCATAATCAAGGGGTGGTTGGTCCTCTTGTAGACATGACTAATTTAGAAGGTTTTGTCAAGAGAAATTTAGAGGAGATTGGTAGAGACAAGAATCATGTTACAAATGGATTAGTTGGAGTTCATTGCCTCTATCATTCTCTTGAATTGCAACATTCACCTCTTGGTATTCTTTCTAATAATTTAAAAATATGAAGAAGGTTTAAGTTTAGAAGATTATAGGAACCCTTTGGTCTCAAGTTTGGAAACTAAAGATGGAAACTGCACTACAAAGGAACTAGGTTCATTCATGGAAAAGGATAAGGTTGACAATAAGATATAGTTCCTTGAATAATTTTGGATTCAAGTTGTGCTCAATGATAGATCTACTAATGTTTTTGGGAAAACTACCCTCTTTATTAGATACATTGCCACTATTGGTGGAGTATTTCTACTTGGATGTTATTTTTCTAACTTACAACTATATTTTTCTTGTTTTTGTTCCATGCCAATATGATTGATCACTTTTGTCTCATTATTGGTCTTTGTAAAAGGGTGGGGCCCTTTCAAAATTTCTATTTCTAATTCATAAATTCAACCAAAAGTATTTACCCTAAAATTAAATATAAATTTAAACTTTAAAATAGTCTTTTTTGATATTATATAATAGCCTCACATGTATTTAATTTATAAATCCTATTATTATTTATGTTTAATTTCAAAATTTTAATGCTCGAGCAAGTATAGGTTACAAGTGCATTCTTTACATTTTTTCTCTTTCTTTTGTGCTATTTTGTATATGGGTGTCTTATATGCATTGCCTCAAACATATAATTTTTATGTCATATACCTAATTCTAAATGTAGTTTTATGAATGTATTCCTCCTTTATTCTTTGCTAATTGTAATTGAATATTAGACCTATTTTTTAAAATATGGCCACCCCTCTCAATCAGTAAAATAAGTCATCTATTTTAGGTGGTGGATATTAATGTTAATTATTTATTTATTGAACATGTACATAATCAAGACAACTTGGAAAAGTGTCTTAAATCTTTCTTTTTGATAAAAATAGTTGGAGCATCCCATGACACAACCACTAGTACAAAAACAATAATATATGACTAAATAAACTACTAAAAATTGCATATATAAGACTAATTTTGGTCACGTGACCATTAGTAGTTTATTGCAGGTCATTTATAACGCGACCAAATTTATGACTAAACTATTTTAGTCATTTATCTAGTCATTGATTTGGTCATTGATTTGGTCATTTATTTAGTAATTTATTTAGTCATTGATTTGGTCATTGATTTAGTCGTTAATTTAGTTATTTATTTAGTCATGGCAGTTATTTGTTTAGTCATATATTTAGTGATTAATTTAGTCATATATTTAGTGATTGATTGTTGTTAACTGGTCATTTATTTAGTCATATATTTAGTCATTAATTTAGTCATGTAAGTCATTACTTTAGTCATATATTTAGTCATTACAAATCAAATCTAACTTAATTAATCCTCACAAATTAATGCTTATAAACTTCAAGTATCATAGATATTCAAATGTTGAAGAAGCACCATGAAATGTAGACTAAAATTCTTGAACAAATATGATTGATCAAACACAAACACAAACAACACAGTATCTATGAGTGGAGAAAAAACCACTCTAAAAATTTACTTTATTAAGCCTGATTGACAAACCAAAATTTCATTGGTTACATTCAATGTCTCAGTGACACTGTATAACTTACTGACACTATATAAACATAATACTCCTATTTTCATATACTTATATTGTTTTCCCCTTCCTTAACTATAGTCATTTTGGAAGGGCAGCGTGTAACACCCCTCCATTTTGTTCTTTTGATCGAACAGTGTTTGTTATGTATATTTTGCCTTGTTAGCACGTTGGTTATAAACTTGGTTACTTTTGACCGCTAATCGTTAAACGATGTAAACATTATGTTTTGATGTGATAGTACTTTAATCATATGATATTATGATTTCATATTGTGGATTAAATTAGCAAGTATGTGAATTATTGATGCTTTATGCTTTGATTATGAGGAGGGAGCAAACCCGAGACACAGAAATACACTCACAAAACAGAGAATAATATTTTATTCATAAATATTGAACTTCTTACATGCAGAGGATCTCAAATCCCAAAGCTCTGTATTACATGCAAATTACCAACTTACAGAAAATTACCCAGATCCCCTTTCACAGCATGCGAACTTCTTTCCCCAAAAAGTTACCCAAAAATCAGAAACAAGCCCCTAAATAGACCCATTTCGGTTTGGAACCAAAAACAACCTTCGAGATAATATTTTTTTGACGGTTTCGCCAAAATTACAATTTGAAATTCAAGTTTAAATTCACAGTTGAAAATTAGCACATTTCTAAAATATGCACCAACTTCCTCAGCCATAACTTTTAATCCGATCACGATCTTCAATGATAATACCTTTCTAAAGCTCTAAAAGATGATTTTCTACAGTAGGCCTCTCGACCACTTTGGCTTCCGAAATTTTCAGGCCCATCCAGATTGTTTGGTGTCTCAAACTGAGCTCTAAGGTTTTTCGGCAAAAAGCGTAAATTGGAACTTGAATAACTTTCTGCGGAATGATCTTGACCTCGATTCTTTCACCGACTGTATTTTTCCATCCCGAACCTTCCCATAAATTTTGTCTTCCCACGACTTCAAATGCAAACCTGCTAAAAATAGCAGTTGAGTAGAAAAAGCAGAAAAGTAGTTCTAAAAGTTGGAAACTCTTATTCGACGAAAAGGGTATCCAGAAATACAAAAACATCTACAAAAAGAAAACAACATGAACAAAATGGAAATCATCTTTTGGGTGATGCAAGATTGCCCTCACACCACTGGATGCTCCTGCATCAGATTATACCATTGATGTTTAGAGGCGTCAGTTAGCGGCATTGTATTGGTGAAGGGGACGGGATCACATCACTCGCACGTGAGTGCCCTGTGATTCTGCGATTTCCTCTTCACGGTGTGTTTTGATATTTATATATATATGTATGCATGTTTGACACTCGTGTTGTGTGCAGGATGCAGGTACAAGACATTGACTCCACCTGATTTTACAGGTCTGAGCATGTCCCTTGTTCAACGGAAAATGATTGGGAGATAGTAGCTTGGGTTTCTGTGTCGAGACATCACCCTAGCCATAGTGGGTCGTCAGGTTTTCAGTTGGGATAAGCTATTTGTCTTGTCATCTCGTCTTTCCTTGCTTGTGTGATTTAAATTTCCTAGTGAAATGGTGTTGCTTTATTTAATTTTATTGCCAAAATTCATAAAAGAGTGCTTATTAATTAATTATTAATTTAATTCAATTGATAAAATAATCTAATCGTGAATTAGATTTATTGTTGATTAATTAAATTAGTCCAATGGTGTTAGCATTATTAAATAATGAGACAAATATATATATATATATATATATATATATATAAGTTGTATTGCATTCCTCATGTAAGAAAATAAAATTAAAAATGATTTGTTTTAAATGTAATAGTTGGATTCAATTTTGTGAAATAAAGTGAATTTAGTTCTCATTATGGGGTAAATGGAATTTGGTTTTAAATGAGTATTATGCATTTGAAAAGGCAAATAAAGTTGTTTTATTAATTTCCAAAAAAAGAAAATATCCAAAAAAATATCTAAATTGCAATAACTTTTGGTGGGTGGCTAAATTAGGGGTTTGACATTTTTGGAGAGGGCATAAGGAAAATGCATGTTGTTTTTTTTATGATCTTTTTTTTTTGGAGAATTTGGTAATTTTAGAGAACAAGATAAAACTTGGAAAAGCTTGGAGAAATTCTTGAAGGAGTTTTTTTTGAAGGATTGTTAAGGAAACTTGAAGGAGATCAACCTCCATTGAAGGACTCTACAAAAAACTTGGAGAAAACAAAAGGTTCCATGTTTTTCCTTCTTCATGCAATTTTATTTTAACAATTTTTGTTTGAAATGGCTCGAATCAGTTTTGGAAAATCAAACTTTGCATTTTAAACCCATGTTGGAATCACCATTCAAACTTGAATAGAAGAGTTTTGCAAAAAAATTGGGAAAACAATATGAACCAGAAATTATACTCAAACCATCAATGAGAAATTTGAAACAAATTTGAAATTTCAAATGGGTTTTATGAAAACTTGGGTTGTTGGAAAATCTCTATTTAATTTGGGTGAAATTTGGGAATTTTTGTGTTAAATTTTGAAATTGCAATGGGAAGTCTTTTGATACTCAAATTTGTGAGTTTGCCCAATCTGGGTATTGGAAAAAAATTAATTTTACAGTCATTTGTTATGACTGTGTGTATATATATTTTTATATATGCATATATATGTATAATATGTAATATATATATACATATATATGCATATATATTGTCATAGTTTTTATTAAATTTGTTCTGGTAAATTGAAATGTTTTTTTCTGGGTCAGTGTTTTTAAAAAAACCAAGTTTTTCGCATGTTTGACCGGCGTGTTTTTGTTGGGGATGAAACCCTTGGTGTGCGGCCGGCGGCTTCACTGGCCGCCACTCCCATGAAGGGATGTGCCTCCAGTGAAGGCAGTGCTGGGTGCTGCCTTCCCTGGCAGCTTCCCCCGCCATGGCAGCAGGGCGGCCGGGGGCAGCAGGGAGACCCTACGTCTCCCCTGCCTCGGCCGCGCCTTTCCAGCGGCGGGTGTTGTTTTAAAATTTGCTTTTGTTTTTTTTATATATTATTTATTTCATATTTATATATATTGAATAATATATATATATATTTTATAATATATATATATTATATTTATATATTAAATATAATATATATAATTTATAATATATATTATATATATTTAATATATATAAATAGGTTATATTATATTTTTTTATTATTTAAAAGTCAATATTTTATGTTTTAAATATTTTTGGGAAAATGAGTTAATATTTATAATTATATTTAAATATTAATTATATATATATTTAGAATATAGATGGAAGTATATATATATATTGAGTATTTATATATATAGTTATATAATTATTTCATCTATATAATGGTACTTAGATTTGATCATTAAAAGTCATAGCAAATAATATTTTGGAAATCGTCTTTTAAATGAATGATTTACTTGTTAAGGATTTATTTTAATCATTATGGGAAATGGTGCATTATGCTTAAATAAGTAGTATAAATGTCGTATTGGTTCTCAATAGGTTTTGATTTCTCATTTGAATTGTGTAAAGAATATGTTTTATTTACATTGATTAGTGCACTACGTCATTGAGTGATTTGGATTTAAGAAATCCTAACATAGATGCGTTTAAATTACTTGTAATGCTTTCTTTTGACATGGGGCATTTGTTCTTGGTGTGGGGCAATCTAGTCAGTGTTATGTAAGCCTTCCAGATAAGACTTTCTTTTATGTGTTTTGGGTTGTTGTTATGTTGGTCAACCCTGGTTTACCTTGGGTAGTGTGTTCAATGTGTCCAGTTAAACCCAGTTATCCTAGACGAGATAGGTTGACTTCATGTCGTGTTTAGGGATTCATTATCCCTAGGTTGCACTTGAGTACCCTTGGGTGGTGGCATAGTTCCACGTGTTGTCTTAGAGAAGTGGCTTGCATTGAGGGCCGACACACAAAGTGGTGCCAGGAGATCTCAATGTAAGTTGGTTAATTCAGTGAAAACTTAAACCAAATAAATTAGCATAGGTGGTACCAACATTTAAAAAAGATTAATTTTGCCTCGCTCATGGACACAAGTGCTAGTATAGGCTTGGGATGAGACGAGAAAGCCTGGAATGGCAAGATTGTTATCTTGTCCCTTCGAAAGATAACTGATTCTGCATTGGTTTGCATGAGGGGCCGAGAGTCGTTAGAGGTTACCAGGATATCCCGAGATGGGGGCCGGGACCTAGGAAGACTTGCCAGGATATCCCATGTGACATTGTGATGACACTTCTCTTAAGTCAACATTATGTTTGTATTTGTGATGTGTTCATGTATTTAAAATCTGGAAGCATTGTATCCTTATGTCATGTGATGTCATGTTCGTATCCTTTTCCAATTGAGTCATGTTGCCTATGTTTAAAGGTTGTTGTTTCTGACCTAAAACCCTTGTTACTATCTCCTAGCACGGGGGGTGAGCCTTCGGGTATCATATGGTTGGGTGGAACGTGCACCATACTCCGTTGTTTTGGCATTGGCTTATGTGGATGAGGCTTTCATGTTGGAGAGCTCGTGGGATTCCAGTTGCTACCTTGGTTTCATTTATACTAGTGCTTTTGTATTTTATTTACCCCTCATATTTATCAAGGTGGAAATTGTAATAAACAATCGTGTCATTGATTTACCTCATTCTGGGAATGAGAGATGTAATTGTAATTATATAACTTTTGTCCTTAGTAACCATGATGGATCTCATAGTCTTAATGGAAATCTCATGTATGGAATGCATGTGCTTTAATTAGATTAAGTGAATTTTGTTATGTTTCATTTCATGCATGTTGTTTTAATTTGTGAATTAATTAATCTTTGTCTCGTGACCTTAGGGGATTGTTGGCTTTGTGTTGTTATCATACATGGGTTGCGTGGCGGGGCATTACACAGCGACCTCCTATAGGGGCTTGACCCATTTAATCCCCTTGCAAATCCACAACTTTCCCACCGCTATTGGTTTCAACTCCTCCAAACTCTTCATCACTGGTATTCACCTTTTACTTCTCCAATTTGGAGCTGCAACTTGAAAATAAGGTTTCAAAATTTGCACGTCAAAAACATATTTGGAAGTAGATTTTTATCAGATATTGTAGTTGCAAGTTCCACTAATTATAATAAAGATAAATAGTTTTACCTTTTTGCATCAACTAATGCAATTTTGATAACTTTTAGAGGATCGACAATGCTAGCCTTTATCATATCAACATACTCAACTGCAAGTTGCAACACAACATTAAACTTATTAATTAGACTCAACATCTAAGAAAGAAAAGAAAAATTCAAACATTATCAAATTAGTTTCCTCGTAGCTTTCCTCTAGCATATCTGGAACCTCTTTAGATGTTCCATCTAGCTCTCATCACTCCCATACAGGTAGAATTGTGTATGTCCATCAAACTATCATCTTTCCCATAGAGTTAGAGCTAAATTAATTTAGAAATCTTTTCTTGTTGAGCAATCCAATTCCCCTAGCAAGCCTAACATATAGACAACCTCCTTTACATTCAAAAATTTACTCAAGGATGTCAAAACTACATAGTTAATAGAAAAAAAATTCAATGGAAAAAGCATGAGGAAAAATAATCTACCACTACATTATTAGGGGTGATCAAATACTACTTAAATCTACAATTAGAAACCATCCTATGAGATACAACCAATCCTATCAGATTAAAAAACAAGAACTAAAACCTTCTTGGGAATCACAACAACAATACCTGAAATCCATCAATGGACGAATATAATTTTTTCCAAACATGTAGTAATCAAAAGGCTCCTATATTGCTCTATGATAATTAGAAAATGTGAAAGGATCCTGAAATAAAGGAAGAAATAGAAGAAATTATGCATTTGTTCAAATGAGTAAATATAGTGTAATGTGTTAATTATTTTTTCTTTACATCATTTAGGAACTAAAGCATAAAAAATTACATAGAGAGGATTTAAAGCAGCAAACCTCAAACTATAACAAAATCCGGTCAAAAGTTGTTGCCATGTTTGAAAGGACTATCTCTTTTGCATTGGGATTCCCACTCTCAAAAACCTGACAAAGGCAATCTAGATACATGACCATTGGAAACATACAAAATTATCACATTAAAGAGAGGAAACAACAAACACTCTGTTAAAATTCCATTCCTACCTCAAAATCTACTGCTTTGCAAGAAAGAAAAGCATTTCAGGCAATTCCAAAGCAATACTGTTTAATGGATGAGGTTTGCACATACTTCACACATCAGTAACCCTTATTGCATTACAATTTACATATATAGTTGATCATTAGGTGTGCATGGTTGACTTTTGTGACCTTTGAGGCATTTATTCAAACAATTCACTGCCTTGTCTATGCTACCACATTTTCAATACATGTCTACCAAAGCATTTTATCAAACAATTCACTGCCATGCTGCTATGGCTAAAAGCCTAAAATAGGTGCTTTCAAACAAGCTATGGATTCCAACATCGTAAGCACTCTAGAAAAAAATATTTATCATCTAGGCACCACAATTATAATTGCATTCCAATGTAGTTTTATATTTCATGTTGTAGTTGCGAACACTTGTTTTGCTAGAAGTTGACTATATTCCATCCAAATTTTATGACATTATAATCATTGTAAGAACATACTTTTTTTTCTAATTATACTATTGGCCATAACAAGATAACAACTAATTTCACTATACAAAGCTTGTGGCATCATTCCCAAGCATGAGGCAAGAAAAAAAATAAAAATTGAGACTCATTAATCTTGAGAGGGCTTATGGCATGAACTATACCAAGATTCATGATACCATTTTCACCATATTTCACTCTAGAAGAATCCTCCTTTGTAACTACACATTACACATAGCATCAAGCTTTGCAACTCCTTATATTTGACATATCTCATTACTAAGGCTAGTATTATGATTCAAGCATCAATCATGATCATTCAAATGAAGCTAAGAAATTAAGAATGTAAGTTACAATCTTTTGAAGTTTTGTATTGTAATATATTTAAATTGTATATAATTTGTATATATATATATGCTCCTATATCATTGAAACATGAAATTTCATATTGTAAATCCTTGCAAATCATATTATTGTTTCATTGAATTGTTTTTTGTAGGGTTCATTTATTTACATAATTTGATAATCCTTAATAGACCTTTTGTCTATGGCTACATCAAAAAGATGTCCAAGAATGTGATGTCTTTACTAATTACAAGGAATCCAAATTACTTGCTACATAACAACAATTGAGACCACTACAAAAGTAATAGTCTGAATATTTTCACTTAGAAAAAAACTCATGAACCAATAGATTTTAAAGTATTCCCTCCAATTTATAATTTAAGCAACTCCTAGCAATGCCAATATTTTACTAAGCCAGTAATTTATTTCCTAAAGAATCTATTGACTGGTCTTTACTCTTGATTTCCTAATGTTGTTGGAGACAGTGTAAATGGAAAACGAGATGTACAGTTGTGTTTTTAAATTCTTATTTTCATGAGGAAACTGTAACTGTAAAGTTTTTCCCCGACATCCCTCTCAAATTACACCTCTTTTCCACATCTTCACATTTTGTTGAAGAAAGAGTTCTCCTTTCAAAGAACAGATTTTAGAGCTTCATCCCAGCAGTCCATTATGCCAAAAGCAGCCTCAAAGTTTGTTTCGTTGGATAAGTAGTTGTGGCCTTTATATGCAGCTTTGTAGGTTGGTTGAGCTTTTCCCTACACTGCTATGTGATATAATTGAAAACGAACTACATATTTTATGAAAGCTTTGACAACTTTTTCATTTTTAATGTAATAATTTTCAGTTTTCTATTTTCAGCAACCCATTGTTCTTATATCACTGCATTGTTCAATACCCAAAAAAACCCATGTCATGTGAATTGAAATCTTCATAAACCTTTGCTTTGTAAGGCGAATTGGGTAGCATTAACATTGTGAAATCATTATCACATTTATGAATGTAATCTCAACTGCCATTCCTGCAATTTCCAAGATCTGAAAAGAAACAAAGTACAGCTCACACTATTGACATGAAGCTACACATTGTAAATGAAGGGCACAGAAAAATAGGTTAACTATCATCATGATTCCTGTCAACTTCAATGTCCCTTGGATAGGGCAAACTTTGTCGTTTCAGAATTAAAATCATTGTGAGACTTTAATGGGGACACAAGCTTTGTCACTCTAGTGGAGTGATGCCTGCTTGCAGGATGCATACTTGACATACAAGTTCATTTAAGTAAAAAATTTCCTGATCACCAAAGGCCCAGATCTCCAAAATAAGAAAAGAAGTTGTAAGCTATTTGTGGTGTGGTGTATAATTCCCCACCATTGAATAATAAATAGATTGGTATTTGTAGTGTTAAAGGGAAAATGTTTGTTCTGATTGGAAATTGGAATTACTATTGTTATAGACTATCATACAGATGGAGGTAATTCAATATTGTTCAGTGTTCACCATTTCTGATTATATAATAAATAGTGCTATCATTAAGAGGCCTAATGTTTGTTCTGATTAGATATTTAATTATTATTGTTATGGACTATCAAATATATAGAGATGAAATTGAACATTCTTATTGTTTTATTTATTTGTTTTGACATCAAAATATTTTTTGTTTTGAACATCAATTAATAAAATTAGACATCTAGGCACCACAAACAAATGTATATATGTCTACAAAACATGATTAAACTACAAATAAATGTATATATGTCTACAAAACATGATTAAACTATCTCCTAAACTTGATTCAAGGTATTTCAGTAAAAACCTACTCAAAAACCCTCTATTTCCACTTAAACTGTAACAATATTCTATTTTTAAGTGTTGTAGTTGTGATAGAATGTCAACAGAATCAAGGAGGTTATTTAAACCTTTAAAATTTCCTACTATATTCAAGTGTTGCAGTTGTGAGAGGTTGAAAATGGAATTGGGGAGGTTATTTAAACCTCTGCAACTTTCTGTTTTCAAGTGTTGTAGATGTGACAGGTTGCCAGTGGAATCAGGAAGGTTATTTAAATCTCTATAGTCTTCTATGTTCAAGTGTTGCAGCTGTGGCAGGTTGCTAATGGAATCAGGAAGGTTATTTAAACCTATATAGTCTTCTATGTTCAAGTGTTGCAGCTATGACAGGTTTCCAATAGAATCAGGGGGGTTATTTAAACTTTTACACATTTCTATGTTCAAGTGCTACAGCTGTGACAGGTTGCCAATGGAATGAGGGAGGTTATTTAAATCTATACACACTACCATGTTCAAGTGTTGCAGTTGTGACAGGTTGCCAATGGAATCTAGAAGGTTATTTAAACATTCACACCCTTCTATGTTCAAGGTTGCAGTTGTGACAGGTTGCCAATGGAATCAAGGAGGTTATTTAAACCATGACAATATTTTAGTTTCAAATGCTACAGCTACAATAGATTGTCAATAGAATCAAGGAGGTTATTTAAACCTTTGAAACTTCCTATTATGTTCTAGTGCTACATTTGTGATAGGTTGACAATGGAATTAAAGAGGTTATTTAAACCTTTGAAACATGTTCCTCAACTCACTAGCAAAGAAACACATGTAATTTGTGTTTCTGTTTCGACCTAACTTTTGATGTTGCTATAACCATTTATCGCCCTAGTTTTGAAGTCTTTTGAGTTTCTGCAGGGTAGGATTTCAATTGATATTGTCTAAAGATATGGACAGTATCCCTATTGAAAATTGTGCTTTTTTCCCAAAGACAAGTTGCAATATTACGTTGAATGGATCAACTAAAGAAGAGAGAAATTTAAATTTCCCGGCCTTGTCTTAGAAGCTCTATATTCATTACAATTAGCTGGTCCATCCAGTCAAGATTGCTAAAATGCTTTTGACCTAGTATGGGTAGTTGCGATTGATTTGTGGATATGAATGTCACTGTTTTCCAAATTGTAACCAATAGTATTTGAAGTTGTGTGGTTGGTATAAAACTTTTACGGATGAACAACCACATTCTATAGATATGTTTGTGCTACATTCTAAGTCTCATCTATTTTTTTATGCTTAAAGCCTTAAATACTTTTTAACCTTATTAAATATTGCATGTGTATGGTGGAAAAAACTAGATTCCAATTCTCTCTTCAGCTCGAGACATTTACTTGCCAAGTATTGAGCCAAATGTGCAGTGCTTTTGGATGTGCAATATTTGAGCATTTTCAAGCGCATACATACCAAACAACATAATGGACTGGCCCGAGTACAAAGCAAATTTTTTTTGCACCAATCTTTAACCCTATAATAAATAGTTAGAAGGAACTGGAGTGCTGATACATTGAGCTAGTTGAGGTTGAATTATCATCAAATTGAATCATTTTGATAGAGTTTAGAGAACACAGATGTTAGTTATGAAAACTCAATGCTGACACTCTTGAAGATTCAACATCCTCTGATACAGGCACAAGATGTTTGCACTTTTGAGTACTGAGTTGACAGTTTAGAATGGGAAACGTGGAAAAGACACTTTTTGTTTTACTTTGTTGCATGCCATAGTGTTATCTTCTTCTTGTTGCTCCAAAATGACACACCCAACTTTGACCCCAAAAATGTTGATTTGGGGGGCAAGCAGTCTCAGATATCTGTACACAACTTCAAACATATAGGTAACCTTTAGAGGAAGGTTGGTTCCTATTTAATGTAAGAACCAATCTAATGCTTGTAGAGAAAAGGGTTAGGAGGTGGTAAAGGGTTAAAAGGAGAGCTAGAGTTGCATAGAGAAAGTAAAAATGGGGCAATGTTTCAAAACTAGTGATCAATCAGTTCTTCTTTTAGCATTCAACCAACTTATCAAACACGAAAATACCAAAGTCTATGGCTGGGGCTGGCTCAACTTTACTTCCACAAAATTACTTGATGTATTGAACTCCAAATCATGGCCTACAACTGCTAGATATGCATAAGAAAGTCACTTCCATACAGGGGCCATGATCAAGCAGACACACTACATGAAATTAAAACTAGAGGACAATCTTTGAATCAAAGATATGACAAATAAAGTCAAAACAATGCTTACTCCATCAAAAGGACAAATTATCAATACAAAGATGAAAAATGCTATACTCATAGATTGACAATATTTTATTTTTAAGTGTTGCAGTTGTGATAGATTGTCAACAGAATCAAGGAGGTTATTTAAACCTTTAAAATTTCCTATTATATTCAAGTGTTGTAGCTGTGAGAGACTGACAATGGAATTGGGAAGGTTATTTAAACCTCTGCAACTTTCTATTTTCAAGTGTTGCAGATGTGACAGGTTGCCAATGGAATCAAGAAGGTTATTTAAACCTCTACAGTCTTCTATGTTCAAGTGCTACAGCTGTGGCAGGTTTCCAATAGAATTAGGAAGGTTATTTAAACCTCTACAGTCTTCTATGTTCAAGTGTTGCAGCTGTGACAGGTTGCCAATACAATCAAGGGGGTTATTTAAACTTTTACACATTTCTATGTTCAAGTGTTACAGCTATCACAGGTTGCCAATGGAATGAAGGAAGTTATTTAATAATATACACCCTACCATGTTCAAGTGTTGTAGTTGTGACAGTTTGCCAATGGAATTAGGAAGGTTATTTAAATGTTCACACCCTTCTATATTCAAGGTTTTAGCGGTGACAAGTTGCCAATGGAATCGATGAGGTTATTTAAACCATGCCAATATTTTAGTTTTGAATGCTACAGCTGCAATAGATTGTCAATAGAATCAAGGAGGTTATTTAAACCTTTAAAACTTCCTATTATGTTCAAGTGCTACATTTTTGATAGGTTGACAATCGAATCAGGGAGGTTATTTAAACCTCTACAACTTACTATTTTCAAGTATTGCAGACGTGACAGGTTGCCAATGGAATAAGGAAGGTTATTTAAAAATTAAACCTCTACAATCTTCTATGATCAAGTGTTGCAGCTGCGATAGGTTGCTAATAGAATCAAGGAGGTTGTTTAAAATTTTACACCCTTCTATGCTCAAGTGTTGCAATTGTGACAGCTTGCCAATGGAATCAAGGAGCTTATTTAAACCTCCACACTCTTTTATATTTAATTGTTGTAGCTATGACAGGTTGTCTATGGAATCAATTTTATATTGGGTTCTAGGTGCATTCAGTCATGCATGTTTAGTGGATGAGGGTTGCATGTACTTTACATGTCAGTAACCCTTATTGCATTACAATTTACATATATAGTTGATCATTAGGTGTGCATGGTTGACCTTCGTGCCCGCATCAGCTATATTCAAAGCAAATTCATCTTTTTTCCTTAAGTAAAAATAGAGGTTTAAAGAACATATCAACACAATTTATGGAAGATCTATGCTCAAAAGAAAAAACATTAATACTCAAGGAAAGTTTCAATAGCACTCAAGGAAAATTTCAATAGGGCTCTTTTCCCAATCACCCCAAACTCTTTATCAGCTAATCCCAACTGTCAAACCAACTCCAAAGCCACCAACCTAATTGGGATGTAAAGAAGCAACATGTACAGGGGTATACGTGCATTTGGTATTCAACCACCAATCTGCTCAATAATATCCGCGCTTCCAGTCCAGTGAGTATTGATGTGGCTCAACATCTTCATTGCAGTCAGATACATTCTAGCAGATTTACATTAAGCCTTAAGGAAAATTTAGATTTGGATCAAAGGAACTAAAAATTATTTATTAGCTTATTTGGAGATTCACATACCATAGGCTTAGATGGAAACAAGAACAAATAATCAAGTGACATCTCATGGGCACATTTAGGTTTTAATATTAGGGCATCCTTCACCTGGAGATTTTGCCACTTTCCCCGATGCTATTGGTTTTGGCCCCTCCAAACTCTTCCTCGCTGGTTTTAACCTTTCACTTCTCCAATTTGGCAAGCTACAGCCTGAAAATAAGGTTTCGAACAGGGGTTTAGAGTATGTTTATTAAAATGAAAATTATTGGCAGTAAACTAAAAATTATGGCACCCATTATGCAAAAAAAATTGAAATGGAATATTAACAAGTGACGCAAGCGTCGAGTTCCTACCGGAGAGCATGATGCATTTTGATTTAGAGGAGAAAGCAAATAAAAAAGTAGTGACCATTCTTGCCGATGAATTCTAGCTCAATGAAGTAGTTACTACATGCAAAGGAGATAAAGAGAAATTCAAGCCAAAATCTTTTAGGCAAGCAACAAAGAAAGATGTTTTTCCAAAGAAGCAGACATAATATACTTGTTAGAGTCATTTATTTTTAGTCATCCCACTTGCCAAGATCATAACTTCTATCACATAGCTCAAACTTTAAGGTTTAGCAATTTGCATAGAAAAGCTTAAATCACACGCTAATTAAAGTGGCTCAAAGAAATGTTAGCTCAACCCATCAAAGCTTCAAGGTTAAATTCCACTTTGGAGCTATTATATAGCTTCACACTAATTGACATATAGGTAAGACAAAATCAAGTGCAATAAATTGAAATTTTCATATTGTACAATACCCTAAGCACTTTGATCAAGTTGACCAAGTTGATGACACAAAATAGACCCATTTTAGCTTCTGAAAATGGTCAAGTTATTTTGGCTTGCACAAGAAACCATAAATATTAAATGTTTTTCAAGAGTACAATAAAGTTAATAACATACATTGAAATTGCATATTTTCATCCATAAATAAATTGCAAAACCAGACATTTAAATAGAAAGAAAAAATACCTTCATATTAAATCCTAATGAAGATCACATAATCAATTAAAAACAAACAATAAGGACCAAATATTCTAATCCCACTGTAAAGGGTGTGCCCCATACCATTGCTAAATAAAAATAGAAAATCCCCACAGCAAACTGATATTATTATTGTGAGTGCACTCGTTGGAAGAATACAACAGGAGCTAGTTGCATCAATTTGAAGCACAAAATGGCAATTTCAAACTCACAATGTATAAATAGAAAATTCATGGAAAATATATTGTATGCTAGTTGTTGCCTTTATTGATGGACAAATTTTATGCAAAATAATGCAGCACTATTGCGAGTTCAAATTTAAATGTCCAATGTTAATATAAGGTAAAATCCTAATTTATCATGTTCAAGTTTGAATGAAATTCAAGCATTATATCATCCAAAATTCAAGAATGGTGATTAAAACATTGACAATAAACAGCAGCAAAGAATTTCTATAAACTGGTGATAGAATTTAATTGATGGAGTTTGACCTTGGAGACAAAAATCAAGTTATTGGCTTCCATAAATATTAATTTTGAAGTGCAACAAACTTGATAAAACATGTTAACATTAAATATTTCCATCCACACAAATTACAAAAAAAAGGCATATAAACAGAGAGAATGATATCTTCAAATTAAATCCTACTGCAGCTCTCGACATCATTTAAAAACTAGCTATTGCACCTTGGTGTGCAATGGGTATGCCGAAGAGGGGTGGAAGGTCAATTAGGAAAAAAATTGGTCTTTTTTTTAACTGTTTGAAATTCATGAGGTCAATTGGTAGGTCATTTAGCAAATGATGGTTGTGCAGCAACAAAATGGAGAAGTGGTAGATTCAAATCAATTATGCATCCTTTTATAGGGATCTAAATACAAATAAAATAAAACTTCTGAATGAGGAAGATAATTAGACTCCATTACCAACAAGCTCATATTATGTTTGCAATAGAGAGAGTGGGAGATATAGGGATAGAAAGAGGGAGAAATATAGGGGGGAAGAGTGAGAGAGAGGGGGTTGTTGTATCAATGAGAATATATACATGTATATGTTCATATAAGCCCATGCTATATGTATTAGATTTGTAATGATGAAATTTTTGTTTCAATTTATATTTAGTCTTGAGTTTATTATGATAAAATCACAACTATCATATTAAATTAGTTGATGATTTATGTGAATGATACCTTCTCAATTTAATTATTTTTAGAACAATACAACCATTCATAAGAGATATCTAATTGTATAAGACAATGTTGGAAACCATTTTTTATTTGACTCACAAACAATGACTGAACTATAGGGGAGAGAACCCAATAGTTGAGTATGTTTCAATAGTTGTGATAGTAGTTGTTTATATAATGCCAATGTTTTTATCAATATTGGACCAATAGTTGTGACATGACTACCCATAATTAAACAAAATGTATTCCTTTGATCTAAAAAGAAACCAATCATGTGATGCCACATCAGCACACAACTACCCATGATGTGAATGCACAAGCATTGGTCAACTACATCTTGACAAAAAGCATGCTGATGTGGCATCATATTTGATGATGTGGTCTAGAAATGAAAGCTATAAGCAGGGGACTTGCCAAGTAAGCTGCTGTAAAAAAATTGGGAGTGATTTGAAGTTTCCACATAGGATAATTAGAAGTGCGAAGTTAGGGTGCTCAACTACCTGATCCTCTCCCCTATATAATTACACTAACTAGCAGCACAATAAATAAGACTGTTATCTGAAATAATTAATTACTTGGCATAAACAGTTAAATGTAGAACGATGTTTATTCATTTCGATTCTCATTTCAATCTCTACATCTCCTACAAGATCTCAACTAATGGGGACTCGCCTGCTATGACAACATTATCTAGGAGGGAATTATAATTCTTGTTATTGGCTGAAAATTGTGATAGATTGCCCTACATCAAAATCAGATTTTTGAAGTTCTTTATTGTGGCACCAGATTTATATGTGTTGGTGACAGATGATTGAAAGTTCAAACATTATAAAAATATTTAAATTTTGGCAAGTGGATTGTTCTGGGTTCAAATGCCCATCTTCTCCTACAAATATTATGTTTTTTGCACGTGGTTTACATATAGCAACATTTACTTGATGAAAATTTAATCATGGTTAGTCAAATTTGAGGTTTTTAAATTTTTGATCAGTTTCCTGTATATTGATGAACGAAAGAGAGTATTCCATCACAGGGATCAAACATTTCAATTTTGTCTTGTAAAAATTGTATTTTTTTTTCTCAACAGCGAGTTTGGGATCAAAATACCTTGCTTGCATAAATGATGATTTGGAGTAATTAAGCTTGTGAACTTCACAAATATTATTCAGTTTGTCATTGAAGAATCCTTATGTGAAGCTAGTTTTTTGAAATACGCGGAACAACTACAACTCAAACCTAAGACCTGTCATTGGCATTTGTTGGGCATTACTCCACTAACCCTCCACGCATTCACATGTTAAAGCTTTGATGTTGTTTGGATTGAACCTACAAGATTTGAGCTCAAGACACAAATAGGTTGAGTGACATACCTACCAAGATCTAATACTTTATTCCAAGACATGGACTGGATTAGACTCATATGAGAGAAACCTAACATTTCCTATTTTCTACTGTTTGGGATTCTTGTTTACATTCATCTGCTAGAGGGAAAAAAGACTAAATTTGAATCCTATGATCTAAAGGTAGTCTTTGTGGGATACAATGAGTCTTCCAAGGCTTACAAGATCTATGTTTTGTCACAATGAATGATTATAATCAGAAGCCTCCCATGGGTTTGATGAAAGTGAATAGGTGGTTGTTCCAAGTTTTGATTAACAAAATACATCTGCATCCACTACAAATCAGACAAGTGTAGGTTTCAAAGGCTAATAAAATTACAACAAAACAAATAAATACTATTTGTGGCATACTACACTTTCTACTTATCATTTGTCACTTGATCAACAATGTCTTCTACAACTTCTAGCTGCAACTAGCATTGAAAATGTGATTCTGCTGCTGCACTTTTCAATAGCTATTATTAGAATATTCAGTTGGTTTATCATGATTAACAACAAGGTGTAGTATTAATTTTTGATAGGCCCAATTTTAATGGTTGCACTCTATTAATACTATAAGACAAGAGCAAACATAAGGAAGAAGCTAAAAGATAGTAACAACTCCTGGCCAATAGAAGAAATCTACAGTTTAAACTATGACAAAAACACAGGTTTACAAAATGGAGGCAAAATGGAAAGGGGGTCTCTAGGTTGATCCAGGACAATGAACTGGTCTATGGAGCAACTGCCTTGCCCTCATTATGAAGCACTTGTCTCTTCATTTGCAGGGAAATATGAAAGGGTAGAACAATAATCATTGACCAAGAGCTGTAGAGAATGATGTATGGCACTAGAGCTATGGAATACTTTTTTCTTCCATTGAATTTGTTAAATGGGAACACAAATAAGTCAACCCTAATTTATCCTTGACATTTTCTACAAGAGTTCAAATAAGAGTCACTTGAATTGGAGGGTTGTAGGATTGGACATTAAAACTGAGTATTAACAGTTATTCTGAAAATTGGGAAGTTTATGAAATGTAAACAAATGCTACTGTCTTTATAAACGTAGACAATACAAATAAACATAGTACTGCACTCAAGGGCTAAGGCATATCTTTGGTGAATAGTATCATTGAATCCCCAACATATTAATATCTAGCTACCTAATCCAACCTAATCGCCTCTTTAATAGATTGGATGTCACCCATTAAATGAGCATACCAAGTGAAACTGTAATAAAATCCTAATTTTACTTAATGATTCTAAAGAGCCATATAGCCTCAATGTAGTGTTTATTTATCCCATTTCTCCTGTTAAATTATATTTTTTGTTCTTCAATAATCTGTTCTACTATCATTTGTTTCACATCAACTTTTGACTCAAGTACATGGTCTAAAAGATGAAGTAATTTTTTTCTATTCTAATTTTATACTATAGGGTCATTTCCACCAATCATCATATTGAGTTTGTTTTCTTTCCTTTTGATATAGAAAGTCTCTTAGTTTATCCTGCCTAAGCAATAACTAAACACATAAAATCTTATCCCACCTCTATTTAATTCATTAGCTTCAAGGCTTCAATAATGCAAAGCACTTGACCTTACTAGACTTTATCTCCAACCTGTGATGAAAACACATAATCCAATTTGACTAAATACCTATAATTCCCTGATATTAGTAAACCTGCTAAAGATCCATAAAAAGTTAAAAACATTACAGCAACAAAACAACTTTAAATAAATTCAGTAGCACATAGAAATAAATTACAATAAGAAAAATTTACCTTTACAAATGGTGTCTCACCAAGTGTAGGAATCTGGTAAAAAGTACTTATCATAGGACTTTTCAAAGGTGGATGCCCAGATTGAAAGGAGAAAGCTTTTTAGGGGTTGATGATGCAGTAAGTACAATAGAATTTGATGGTGAAGGTGCAGTAGGTGTCGGTGGCAGGGGAGCTGCAACTGTCAGAGAAGGAGCATGTACCATTACCTACTGAGATGGAGGAGGGGGATGAGGCAATGCCTCCTTTTTCTAATCAAGAGTTCACAATCATGTTGTTTTAGATGCAATTCCATAATATCGCTAGAGTCCACAAGCCTCCATCAAGAAGATTGAACCATAGCCGACGTACTCTCGCCTTGTGGAGGAGGATGAGAGGACTTAAAACAGTAATTTATGTACGACACATAGACGCTCAAAAGTCTTTGCTATATTCCATGGATGCTAGTTGTGCCAGTAGGAAGGAAAACCTACACAACTGATCAGGTAGCGCCATCAATAGTTGTTAAGTTACCCCCTACAGCTAGCAAAGGAATCTCTTGTTCTGGCCTCGAGGGTGTCCCTGTGTTTTTAATTACATACCTAACAAGATTTGCATTGTAAGTTGCAGCATTGTCTCGAGTTGTTGCATCCCTTAGAGGGCCACCCTGTTTCAGTTATCATTACACCAAGTGACCTATCTATATGTATCTAAAGCAAAGAACAGGGCATCTATCTCTGCATCAAATATATTTTTGTAGACAAAGCCTATGTTAGGGTCAATAACACCATCATTGGGTTTGAATAAGGCATAGTCCAGAGATACCTGCTGAGAATTATCTCTGTAGGCATAATATGGGTAGACATTTTCCATGAAGGGGGACTTTGTCTCACCAAGAAATTCTAACATAGGCTTCAGGAAAAAGGCATACTTACTGTCGAGTGCCCCTGCTGCGGGTGGAAATGATCTAGAAAGTATACCAATGCATGAGTGCTCAATACCTTAATTTTTGTGTCAAGTCTGGCTTTCTTCAACGCACACTGGTTATTTTTAATCTTACCAGTTTAGAAGTGTGATTAAGAAGAGGTACATGTATCAACAGAGGAGATCTTGAAGAAGAACCCCAATGTGTGTGCTTACACGGCCCCTCGCTGGATGCTCGACAAGAAATGGTGGTGGTTGAAATTTTGTGGCTAGGGAAAGAGGGGGCCGCCAAGGACATCAAAGAATGGGGATATTTTCTGAGGTATGATTCTGAGAGCGGCCAAGGACCTCGCTGAAAATAATCGTGGGGCTTCTGGTCGATTATAGTGAAATTTGCAAAGCACCATGGTAGAATTAATTGGCGAGCATTAATTTTTCATTCAACTATCAAGCATTAATTTTTCAATGGCACAGATCATTTCAATCATTGGCAACCCTTATGCAGCATTGCAGACCGTCGATTGTCAAAGTTAGCTTTTCTCACTTCAAATAGGATACGCCTTCGGCGTAAATTAAAAACAAACAAGAAAAAATAGATATTCTAAACCCATTGTAAAAGGTGTGCCCATAACCATATCTAAATAATGCCAAAAAAACTAAAAAAGCATATTCAAAGTAAAGAAACAACTAAAAACAGAGTCACTATGCAAGAAAATTCGTTGTCCTTGTTCCCTTTCAAAATTTCCTACAAAGGCAATTCCAAGCTACGCCTTCTATTGAGTAAAGTATTTCTTTGGAAACAAAAACAATTTTTCCCAAGCTTCTTATTACTCAAGGCACAAAAAGTAGCGGCTACCTAGGCAGCAGACGCTGTCAAAATACTAAATGAAATGAGCTTAAAAGAAATCTTTTGAAATTCAAAAAACTGGTTGCAAACTCTATAATATTGCAGCCTTCAGTCTCCTTACTACTCTTACAATAATCGTGAATTCAATCAAATCTTTGAACTTCCTAGACCTATAGAAAAACATGTTACAGAGGAGAATCTATACTAAACGTGATGATAAATGGAGCAGCCAGCATCAAATATGATAAATTGTTACAAATTATAATAAAATAACACATCTAATTCCATACATGATAAACTGTAAGAAATTCACTAAACCAACATAACTGCCTGCATTAGACAGTCTTGGAATTGGGAAAATTAAGGTGGCATTTTGTAGGAAAGTTTATGTGTCTTGTCCATACTTCCTCATTTCGCATGCATGCCCATAAGAGCATTATTCAAAACTATGACAGCTGGCAACACTTGGGGGGGGCTTGTGGGATGTGCAACGCTACCTTATCTATCCTCTAATGGTTGTCATGATCCCCAACACCTCAGTTATGTCAATAGACACCAAATTCAATCATAGCCAACTGTGAACATCAAAATGTTTGAGTGCGAGGAGACACTAGAAACTTAGTGTATCAAATGCTGTGGAGAACATCCCAGAAAATTATAGTTCAAGTGAATAAGTAGACAAGGAATCTTCATTTGGGTCACTGTGGAGAACATCCTAGAAAATTATAGTTCAAATGAATAAGTAGACAAGGAATCTTCATCTGGGTCATACATTTGCAATTAATAGAGGCAGATATTGTAGTTCATGAGGTTTGAATGCTTTGTCACGGGATCCTATTCTGTGATGTGGGAAGAACTAACAAGATGTTCAGCAAATTATGTCATTGACTCATAAATTCCCATTTATCAGGTGACATCTTCTTAACTTTATTTTCCCCCAAAACATTATGTTTTCTGGCATTGAAATCAAATGAGTGCTAGAGATTTTGAAGGTGATTGCCAAATTTAGTTTAGTTTAATATATGATTTTTATTTGAAATAGGGCTTGGATTGCTAGGTATATAGATGGCCTCCATGGAGCTAGGATGATCTGGGAGACATAAGAGCAATAGCTACATGAGAACAGTATGTATGTTTTTGGTACCCTTTTTTCATTTTTGTTTGTATCTTGACTAATTTAACAGTAGTATTGGGAAAAAGTTAAATTTTTAGTGGTTATTTGCTTACTATTGATTTGAGTTTGTTGTTTTGTTGTTTGAGTTCAAGTTAGTAAGTCTCAGATCCAAATGTCAAGCTCCTTCTTTGGGACAGGTGGGCAGAATGCTGGCTAAAGTTGTCGAGTCTGGCTTTACACCTGCCAGTTGCATTTTCTTGAAAGTTTTTGAATACTTTTTGAAAATTCATTTTGTGCATATTTGCAATGATTTCAGTTCATGAGACTGCACATCTTAGAGGCATTCTGTCAAACACTTGAATGTTCTGTGTATGCTTCCACATTTTACATACACATCTACCAAGGTAGTTGTAACTATAAAATCTGACAAAATTTCTCTATCCTTTATGTTTTGATGGATCTCCATACCCATTCTAAAGTTCCCATTTAGGCAACAATAGTCTATTAGGGTAGTTGTAACTACAAAATCTGACAAAATTTCTATTTTCATGGATGTCCATACCCGTTCTAAATCTCCCATTTAGGCAGCAACAGTCTACTAGGGCAGTTGTAACTACAAAATCTAAAAAAAATTATCTGTCCTTTATGTTTTGATGGATGTCCATACCTGTTCCAAAGTCCGCATTTAGGAAACAACAGTCTACCAGGGCAGTTGTAACTACAAAATCTAACAAAATTCTCTATCCTTTTTTATTTTGATGGATGTCCATACCCATTCTAAAGCTCCCATTTAGGCAGCAACAGGGAGGATGCTGGTAAAGATTATGGAATTTGGCTTCACACCTGATAATTGTATATGCATGTAAACTCTATAAGGGCTTTTAATAGTCACTCCATGATCTGTATTTGGGCTTTGAATTCTTTTAATTAAAAATAACTCTATTTCGTGTTTGGGAGCTCTGTGTAGTCTTAAATTTCTTTGCTAGTATTAGTATAAATACTCATCTTTTCAAAAAACAAAGGAAAGGAACCTCTTTGAAAAAAAAAACCAAAAAGAGAAAATTTCCTCCCAATTCATAACTATTAAGGGCAGGAAACCCTCTTACTTGACCTTCGATAAGACACTTTCCCCAATTTGCTCAATCTTCTCCTGCAAAATCTTCGCCCCTTAACTCCTTTTATCCCATTTTCAATACTGACATTCCACTTGCCCTCTGAGCACAACTATTCACAGGTCATGCACATATCACTGCAAACCAAACCAACCCAAATCCACAATGAATATAGACAATTGTAAACCATCACACCTATGAAACAATTTAGTGTATATACACACCACTGATGAACAAACAGCGAATATACACACCTAGGAAAAAATTTGAGGGTTTGGTGCTTGGCAAAAATCTTTGATCCGCGTGCAACATTGGCTGTGTCCATTTCTGGAACAAAACAACACAATTAATAAAAATATAGTCAGAGAGGATTAAAAATATAATCAAAGAGGATTTGACAATAATGAACAAATTAGTGATGCAACACCATAAAACTTGAGTGTAACAGAATCGCTGTAATGTCAGGTTGAGCAGGTTTGTTGTTCATTGGTTTGTGTTGTTGCCATGAAGGTTTCTACACATTCTAACAACTTCTCTTTTAGCAGCTTCTGGAAGTTTTATGCAATTCTATATCTTTTAACTATAATGCCCGGCAAAAATTATTATGATCTTAATTTTTCAAAGTTTTTTTAAAAGAAAAATGAATTATACAAGCTACTCTAACCAATATAATATAATATAAATATAATATTATATTATATTATAATATAAATATTATAGTATATTATACTATAATATAAATATTATATAATATAATATTATAATATTATATAATATTATATTATAATATTATATAATATTATATTATATTATAATATAAATATTATATAATATATATTATTAATATAATATAATAATATTATATACATGACTTGATAGAATCTATATATATTTGATAGATAATTTGTGAATCAATTTCATTCACGAAGAAGGGAGCTATAAGTAATAAGTAACGAAAGTCCAAATTTTATTGAGAGTTTGATCCTGGGTCAGGATGAATGCTGGCGGCATGCTTAACACATGCAAGTCGAACATGAAGTGGTGTTTCTAGTGGCAAACAGGTGAGTAATGCATAAGAACCTACCCTTGGGAGGGGAACAAGCTTAGGTAGGGGTCATGTGAGGGGGGTTTAAACTCTATGGATTATGATCAAATTCGAAAGAAAAAAGAATAGAGTAATAATCATTTATTTAGTCATTTTTATTTATTGATATCAGTCATTTAGTTTTGATTTTACCTGATGACCAAATTAGTCACAAGTTATAAATGACCAAATTAGTCATTTATTTGCAATATTCTACTAGTGTTAGTCACGTGGCTAAAAGTTTGTCATGTGACTAAAATTTTTAGTCACGTAGTCATTTATTTTCCAAATTCTACTAGTGGACACTAGAACATATAAATCCTTTCTTTAAAATGTCATTTAGGAAATCTTAAGTTAATTTATGCAAATATGAAGTGTTTGTCTAATAGGGATATCTAGATATACGGGCTAATTCATGCATGAACTCTATTAAAAAATAAAACACCCATTTAGGAGGAAACATGAGGAGTTCATTCTAGGAAAGACATCCTAAGACTTTTGTAATGGAGGTTTATTTTCATTTGAATGGTTCTCATTCACTTTTACTAAATAATTTAAATTAACAACAAACATGGCACACCCTTTTCTTTATTCTCTTTTAGGTTGTAAAATAGAAAATTTAATAATACCTTCATTCCTTCTAATCCTAATAGAACTATTTTATTATATATTTCATTCAAACAATCTAGTTTCTTTCATCTAAATTTATTCTTCGATTCATACATTTAGAACCAACCATTTTTGGAGTAATGTCATAAGACTCAAAGGAAAAATATGAAGAATTTTATCCAAGTTTCCATTGTATGCACCCTAAGTTATAATTTTAGAATGGTATCATTTATAAACTATCTAAGTTGGGACATGTACACAACTCAACACTACCTCTTTTAACAAAGATTTAGATTATGATATTGCTATCAGGATTCAACTGTGTAGTTTCGAGTCAAACTCATTGACCCATGTTTCATGAGTAGTGGTTCAACAAGAACCCATCTCTCATGATATCGAATGGTCCACTTAGCACTCATTGCATCTAGGTGATGCTCACGAGGTGAAGCAGTCCGTCCTGAGGTCACCCATCCCAGATTGCTCCAGCTCAAGCCGCTTAACCAGGGAGTTTTCTCCAAGGTTAAGCCCGCTTGAGTTGTTACCCCATTTGCAAAACCTTCAGCAAGTGTTGTGCCTTATGAACCATTCATAATAGAGCCCCTTTAGCTCATCAATTGATAAGTAGGAGGTATTTTTCCATAGCGTGTCAAATTATGATATTGCTATCAGGATTCAACCGTGTAGTTTGAGTCAAACTCATTGACCCATGTTTCATGAGTAGTGGTTCAACAAGAACCCATCTCTCATGATATCGAATGGTCCACTTAGCACTCATTGCATCTAGGTGATGCTCACAGAGGTGAAGCACTGGTCCGTCCCGGGAGGTCACCCATCCCAGACTGCTCAGCTCAGGAGTTTTTCCAAGGTTAAGCCCACTTGAGTTGTTACCCCATTTGCAAAACCTTCAGCAAGTGTTGTGCCTTATGAACCATTCATAATAGAGCCCCTTTAGCTCATCAATTGATAAGTAGGAGGTATTTTTCCACAGTCAAATTATGATATTGCTATCGATTCAACTGCGGTAGTTTCGATTCAAACTCATTGACCCATGTTTCATGAGTAGTGGTTCAACAAGAACCCATCTCTCATGATATCGAATGGTCCACTTAGCACTCATTGCATCTAGGTGATGCTCACAGAGGTGAAGCACTGGTCCGTCCCGGGAGGTCACCCATCCCAGTACTGCTCCAGCTCAAGCGTGCTTAACCAGGGAGTTTTCTCCAAGGTTAAGCCCATTTAGATTTTAAGTTGAATTTCTAAACTATCTAAGGTGATACAAAATAGTAAGAAGCACCTAATTATATTAATATTTTAAGATATAAAATTTATTAATTCTACTTCATAGCTCTAAGTATGACATTTTCACATCATTATCACCATGCTCCCTAGCTTTCTTTGTTGGTGTCATATCCACCATGAATGAGGCCCATTTTTCTAAAGGTCCTATATATAAAAGATAATTAGATAAACATTCACCAATGTTTGCATTTTAATTCTAATTTATTACCACTTTATACCTTTTACCAATTTATAATTTCATAGTTTACCAATATAAAAACTTGTAGGGGAATAACTATTACTCCCCATTTTTATAAATAGTCTAGATTACCGAAGTTCCAATTGAAGTTTTGTTAGCTCTGTGTAATATAATATGTTTAGTTCTAATCAATGGTTCTAGATTAATTGTTTCAAATCTCTCAAAAAATTATACTCATTAGAGAGGTTGTGCATTAATAAATCTTACCAATTAGGGATCATATTCTTATTGATACTTTCATACCACAATCATTAGCATAACTTATCAACCTCAATGAGGGAAATAGTCACTATTATGGTTCACATTTTTATTTACCAATAATTCATTATTGTGGGTTGAACAAAATAATCCATCTAATACAAAATTATAAAGATATATGGTTATCAACAATAATTTTAATAACAAATATAACCAAAAAAAATTAACATGAACTGTTTGATATAATGCCTCAAATAAATCTATTTTATGTTCAGGTAAGGCTTTTGAAACATTAAAGCAAATGCAATTGGAGGTGCCCTAGTAGAAATGTATGCAAAACGTGGAAGCATAGACAAGGCATGTTAATTTTTTGAGAGAGTTTTGAAATGAGTTTCTAAAATCTTTCAAGCAATGCAACGCCATTTTTTCAACACTCTCTACTCGTGCCAAAATTGGAGCTTTGGAATAGGGTATGAACATTCATCAAAGCATGATAGAAATAGTGTTTGCTGAAAAGGCTTTAGAAACTTTGAAGAAAATGCAATTTCAAACAAAGAAATGCAGTTTGAAATCTACAAATTTGAAATATTTTGCATTTAGGGTTTCAAAATTTCTCAAACGAATGTCTTTTGAAATCTACAAAATTCAAATTTAACCAACCTGTGAGTGAGCTATGGAGGTCGGGTTGATGAACTATGCACATTTTTCTCACATCTGTTCACTACATTCACCTTTGGGTTCGCTTTCACCGCATACAAAGCTCCAATAGAGAATACGTAGAATGATAGTGACAGTTTGTTTTTATTTTTTATGCCCTATTTCAACGGGTTCACTCGAACATCCATTCAAGCGAACCCTATTAAATATTTTTTTTATTCATATGTTTATGGGTTTGGTTGAACACTTAAACTGGTTCGGCCAAACCATAGAGTTCAACCGAACCCCTTGTCATTATGAATTTAACAAAAAAAAATCAAATTTCCTTCCTCAAAAAATTTGTAAACCACTATTGTGGCTTAACCCAGGTTGATTTTGTGAAGATATTGATTCTTACTCAAGATGATTTTATACCTTTTACATGTATGTTATTATGTTTCAATGAACATTAAGTGACATTGATTTTTATCCAAATGATTATATTACTTTCAAATGAACATTGTAACATGAAATGAATTTCATTAAGTTGTATCCACTTTTCATTAATTTTAACTTCTTTTGAAATAAAAATTAGCTACACACTTCATTACACAAATTTAAAAAACAAAATAATGTCAAATGTAAATTCATTCAACAGAGCTTGAAATCATGGGTATTCTCAAAATGAGTGTTTAATAAAAATGTATTGGTAGACATGTATGAAAAATGTGATACAATAGAAAAGGAAATTAATTGTTTGAAAAATCTCCTCAAAGAAATAGATGGATTACCAATTGTAATTCATAGATTCTATAAAAAGTTATTTCGTTAATCTATAACATACATTATCAATCATAACTTTAAACAATTCTAAGATAATTATACATTCCATTTTGAAAATTCAAAGTAGAAAGACATGCACACGAGGAAAAAATTAGATCGAATATCAATTCTTATATATCAAATTGTAGAATAATTTTGTTTTTGCATATACAAATTTGGCATATGCCTACTTAGAACAAGTTTTACAAATTGTGGCATATATGCCATCTCAAGATCTATCAAACCCTGAGTACATGTCAATCTATATCATATCCTAATCCTATGTTGGACCATCAAAATCAAGCCTCCTCGAAGAAGTTAGATGCTCTGAAGTTTCCTGCACAATAACATTTCAAACCACAAATTAGATTATGTAAATGGTTGACAAGATAGACTAGTAAATAGAAACTTATATACTAGCATTTATAAATTACAAATTTAACATCAAAATTGGTATACATGTACTATATTATATCAATAATGCAATTCTTGTTTACCTCAAATCTTGCTCTCTTTTCTGCAAGACGTTCTACATATGATTGTCCCTTAGGGATTAGGAATCCTCGTATAAAGTAATGGTCTCTCACTCATCACAATGTTGAGTCAAACAGAGGACTATAGTAGATAAAATAAAAATGATACAAATTAACATATAATTGTTGAAAAATAATCATATCTACTCCTATCTAAACGTAAATGATTTGCAATATAAAATAAAAACATACCTGCTGTGATGTTATGACACTAGATGGGCTCATAGTGGATGGATCAGCTAGGATGGTTTCCTATATAAAAAATGACAAGAATGTAAATGCACATGCACATATAATTATAATGTCGACAATAAAAAAATATATACATGTTGTGCAACTTCATCCAATGGGTCAGAATCGGTCAACAAGGTTGTATAAGAACCAGGTTGTTGCATAAAAATACAAGATTACATTAGACTATCGATATATGTAGTACATGTATTTAAACATAATAGATTTCAAAGATTAACATCTAAAATAACAATTTAAATTATTTATCGTGTACTGATTGTCTAAGGAAAATGAAATGGTAGGATGCATAGCCTATTGCACTTCTGATAACTACTTCTCTATCAACAACTATTAAAGATTCCAACACATAAACATATATTAGTACAAATATCCTTCATAAAATATGAAAGAATTTACATAAAACACACCATGAAATTGCTTTAAGACTTACAGGTCCTCCCATATCATCCCTAGTAGTCGATGTCTCTCTTGCAAATTCTCCACTCCATGCTCTATCAACTCCTACATTGGGCATATCATGAACCTCAAAGTTGGATGTGTCTATGGGAGCCTCAGTGGATCGTCAAAGAGGATCGAAGCATAAATTATTGCACGTCACACAACGATGAGACACAAGTATGTCCCAAAGAGGACGGTGTGCCAGTGGGCGCTGATGTAGTAGGTGTACAACCATCATGTTGGGATGTATTAGGTGCAACACCACCGTGATGGGATGCACCGTCAAATGGTTGAGCAACATGATGGATTTTCCTCACCAAATTATCACTCAACAAATGTAATGCATAAATTTTTAATGTCCACGCATCTACAACAATCTCAAGGTAAGGTAGTGGAGTCAGAGTAGCAATAGGTGGAGAAGGACAAACTGGAGTGACTCGGCATGCCCTAGGTCTATCTTGTGGCATCGCTCTACCAACACCCTAAAAATATTGCATGTCAAAGTAATCGACATGTTTCCCTAGCACAAACTCAAAATATAATTTTTAGAGAAAATACTGAGGGACATCAAGACTTTTATTGGGTTGTTTATCAAAAACCATACATCAACGTCTCCAAAAATTATCTAATATGCCTCTATGTGTGCACCATTTAATTGAAATTTTTGGTTTTCACACATTAACAAGTTGTCTAGTTCTCTGATCTATGAATAACTGGGCTAATTGGTCTTTTTCAATATCAAGAGCCTTCACCTCATCATACGATAACCCATCAGCATAAAATTGTCTTTGTTCCTCTCGCCACTGTGTAAATCTATTATGTTGAGTTGCAAAAGTTCAAAAATTTACAATGATTGTTTCCAAAGTGTTTTTCATATCTGATAGTTCATCGAGTGTCTCATAGATTTGAAATACTTTTCTTAATTGATCTAAATTTCTATGAATAGACTCGTGTATTGTTGGCACATTTTCATTCAGAAATAATGGCTGCAGTGGAGGATTTGGAGGGTATTCATTTTCTCAAGGATTAGGGTTTTCATTTTGATCCATTTTAAATCTATTAATTGATAAAAAAATTTAAAATTGACAATGCTTTTAATCTAATAAAAAATCTATCAAATATACCCTATTTTTGACTAAAATTCAAAAAAAAAAAGCAAAATGAATATAAATTGAATAAAATTTGAAAAAATCAAACATACCTTACAAATTTGATGATTTTTTTGGTAATTTGACCTCTCCCAAATGGATATCCGAGTTGCACTTTTGAAACAAATGTGCACACATAGTGAAAATATAGCTCTCGGGTTTTTTTAAGTCTATTTATAATGAAAGAAACAAATATCTATTTATAATGGATATTCGTTTCCTTCTTTACAACCTTTTTAATTAAATGGTCAATTCCGGGACCCGACCATATTTAACTACATGTGGTTTTTTTGAAATATCTAATATTTAATATAATACATATATTATATTATTTATAATATAATATATATAATATAATATATATATATATTAGTATAATATCAATATAATATAATAATATTATATTATATTATAATATAATATAATATCATATCATATCATATTATATTATATTATATAATATAATATAATATTATATAATATTATATAATATTATATAATATGACCTCTCAGGGTTTTTTTTTTAAATTATAACACAAAGAACAAATATCTGCTGCATAATGGATATACGTTTTATGATTTACAGAATTTTTAATAAAATGGTTGGGTCTGGGACTTGACCATATTTAACTGTGCGTGGTTTTTTTGAAATATTTCATATTTAATATAATATAATATATATTATATTATAATAAATGCATTATATTATAATATAATAAATGTATTATATTATAATATATAATAATACATATATAATATTATAATATAATATTATGTAATATGACCTCTCAGGTTTTTTTATTTTATTATAACACAAAGAATGGATATCTGTTTTGGTTCGGTATTACCAAACCAAAACGGATATTGTACTTGGGTATGCAAAAATTCAAAGGCTCATTTTGCATTTTGGACGTGTTAAAAATGCCTTTTTTTCACATCGCCATTTTTTGGACCCCCCATGATCTTTCACAGACCTTGACATTAAGTTCATTTAAACATCGATCATCCCAAAATTAAGTGTGAAAATATTAACGATGACATTTTTTGACACTACAGTGTATAAATAAAGGAGCTCTCTGCCTCATTTGGATGCATATTTGCATTCTTGCTATGATTTTTTGAGTTATTGTATTCTAATGTCTTGAATTGTGAGAGAATTGAGAGAGGATTTTGAGAGGAAGTCTTTGGTTAAGTGGGATAGAGTTTATTGTAAGTTACATACTATTTTTGGGAGGCTATGTTGCGAAACCAAATCGATCAATTGGAGCATTGCATAAATAGGCATGTTGATTCCTACTCTTTTATACTTTGTTTTATTTTTTTGAAAAGATTGAGTGACATTGTTTGTTTTGTTTGGGAAGTTAGTTCTATTTCTTATTAGGGAAAGATTATTTTATTCTTTTGTGAAATTGTAAGGAAGCTTGTTGTAATTAGTATAAAGATCTATTTTGCTTCAAGATGTGTTTGTACATATTCCATATTAAGGAATGGGTGGATATAGTGGGAATTAAATACTATATTAGGGATATAGCTTACATAGGTAATGTTTAAACTAGTTGTTTCCTAAAGTCACTATGGTTACTTCATAGATGTGTTAGTTAAACATAGGGGTAATAGGTTATTTTTGGGGTTAGGATAATCTAGTGAAGCAGATAGCCTATGCATATATTATGAATGGTCATTTATAAATCAAGTGAGGAATTTGGGTAAACATGTGATGTACACTATGGAATCAAGAGTGATGAATACTTTGGTCAAAGGAGTGTAAGTTTTTGTTGTTTACACTGTCAGTTCATTATGTTTCCAAATTACGTACACTAGATAGGGAGTGCCATATGTGTAGGTTGTAGCCATTGTATGATAGATCTAGAAATATTTAGGACACACCACCAAGCTCAAAAATGTCATGTTGTTATGAGGCTACCAAACCAATCTGTTCATCGAAGCTTAGGGCCATCTATTAGTTAGATAGATGTGTAGGGGATTGTAGTTAGTCCAAGGTTGGAAAACAAGTGGTTGAGTGATGATTCTGCTCATTAGTTGGCGACCAAGAATTGAAAGTGGATTACCTAGATTATTTGTACATCTTTTTCTAGTAAGCTCAATGGAGCCTTGTATATGTATTATGTATCCATTATGATTGAAAGATTATGGAAAGAAAAATGATATCATGTTATCATGCACTATGTTAATAATATATTGGAAAGTTGTAATACTTTGATATAATGCAATGGAAAAGTTTGGAAAAATGTTTATTTCAAATGTGCAAGTTATCTCTTATATTAAGGAAAATTTTTAATTTCTCTTAATGGATAGATTTGCTTGAAACTTTTACTTGAGGTTTAAACATAGGATAGTTACTATGTAGAACAATGGGTATGTTACATGTATAGAGGAATAGGTAGTTAGAGAGAAGTAGAGATGGAAGTCAAGATGGAAGGAGAGGTAGGGATGGAGAGAGAGAGAGAGAGAGAGAGGTGAGAGAGAGCAATAGAGAGAGGGGTAGGAAGAGAGAGGGAGGGAGGGACACATAGGGAGGGAGAGAGAGGTGAGATAGGGAGAGAGAGAGAGAGGTGAGAGGGAGAGCAATAGAGACAGGTAGGTAGAGAGGGGGTGGAGATAGAGATAAGTAGAGAGGGAAGGAAAGAGGTAGGGAGAGGTAGGGAGGGAGGGAGAGGTATAGAGGGTTGGAGAGTGAGATAGAGAAAAAGAGAGTAGAGAGAGAGGGAGGGAGGAAGAGAGGGAGAAGTGAGATAGACAAAGGTGATAGAGATATGTGATAGAGAGAGAATAAGAGAGGTAAGGAGGAAGGTGGAGATATTGAGAGAGGGAAGGAGGGAAGGAATTTTAGGTTCATCTATCCATCTTCAATTTTTTCACAATAACAACATGGTGTCTAAATTTTGACAATTGTTCTTTGATGCAATATTTCATCCATGATCAAGATTATGTCCTATTCTCATGGTATTTTCCACAAAGGTCATTAACTGCTTAATTTTCCTCAATACATTAAGAGGCTTAAAAAACATTTATCCACACACGTTAAGATTATCCAAGGGTTGAATATCAATTGAATCTTCACAATAAGGATAAATGGTAAAATTTATGTTGCGGGTGTAATTTTAAAGGTGTGTTCAAGTATTATTTTCCACAATTCTTAATACCTTTAAATCTTTACAATGGTTTAATAAGTAATGAAAGAGATTATTTTAAGGAAATTTTGAATGTTTAATCATGGAGGTTTAAATCATGAGTTGAAAGGTTTTGAGAGGAGGTTGCAGGCATTGAGTGGAGAAAGAAGTGGCAATGAGCTTGGCTGGGGAAAATATAATCTGCAACACATGGTCACATAAATCAATGATAGTGACTATGGAGTAGCAACAAAAATAGTTTGAATCCCTACAAAAAGAATTGTTAGGGTTTATATTTTTAGTGGTGGAAGGATTATACCATTTGTTGAATTAAAATAAAGAAAGAAATATCATTTAAGGATGGTCTTGTTATCAAAATATTGATTCTCAATTCTATCTTTAGTTTGTAGATGACACAACCTAGATGGGGTTGACAAAAAATGGTGAGGAAATCAATTTTAGAAAATATTTTTGTATATACTTATCTACCTATAGTCAATAATTAAATGAAGACTATAATATTTCCTTCTTCAATAAGCATGTGCCTTTTCAACACAAAATTATATATATCCTTAACTTTCAAAAGGGAATCTTCTTTTTTATTATCTAGGTTTCCCATTTCTATTGGAATGCTAAAGAGATATTAATGGAAAATAATTTTGGATAGATTTTGTATAAGGAACCTTATCCATTATACCTTTCAAAGTGGTTATCTTCTACTAGAAGATTTATGCTATTAAAATCTATCTTTTAGGCTCTTATAATTTATAGGTTTCTCATTCTATCTACTCCAAAGAGTTTTCTCAAGGACTTTGATGCTCTATCAATAAAATTCTTATTGAAAATAAATCAGAAACTCAAAAATAGAGTCTAATGAACTAAGACTGGGTTTATAAACCATAAGAATTTGGAGATCTTAGGCTTAGGTAGTTTGAGCTCAACTATCAATCCTTAGTGGTCACATTATATTAGAGAGTACAAAATCTAGATCAAATTTGGGCAAGAATTTTTTATTTTAAGTGTATGGAAGGAGTGATAGATGAGGGCATTCCATAAATGAAATTGATTGGGTAAGGTTCCATGATTTGGGACATGATTGAAAGGGGGGTTTCACTTGTTAAGGAAGGGATTTTCTAGATAATTAATAAGGGAAATAATGCTCTTTTTGAGACATAATCCTAGGATAATCATCCCCCTATTATTTTATCATTTCCATAAATTCAGTCATTGAGTGACATTCTTTTAGAGGTAGGGTGGTCCAAAGTTGGTGATTTTAAGTACACTATTCCTCTAGGGAAGTCTTTGGTCTATCATTAGTGGGAGATCCAAAGTTGTCCCGAAGGGGTTCTTCAAATGATTGATACATTCTAGTTTTAATTCTTGGATATCCTTGCATGGGGCCATGATTCTTAAGCAATCTATTTAGTAGATCTTGGCTATCATTATTTAGATAAATTAAAATGAGGGAATGGAGAATCTCCTTTGTGAAGGAGAATTTGAAATAATTTTTTTGACCTAAGCGCAAATTTTATGTGGCTATTAAACTCGAACAAATGCCTCGCCTAAAAAACATTAGAAAGAGAGGATTCCATGGGCCTTCTATTTGTGTCCTTTATGAAAACTTAGTGAGGAATACACTAATTACATGGTGAAAGATTTGAAATAGATCATTTAAATTTATCTTAATTCCTTGTCTAAGTTTTGAGCTAATATGGGTCAACCCCTATCTTTTGTGTCCTGTATTATGGAAACATATGATATTGGTCCCCCTTTTATCCTTTGGTAGATTTGGTTGGAGAAAAACTATTGAATCTTCCAAGAGTGCCAATGTATAGTAACACAAGTTTGGCCTCATATCTTAAAGAGATTATTAAGGTTAAACTCAAAATTGATGAACCTATTACTTCTCCAAATATGTGATAAGAAAACATTTTGGATTTGTTCCTTTACTTTTCCTAATAGGATCAACCTGGACATAGATTGCAACCCTATAGGAAGGAAAATAGGTCAACTAAGTGTTCTCATCCTAGTATTTTTTCAAATTAAATTTGATGGTTGTTCTTAGGAAAACCTAGGTGTTGTGGGAATTGTTTGAATTGGTTGAGATGGTGGAGTCTTTGTTCATTTTTTCTTCTCTACTTATATGGGAGTGCACTCTAATAACCAAATAGAAGCTTGGGATATTCTTATGGATTTGGAGAGAGCTTGTACAATGGGATGGAGAAAGGTTATATTTGAAATGGATTCAATGATCCTAGTTTCCTTGTTGAATAAAATAAATTTATAGGATTCCTCTTGGGGATTGGCTTTGGTGGCTAAGAAAATTCTACATGTAGCCACATATTTTGACTTAATCTCTTTTATTCATATTCTTAGGAAATGGAACAAGATGGCTAATTATTTAGTTAAATGAGATTTTGAAGAGATTTGTAATTGGAATGTTGTGGATTGGGGAGAGTTGGCCTAAGATAAATCTCAAGAGATTATTTATCTTATTTATGATGATCAAGTGGAATAACATATGTTTTTCATTTGGAGAAATGTGAGTCTTAGTCAGAGGCCGAACTTTACTAAGCATCATATTGGGTGGTATTGCAGGAGCCCCTAATGGGTTTCTTAATTATTTTGATGGCTATAGCTATCTGAAAATCTATCATGTGTATTTGTATTTAACTTTTTTAGTAATAGATTTTTAATTTGTTTCCATATATGTATGTACATGTATGTATGTATGTATGTATGTATGTATGAATGTATGTATGTATGTATGTATGTATGTATGTATGTATGTATGTATGTATGTATGTGTATATGTATATATGTATAGATATGTATGTATAGTATATATGTATTCACATATGTATAAATACATATCCATACATATATACTATACATACATATCTATACATATATACATATACACATACATACATACATACATACATACATACATACATACATACATATACACATATATACAACAAACATACATACATACATATTTCTAAATATTTATAAAATATATTTGTATTTAAATTTTCAAGAATATTTTTTCATTTTTATCATATTTATGTGTGTGTGTGTGCATGTGCGTACATGTGTGTTTTTGTGTCTATTGTGTGTGCATATGCATACATACACACACATGTGTGTGTGTGCATATATACACACACACACACATGCACATGCATGCACACACACACACATGTATATATGTGTGTATATAATATTGAGTTTTTTTAATTTATAGATCAATTTACATTTAATTTAATTATCTAATTATTTAATGCAACTTATATTACAAATCAATGCGATTTTTTTTTTTTATTTACAAATTTAACCAATAAAAAAATGGTTATAAGATGGCTAATTAATGTAGAAAAACATTTGACAATGACAACAAGGATGGAGTATAATGACATGAGTGTGTTAAAAACTCTTACATTTTATCTTAAATTTAAGACTTGTTTACATGTCAAAATATTAATATTTAATAATAAACACAATATTTATAAAATAAACAACACAAAAAATTTAAACATGTAGTAAATAAAATAATTTTAGAATAAAATAAAATAACTTTTAAATAAATAAAATAACTCCAAATT
Organism: Sequoia sempervirens; assembly: GCA_007258455.2. Taxonomy (NCBI): domain Eukaryota; kingdom Viridiplantae; phylum Streptophyta; class Pinopsida; order Cupressales; family Cupressaceae; genus Sequoia; species Sequoia sempervirens. The sequence goes on from VDFB02000015.1 coordinate 288,720,694, forward strand.
GATATCTCTCATCCATACTAATTAAATAACAAACCAATAATACATTAAACAATTAAATAAAAAACCTAGTCATCATTATGATTATCAGTTTGAATATAAAATTTCACATTTACGACAAAGATCACATAGAGTATTAACATGGGGAGCTTATTTAAATTATTAAAAGTCGACCACCAAAAACGTTAGGGAACTTGCATAATTGATAATAGTAATATGCATAATTGGAGTGGGTCACTAAACGACACGGGAGAGCTTATAGCACAAACATAAAAAAAAACATTAGGCGTGTAGCATAGGGAGATGGGAAATATACTTTAAAATTTAAGGGCGGGTGGATAGCCTAAGTGTAGGACGAGCGACAAGGTCAACACTCCTGGGCGTCGTGGCTCCAAAGACTTCCGTCATATCCAAATCCCCATGCACGCTCCACTCAAAGCAATGAATGAACTGGGCCAAAACAAGGTTCATGTTCACAGAGGCCATGCCTGCTCCTGGGCATCCTCTCCTTCCTGCTCCAAACGGCAACATATCAAAATAGTCTTTGTCTCTCACAATATCAACATTTCTAGCCATAAATCTCTCTGGTTTGAATGCCAGGGGATCGTCCCACACGGATGGGTTCCTCCCAATAGCCCAAGCACTGATGATAAGCCTGCTTCTCTCAGGAATGAAATATCCACCAACTGTGCAATCTTGTGTGGATTCGTGCGGAAGCAGCAAGGGTAACGCCGGATATAACCTCAGCGTCTCCTTCACCACACACTGCAAGTACTCCGTACTTGCTATATCACGCTCACTTACTGTCCTCTCTCTGCCCACCACTGAGTCGATTTCCTCTTGCAATTTCTTGGCCACACCAGGGTTTTTAAGAATCGCACTCATTGCCCAATCTAACGTAGTGGACGTCGTTTCAATTCCAGCAAGGAAAATATCCTTCAAAATTTAAACAGCCTTGTTAGATCAAGAAAAAAAAGAACGACTAATTAAATTGAAAAACAATAATTGGGATTGTATCATAAATAAGAAGTGAATACGAACTAAAACAATGGCTTTAATGTTTTCCTCTGTGATTTCCCTTCCATCGAGCCTCTCGATTTCCAAGAGCACGTCAATGATGTCCTTAGTAGCAGGCTGCTGCTCATGCTCCTGCAACTTCCCCTTGCGCTGCTGGTGTTCCTCTATTATTTTACTTATCACTTGATCTACGGAATCGTGTACCTTTTTCATTCGTCGCTTCACTCCTTGCAGGTCTAACCAGTCTAAGTAAGGAATGAAGTCCCCAATATTGACCGCTCCCAATGTAGCTGACACCTCTGATGCCAGCTTCTTTATCTCCTCGCTATGACCATGAAAAGAAATTTTGGTACCACAAAGGATACGCCACATGACTGCTAACGCATACGCTGAAAACATGTTGGTGAGATTAACAGGCTCCCTTCCCTGTCCAGACATCTCCCATACTGAACGAACAAGGAGATGCGCTTCTTCCTCTCGTACCCATCTGAGGGATTCGACCCTTTTGGTATTCAGCAATTCTACCACGCACAGCTTCCTCATGTGTCTCCAATAAGGCCCGTAAGGAGACAATGCCAGGTCCTTGAAATTATACGCAATATATTTCCCTGCAGCAATAAGAGGTCGGCTGGCAAAAACCATATCGTGGGTTTTCAAGAACTCCTTCGCCATGGCAGAAGAAGAAACTACAACAGTGGGAACAGAACCAAATCTCAACATCATAATGGGCCCATATTTCTTACCAAGCTCATGAAGATCACGATGAGGAAGCCTTTTCAGCTGGTTCAGATTTCCGATAATAGGCCATGGGAACGGTCCAGGCGGCAATCTCAATCTCAGTGTATTTTGCCTTTGCACTGTAAATCTATACAAAACCCACAAGAAAACAATGAGTGCACATACTGTAGCTGTTGCTGTAGCACATATACTGCCTTTTATCATATTTGTTGCATGCAAAGATGCAGAGAAAGCCATGTCGATAAAAAAAATGCAGGAAATGCTCTCTCTATCTCAAATTGCTTTGTTAACATTATTGTTTTAAATCATTAAAGGACCTAGTACACGAGATAATTTGATACATAAGTGAAAGTAACTCATTTTAACGTTAGTATCGTGCTGCCATCGCGACGGAAGGCACATTTTAGCGGAGGTAGCGTCATTCCCAATGGCAAGGACGGAGTGTGGCTATGGATAGGGCACATTGCTAGTCCTGTCTGCGAAGGGGTATGTTGGCTTGTACAAAATCTCAGGCCACCGGGTAACCCGTGGTACCCTGACCACGACTTGGGCCTTTCCAGAGTCAATATCTCGTCTGGATTTGTTGGCGGTTACCTTATTTACAATCCCAAGTTAGCAAAAAAATCTCAACTCACCCACAAGTCATCGATATGACGGGCATCTTTCATCTTTGACCGGAGTTTCGCCAACTATCTTTATATGAACGACAGCGGCTACAACGCGTGGATTCATCCCCAGTTGTCAGTGTGCCTTTCTACTCTTTTGACTGGCTGGTTAATGGACTGCAGTTAATGCTAAAGCTCCAAGTCCTCGTAGTGGAATAAATTAGACGGTACATATTTTACTATTTTTTATTTTAAGTACTGCAATTGCAAGTATATGAACAATCCTTAGATTCCAAATTCTGTTCTGTTTAAAATGCAGAGTTATTTAACATTATTATAGCTGAGGATTTAATAGATAATTAGCTTCAATAGTTCATTGTAGTTGAAAATATGAAGTCTTGAATTATTGATGGCTCACTTGGGTCCATGTCCTTCTAAACATGAGTACACATACATTTGAAATTTGTGCATGCCAAGCTCATAATTAACACTCATAAATTTACATGTATATGTTGAAATATGAAGTTGTCACACATTATGACATGAAAAACCATATTTTGAATACTATAATACAAGTATATAATGCCACATTGTGTATTTAAGTCATGCTTTAGATGTATTTTAGGTCCAATTATTTTACACCATCACACCATTACATATTACAAGGTTAATCCTAAACCTAACTTTTACCATATATGTGAAACCTCTTTCTTTACGCTCCACTATTTTTCATTATGGGATTTTGTTTATGAAGCCTCTCCACTTGTTTGTAGGTGTTCACATAGAGAAACACACTTACTCATATCCATTGAGATCATGGAACACCATCATATGCATTCCTTGCCAGATGTTATTGGAAAAATCACCATCTATGTGGGATAGATCACCTATATAATTGTCTATTTGAGTAAATATGTACAAACACTTATCTATGCAAATGTTTCACAGTTACACATGTGCATTTATATAGCTATGTATACTTGAATATGTAGCTTTCTATTTGCACATATAATTTTGTTATATATGAATAAATCAATAAATATAATTTTCTCACCTATATACAAGTATAACACTTGGATTTTTTTTGGATAAACCTATCCACAAGAATATACATTGAGACCAAACTAAGAGAAAATAGGGAGACATTTGTCCAACTGAATATACTTGTACATACGTTTTTATGAAAAGATTATATTTTCTTTTGTATATAATTATTGTTAATGTTTGATTATGGTACAAGTTCATTTAGCATTATGGTAGGATGTTAAAATGGGAAGATAACCTATAAAAGATAGAGATTAAAAATGCCATAGGGAGTGAAGTTCAATTCCATAGAATCTATAGATGAAGATAGGCCTACCACAAAAAAAAGATATTGTTGATAAATGTATAGTCCCCCCAATCTAATGTAACTCTCTACCCAATAATTGAGATCACTACAAAAGATGATGTCAAACTGACATCTAAAACTACACAAGTAACTACATAAATGATGGCATTGATGCTATAACTATAGATGCAGAGGACAAACATATATCCATCAAGACCATAATAAATAAGTGGGGAATGCTTCCTACCAACTTAATATTGTGGTTCCTTAGCCTTAATAGCATAAATGGAAGGGACAAAAATCCGTTTGAATAGATGAGGAGGAGGCTAAATTTATACAGTGGTACAAGGACATGACTAATATTGGCCATGGACTTGTTTATCTCAAATATTTTGTGGCTCAACTTATTTAGTCTAGATCAAACCCTTTCACAAATGGGAAGCCTAGGAGGTCATAATGGGTAGGGTTTTGAAACAGGCGTCCATATTTGACTATTAGAATTGTACAAAGTGTGGATGTTGATAATGTAATAATGATAAGGTCATGCATAGTTTAATTGTTCTATGATAACTTGCATAGAATATACAATGAGCATCAATACATGGGTCAAGTAGAGTTTGGAAATGTGATAAGAATAAGTACAAGATAAGATTGAAATGTGGGAAAAAGGAAACCTTTAGGGGAGAACTCCCTTTTTAGGGTTTGACACATTTTTCGAGGGATTTCATTAGATAGTCTGACAATGAATGATGGATGGTAGTGAGGTTTTGAAGGACTTGGACAAGGTATAAGATTGACGTACAACCTAAAAGATGAGTCAACCAACCTTTGACCAAATCTAGGATGATTTTAGGGATGAAATGCAATTATCTAACTTGTTACACCCCAATTGCATAATTACTATTTACTATTACTATGTAGGGTAAAATGTGAATTCTGGAGATGAATAAATTGTGCTCGTACCATGTTATCAATGTGAATGCTATCGAGTCATGTGATGTTATCTCATTTGATGCTATCTTAGTTGATGTTATTTCATGGGGAAATATTGCATATATGTGAATAGATGGTTATTGAATTATTATTCTAACTTTGGAGATGTTTATATATATTGCATATGTTGTGAGCACTTGACTTTCGTAGGCATGTGTTAATGGTTGCAGGTAAATGTTCATTCCTCCAAGCAGAGGGGAAGTATCACTCAGGAGAAGATTTTGGTCATTTAACTTGTAACGTAAACTATCTGAGCATACATGCACCATAGTAGTTTGGTTGAGTCTAGACACAGAAGTGGGAAGTAGGTAAGTCATCCCTAGTTTAAAATATCTACATTAGTAAAGGTCTTGTTTACTATTGAGTGCATTATTGGGTGATGTTTATCTGTTTGAGCTTTTGAGGCCTTCCTTATGTCATTGTATTTGTTTGTGTGGTTGAGTGATTGTTTGGATATATACATACATGTATATATATGCATATGTCGGCATACATGTATGATGTATATAATGGGATGTCCATACGAGTACGATGACAGACATATAGATATGCATATATGTATATAATGATTATTATGATGCTTTAGTCATGTGGTCGTAATTGTTCAATTTTTGAATGGATTACATGGCTTCATTGCTTTGAATAATATGAATATATATGTGATTGGATATATGCACATACACACAAACACATATACACACACATTGATTATTATGATGCTTTAATCATGTGGTCGTAATTGTTCAATTTTTGAATGGATTACATGGCTTCATTGCTTTGAATAATATGAATATATATGTGATTGGATATATGCACATACACACAAACACATATACACACACATTGATTATTATGATGCTTTAGTCATTTGGTCGTAATCATTCAATTTTTGAATGGATTACATGGCTTCATTGCTTTGAATAATATGAATATATATATGTGATTGGATATATGCATATATACACAAACACATATACACACACACATAAGCATTAAACACTTATATAAAGGAGTGTGTTAATATGTTCATATATATATATATGTATGTATGTATGTATGTATGTATGTATGTATGTATATATGTATGTATGTATGTATGTATTTAATCTATTATTATTGAATTTGATGTTTGCTTGCTTGTATTCATTCATATATCAAATGAATCTTTCAACTGTCATGTTGTCATTGAATATATATACATGTACATGCGTAAGCATTAACACTTATTCAAGAAGTGTGTGTGTATATATATATATATGTATGTATGTATGTATGTATGTATGTATGTATGTATGTATGTATATATGTATACATGCATAATGTTCAATGGGAATGATAACTTGCATGTATACATTCAATTATCGAATGATGCTCTATATATTTATATATATATATGTGTGTGTGTGTGTGTGTTTGTAAATATAAATGTGTATATATATTATATTATATATATATATATATATATATATATATATATATATATATATATATATATAGTATATATAATATATGGATACGTGCATATTACTTGATGTAAATTGATAAGTGGATATATGCTTTCGTATATAGTTTATTTATGTTTTCTTTATTGACATATGATAAATATGGATACATATATGTTATGTATAAATATATATTTAAATACTATGTCTAGTTTTGAAGTCATTTATCATAGAGAATGATTGTGTGAGTATATATTACTATGGTAGAAGAAAACATACATATTTATATAGTGGATACTTATGCATATCACAACCTTAGCAAAATATGATGATATGCTTATGAAGTTTCATATTCAAATGAGTTTAGGAAACTTGCAATGAAAAGAGAGCTATGTGCTTTTGGAAGGTAAAACCAAGTGCCTATAGCTTAGGTTATAAGTGCAACGTGTTGAGTATGTAATTATGCCTACACCATAATCCTTGAGATGCACCTTGAATAGAGTTAAGCAACGTATGAAGTAAGAAGGTTAGTTGTTGCACTTTAAGAAGAGTGTAATTGAATGAGAATTCAACTATCTCTTATCCAATAGAAGTTGATTTATGAAGGTTGTTATAGTCATCAATGACTATGAGATTGGAGGTTGATTTGGAAATGTGTATGATTGTGTAGTGAAGCCTAGTTCTAATCACCATGTCACATATGTCAAAACATATGAATGCATTTTAAACTACTTTCTATCATTGATGGAAGCTTAGACTTGGTCGACACTGTGATAAAGAGAAATTTTCACTTTGTCCAACATCTTTAAATGTTTAAATCAACTCATTCCTTAAATTCAATCGATGAGTGCTAAGTGTTACTGATTTAATGTTGATGGTTTCTCTTCATAAGAAATTGTGCCAACTTGATAAAGGAATAGAGGCTTTGGCACCACCTCTTGAAATGATTTTCTATAGATGCCTTTCCTAGAGTATAATTCAAATTTTCCATGTGCATTATGAATAAGTCTTTGGATTGTTGTCAAAGATGCAATTCGATCTATAGGAGGTTTTGCTAAGTTTGAGCTTATTTGATCGCCACCTTATTGTTGAGTTTCATGTGTTGCTTTGCATGGAGTTTTTTTTCATTTTACATGCCTAAATTGTAGGCCATAAGGTTACTAGATTTATTTATTAAAAACTGAGCCATTTCATTAGCACGAGGACACATTCTTTGCAATAGATTATACATCTATTGCAATTCACAATTCTATATTTTCCCAGCCATACTTTGCTTTGCATTGAGAGAGATAGATAGTGAGTTTTACTTACTTTGTGAGGGAGAGATATTTGAGAGGAGTAAGCTATCAACTTGAGAGAGAGAGATCGATCAGTTGTGACATTCTTGAGAAGTTGATTTCAAGCTAATTGTTGTTGGGAGAGGGTTGCATTGTTGTCTTTAGTTGGATAAGTGATAACAGGCATGATGACCTCTTCTTCTTTGTTATTTTACTTTGAATGATGTGTCTTGCATGCATGGTTGAGATGTCTTCTCTAGTATATGCATCAAAGAATTTAGATTATTTTTAAGAGGAAGTTGAAGCTATTAAGCTATTTTCATATTGTGTTTTTAAGTACTGCATAGTAGGAGATGGGTTTTCATCATAGGTATTATTTACTAGGTATGATTGAACATGAAAATCACATATGGTGTATTTAGCTAAGTTATTTATTTAACTAGAGAAGCTTGTGTTTACTCCTAGGATAGATAATCTAGTATGGGAGGGAGGTTAAGTACTTACTTGTAAGTAGGGTCATCCAAGTTTATAGGTTATCTTTGGAATGAAGGACTATCCATTGAAGTAAATACCTAGCTTGAGTACTTACTAGTTAAGTAGGTTTATTCCAAGTATATTATTATGGTGATAGGTTATCTGGGATGATGGACTATCCATTGAAGGAATTACCTATGCTTAGCTTAAGATAACCCTAAGTCAAATAGGCCCTAAGTAGTGTATATGATAGATGACCCTCATTAGAACATATTGAATGAAACACTTTGGCCAAAGTAGTGTGAAGACCTTTGGCTCCACTATTAGTACACTATGATCCAATATTACATGCTAGACAAAGATTGTGGGATTACAAGTTCTAGTTATGTAGGAAATAGCGCTATGCTCAGTTGGTTCATTGAAGGGAAGGGTCATCTATTGAATGATAGATGTGTGGGGGACCGCATTAAGAGTTTGTGGTTGGTAGAAAAGCGCCTGAGTGATGCTTCTCCTCCATAGTAGGCGACAGAAGAAACAAGATTTGAAAGGAAGCATCTTGGACCGTCTTACAACTATTTGTTCCAAAGCTCATTGGAGCTATGTATGTAAATGTATGTATCCTTGTATTATTGTAACTTGTGAAGTTATTGTAATGAAATGGAATCTTTATTGTAATTTGATATGACATCTTGCTCATATATTCTCAATAAAGAAATAATTTTTTTTATTGCAATAGATAGTTACATAATTTATTTACTCACAATGTGTAAATTAGAAAATTTTACTTCGTTAAAGGGTTAGTATGTTACATGTGGTATCAGAGCTACTAGGTTCAACACTAAAACCTATGAGCTCATTATGCAACAATGCATAAACCTTATTAGTTCAGATAATGGTTGAAAAGTTCTTGTGCCACAACAACAATAGAAAAGAACATAGGGAAGTGAAATGGAAGATGAGAATTTCTATAAATTTATGTTAATATGGGACTAGTTAAGATTCATCCCTAGAGTAGGAACTCCTAAACCAACAACTTATGATATTACCTTTTATTGTGAAAGATTATGCAATCAGGTTATGTAGGAAGGTTAGGAAGAATAACCAGTATATACCTTTATCCTACTAGATAGCTAAGTGACTCTAATGGGATAGTAAGAAATGAGATAACCCCTTTATTAGAAGCATCCTATAGTTGTAAAGAGTCAAGAATTTTTGGATTTAGTGAAAAACTACGAATCTATGTGTGTGTAATGTCAGCATAAATTAGATTGAAGTAGAGAGTCAATGAAGGAGGCATCCGAAAGGATGGAGAACTCGTGACATTAATCTAATTCTTGTATAAAGGATAAGATCTTGCAAGAAAAGAGTTAATACCTAGGGAAAGAGAAAAGACCAGAATGGTCAGAAAGAAGTAATCAACGACGTGGGCAAGGTTCCACCAACCAAAATCAATGAGATTATTGGAGTTTTGAATAAGATATGAAAAAGAGACCAAACAACTTTGGTCTCTCTAAAGGTTAAAAGAGAATAAGATTTCAAGCATTGGAATAAAGTCACTTGAAAAGGTGATTATAGGAAAGAAACCTATAAAAATAAACCAAGTTGGCTAGACCAAAGGTTTGGATAATACATAGATTGGTTGGAGTATAAGATGAACTCACCAACACGTCTACAAAAATAAACATTTGTTTAGAGGTTCCAAAATGAAAATGAATACAATATGGCACTATATGTCAAAACAATAGAAGTTGCAAGGAAAACAATGTTCTAAGTTGAAAAGTACATCAACAAAAGAGGCTTGTGAGTATGGATATTCCTCCACCAAAAAGGATATTGGAAAGATAATTGGAATAATAGAGTGCCTCTTAACTTGATAAGTTATTGATTATTCATTAGATCTCCTATTGGATGTTCCAAAATACTGAAACTATGAGATAGAAAACAATGATAAATCTACTTTGGGAAAAATTATATTCAAGGTATGTCATTGAGGCAAGAAAATGGTAATAGAAAGTCAACAACAAGGAATGGAAAATCTTTACAAAGAAGCAAGTGTTGCTAAGAGTTCCACTTTGAGTGGATCAAAAGTTGTGGAAACACTAAGGGGGGAAGGAAGAGAGTGGAATGACTCAGATTAAGTACCCCACCCAACGAAAAACATAGATATGTTTTCAATTTGGAAGAACTAATGACTTCTTTGCAAGTCATGATTTCAATTAAGTCATACATTTTGTGTCTAAGAGAAAGGAAAAAGGTATTGGGATTTTTGGAGAAAGATAAATGGAAAGGTCAAGGATTATGACCTATTATCATCCCATACCTTATATTTATTTGATTGGAAGATGAAACGATAATATCATTAATTCCTTAGAAAAGGATAGGTAGATAATTTGATCATGATAGGGAAGATCATTGTCTATGGGATTGGCAAGGGAAGATATAGGTTATTCATGATCTTGGAAGAAAGATTTTAATTACTCCTATTACCTTATGGAAAATAACTATTGTTGATCTATTCTTAGATAGTTAGACTAAGTGTATAGTTTGAGATATATCAATGTCATGAAGCAACTTGGGATTATTATCTAACTATGATAGAAAACCTTGGGGACGATAAGGTTTAGCTAATAAGCCATAGGGGTATGTGTAGGATCATGATGGGCCAAAAAGTGGCGATATGATGGGTATTTGTAGGGTATGTGGCTGACGACTTTTTTTTACCCAAAATTGATGAAACGAAAAGGGTTTTTAAAGGAGATTCTCAGCTTTCCACCAATATAAATTATGTTTTTCTTTGAATTTATTAATAATTATTATTCATTTTCTATTTGAATTATGACTAAAGTCCTGATTGATAGGCTGATTGAAAAACATCTATAGCTTTCAAATGGTATCACATTGTTTGAATCCAAAACATGTCACATTCTATAGGATTAAAAAAAATGAATTTCATGAAGTTTTGACCAAGTTACTATGGTCGACATACGAGTTTTTATATTTTTAAAAAATTGTAAAAAAAAATCAATTAATTCTTTAATTGGAAAAAAATTACAAAAAAATTATGCATCACATCTAGACATGAGTCCTCTACTTATATCTAAAATCTTATAAAAAAATATTATCATTTTATTGTGGTTAGGGTGGTCAGATAAACACCTACTTATTTTTTCCTGAAATTTAATTACTACTGCATTGAAATTTCAAATTTTCACCAAATAGATTTTTTAAAATAAACCTAGTAGTTTAGAAACTACATTCAATTTTCTACAGATTCTATTCTTACACATTTTTTAAATAATATAGATAACTTATTCAAATTTTTATGGCAAGTTGCCTAACTCTGATTTTTTTGAATATTTTGCCACTTAAGGGCCTGATTTTTCCATGATGATCCTGCACATACTTGTGATCCCATAATAGTGTTTTACAAATTTTGGCCAAACTAGACACTAAAATAATTTTTTAAAACTAAATCTTCACTTTCGAGCACTTATAGCAGCTAAACCGTGAGGAATTTAAAGATGATGCAAACTAAAGTTTCGTGAAATTTTGTCTATAGATTCTAAATATATTTTTTTCAAAATTTTTGGAATCAGATTGCACTTCTTTTTCCATTTCCCTCGAAAACTAATTTTTTCCATAAAACAACATTTTTAAAAAGTGACGCTCACCATATAACGGATAACTTTTTTTCCATGAAGGATAAAATTCTAATTCTTTCAAATTTAGATTTTAACTCTGATATCTAGTGCTTCCACTTGGTTATATATTTTTTGTTGAATATTTTTTCTTTAATCAAGTCTCAAAGTCAAACCAATTACAATTCAAACATAGCACGATCGATAACGCGTAACTTTTTTTGTATGTATTGAAATTCAATTTTTCTTTCTTTATTGGATCAAGGACTTCAATATCTAGTGCACTCATATTTTTCAAAAAAAAAAAATGATAATCTTCTATTTTTCCACATGTGTAAAACAAAGAGCTCGATTTTCAATGAAAAACCTACATTCACAAGAAATAAAAAATAAATATAATAATAAAATTTAATTTAATTATAATTATAATTTTTTGGAAGCTTATAATAAGGACTACATTCTTACAAAAAATAAATTTTAAATGAATTCATTTGATCCCCCAAATGGTAAATCAAAAGTGGTTTTTAATCAGCATTTTGATAGGTGTAAAGGAGACTCAATTATAGGTATGGTTTAAAACTAATGGGGTTCTATCCAAGGGGGCTTGGTATAAGGTGGCTTGATCAAACCCTCTTCAATTAGAATCCTTTAAATGAAACTTTTCAAGGCTTAAATTATTATATTTTTTAAAAATATGTGATTTCAACAAAAATCAGGATCTCCCAAAAAGTGTAAACCACTATTATGGCAGCACCTACCCATAAATAAGGTATGTAAGATACAATGTGATGTTATGAGAACCACATCAAAATATATGTATTATAATGATTATTCAATCATACTTGAATGAAACCCTAGGTTTAGAATAACCTATATGGGATGAGAAGTTCATTTTATTAAGAGAGAAATCTTAGGTTAAGTTTTTAAACCTATTGAGTTGGGTTATGTACTAGACTACTCATTGACACTAATAGTTTTGGAATAACTTACTTACTTGATTCATGCATTGGTCTTGATTGGAACATATAGGGGTAGAGTAAACTATAACATCAGACTAGTCATTGAATGAGGACTCTATCCTAAGAATTGGAGGGGAATATTGAGATTGACATTCACCTATGGGAATGTGTAAATCACTTGAGCTTAGGAAATTCTATATGATTGGAAACATAGGGGGGATGCCTAGTGAGTTAAAGTAGCTACTTGATTAATTACTGTACACTCTTGAAATGAAGTCATATTGTAGGAACGACTCCACTTTGAATGGATCTTTTATTAAAAAGGGATACACTCTTAAAAGGGAAGCATCTATTGTTATGTCATGACATCATATAATTTTCATTTAGCATGAAATATTGGAAATTTTACTAAGTAGAACATCAAGGTTGTTACATGTGCTCAACTAGGATATAATGAAGTTAGGGCTCTCCTATATGATTAAGTGAATTCACGGAGCTAACAAGAAATGTTCATGCTTGGTAATTAGGTAAAAAATTAAATTTGATATCTTTTAGGGACCAACATGTTTGAACGAGGATTAATACTCAAAATTAGTACCAATTTTTATTGGGAAAATTAGATTGAGTTGAAATATGGATTACATCTTGAAAGTAATCCAAGGACAAAAGAAATCCACAATATGAATGTCATAAGGTAAATAGGGTTTATGTCTAAAAAACTTATAACCATTATTACATGGGAATTAAAGATGGCTTGAGATCGTAAATAAGTTTTCACTTAGTCAAATAATAGACTATTATTTAATATAAAAAAAACCTATGTACCCAAAATTTTGGAAAATTCAAGAATGAAATGAGGAAATTAATGTGAGAGTTAGGACATTGGAACAACAAAGTGAATTGTCGGATGAGAAACCACTATAACCTAGGAAAATATAGAGTAAGAGGTTGCACATAATGTGGCAAGATAATGTCTAGTATGGTAGGAAATGAAGACTGGATGTCATCATCGGTAGGACATGTATACTCTTTTGAGATTCTAGAGGGAAAATGGTAGAACACAAGAAAAATCAATCTATCTATGTCAGTAAAATTGACATAATGTTCTAGTGGACACACTCACCAAAGTAACCAACACTATTTGGAAACTTGATCTTATAAGATTTTGGTCCTAAATAATATATTGTGGGAAGTAGTTGCTTAGTATTCCTGAGAAGGTTATCTCAATTATGAATGAGGAAATAATGATAGGGCTATAGTGTAAACCATAATCATACTTTGAAACATTCAGTTGAATGAATATGCAATATATTATTATATCCAAATAGGCAAAAATGGTAGACTAAATCTTGAATGTTTATAAACTTCTAACATTGAGATTTGGACCATTATATGGAAGGAAAGGTTGGAAACTCTATTAAGCTGAAATAGGCTTAGAAATAGGGTAAATCATAGACTTGATAGAATGTCAAAAAGGAGTAATAGATCGAAGAGATCAATGAAATGTTTTCGATACAAAGCTTAAACATGAAGCAATGTTAGAATTTGACAAGTGTTCAAGAGCAATGTTATGTTCAAGATGGAAAAGTAATCAAGAACAAGTACTTTATGGTAAGGAAATGGATGTGTAAGTGATGAATGAACTTGGTTTATGAGTTGTCTAAAAGTGTAAATACCAAAGGGGAAGGATGGAACCCATGATGTAGTGTACAATACATCGCTATTCCTTTTCTATTTGGATTATACTAAGGATAAATTCATGGGCCAATGATTTCTCATCACTATGCTTTAGATGTCATGTATAGTTACTATTGTATAATTTAGGATGTGTATATATGATAATGTAATAAAGCTCTTTGGGAGATTAAGTATGCATGAGGCATACAAGATTTTCGTAAGCAATAGTGAGGGCACTCGAAGCAAGGTCCAAGAAGGGAAAGGTTGCAAGGAGAGATGCTACATAGGATGAATGTTTTAAAAATATTATGTATTTTGAGAATGGTAAGTAAAACATTATTTGACTTTAACTGTATGTTAAAGAGATATAGATCATTGGGGACAATGATTTACAAGAGGGAAGTATGTTACACCACAATTGTGTAATTACTAATTACTATTACTAGGTAGGGTAAAATGTGATTGTAATGTGAATTCTAGAGTTGAATAAATTGTGCTCATACCATGTTATCAATGTGAATTTTATCTCATTGCATGTTATCTCAGTTGATGTTATTTCATGGGGAAATACTGCATATATGTGTATAGATGGTTATTGAATTATTATTATAACTTAAGAGATGTTTATGTATATTACATATGTTGTGAACAATTGATTGTCGTAGGCATGTGTTAATGGTTGCAAGTAAATGTTCATTCCTCCAGGTGGAGGGGAAGTATCACTTGGGAGAAGATCTTGGTCCTTTAACTGGTAATGTAAATTATTTGAGCATACACACACCATAGTAGTTTGGTTGAGTCTAGACATAGAAGTGGGAAGTAGGTAAGTCATCCCTAGTTTAAAATATTTGTATTAGTAAAGGTCTTGTTTACTATTGAGTGCATTATTGGGTGATGTTTATCTATTTGAACTTTTGAAACCTTCCTTATGTTACTGTATTTGTTTGTGTGGTTGAGTGAGTTTTTGGATATATACATACATGTATATATATGCATATTTCAGTGTACATGTATGATGGATATAGTGGGATGTCCATACAAGTATGATGAAATACATATAGATATGTATATATGTATATAATGATTATTATGATGCTTTAGTCATGTGATCATAATTGTTCGATTGTCAAATGGATTACATGGCTTCATTGATTTGAACAATATGATTATATATGTGATTGGATATATGCACACACACACACAAAAATGCATGCACAAACACACACAAACACATATATATGCACACATAAGCATTAAACACTAATATAGAGGAGTGTTAATATGTTTTTATATATATATATATGTATGTATGTATGTATTTAATATATTATTATTATTATTATTTGATGTTTGCTTGTTCGTATTCATTCATATATCAAATGAATCATTTGACTATCACGTTGTCATTGAATATATATATATATATACACACACACATGTACATGCGTAAGCATTAATGCTTATTCAAGAAGTGTATATATATGTATGTATGTATACATGCATAATGTTCAATGGGAATGATAACTTCAATGTATACAATCAATTATCGAATAATGCTTTGAAAATATAATATATATATGTTTGTAAATATAAACGTGTCTATATATTATATTATATATATAGTATATATAATGTATGGATATGTCCATATTACTTGATGTATATATGCTTTCGTAAATAGTTTATATATACATGCTTTATTGGCATATACTAAATATGGATACATATATGTTATGTATAAATATATATTTAAATACTATGTCTAGTTTTTAAGCCATTTATCATAGAGAACGATTGTGTGAGTATATATTACTATGGTAAAAGAAAACATATATATTTATATAGTGGATACTTATGCATGCCACAACCTTAGAAAAATATGATGATATGCTTATGAAGTTTCATATTCAAATGAGTTTAGGCAACTTACAATGAAAAGAGAGCTACATGCTTTTGGAAGGTAAAACCAAGTACCTGTACAACTTAGGTTATAAGTGCAACATGTTGAGTATGTAATTATTCCTACAACATAATCCTTGAGATGCACCTTGAATAGAGTTAAGTAGTATATGAAGTAAGAAGTTTAGTTGCTGCACTAAGAAGAGTATAATTGAATGAGAATTTGATTGTCTCTTATTCAATAGAAGTTGATTTATGAAGGCTATTATATTCATCAATGACTATGAGGTTGGAAGTCAATTTGGAAATGCATACGACTATGTAGTGAAGCTGAGTTCCACTCACCATGTCACATATGTGAAAAAAATATGAATGCATTTTAAGCTGTTGTCTACCATCAATGCAAGCTTAGACTTGGTCAATGTTGTGATAAAGAGATATTTTGACTTTTTCCAACATCTTTAAATGTTCAAATTGACTCATTCCTTAAATTCATTTGATGAGTGCTAAGTGTTACAAATTTAATGCTGACTATTTCTCTTCATAAGAAACTGTGTCAACTTGATAAAGGAATAGAGGCGTTGGCACCACCTCTTGAAATGATTTTCTGTAGATTTCTTTGCTAGAGTATAATTCAAATTTTCCATGTGCATTATGAATAAGTCTTTGGATTGTTGTCAAAGATGCAAGTTGATCTATAGGAGGTTTTGTTGAGTCTAAGATTATTTGATCGCCACCTTATTGTTGAGTTCCATGTGTTGTTTTGCATGAAGTTCACTATCATTTTACATGCCTAAACTGTAGGCCATAAGGTTGCTAGATTTCTCTATAAATAGCTGACCCATTTCATTAGTGAGGATGCATTCTCTACAGCCAATGAGCACGTGGTTCGGTGGTCAAGTCGCCTAGTTGTACTAACGGCCACCAGGGTTCAAATCTTCGCTGGGCCAAAGTGCTCGCAGGCCTTGTGCCTTCGCTGGGCTGTTGTGCTCGTGGGTTTGGTTGTTTCTTTTGGTTTCTTGTATTCGGTTCATAGCTCCGGTCAAAAGCGTTTACCCCTAATAATATAGGTACATTACACTTTAAAAAAAAAAGGATGCATTCTCTACAAGAGATTGTACATCTTTTGCAATTCATAATTCTATATTTTCCCAGCCATACTTTGCTTTGCATTGAGAGAGATAGAAAGTGAGTTTTACTTACTTTGTGAGGGAGAGACATTTGAGAGGAGTAAGCTATTAACTTGAGAGAGAGAATTCAGTTGTGATATTCTTGAGAAGTTGATTTCAAGCTAATTACTGCTGGGAGAGGGTTGCATTGATTTTTTTAGCTGGATAAGCGATAATAGGCATGAGGATCTCTTCTTCTTTATTATTTTACTTTGAATGATGTGTCTTGCATGCATGGTTGAGATGTCTTTTCTAGTATATGTATTAGAGAATTTAGATTATTTTGAAAAGGAAGCTGAAGCTATTAAGCTATTTTCATATTGTGTTTCTAAGTACTCCATAGTAGGAGATGGGTTTTTATCATAGGTATTATATACTAGGTATGATTGAACATGAAAAGCACATATGGTGTATTTAGCTAAGTTATTGATTTAACTAGGGAAGCTTGTGTTTACTCGTAGGATAGATAGTCCAATATGGGAGGGAGGCTAAGTACTTACTTGTAAGTAGGGTTATCCAAGTTTATAGGTTATCTTTGGAATGAAGGATTATCCATTGAAGGAAATACCTAGCTTGATTATTTACTAGTTTAGTAGGTTTATTCCAAGTAGATTATTATGGTGATAGGTTATCTAGGATGATGGACTATCCATTGAAGTAAATACCTATGTCTAGCTCAAGATAGCCTTAAATCAAATCAGCTCTAAGTAGTGTATGTGATAGATGACCCTTGGTACAACATACTGAATGAAACACTTTGGAAAAAATTGTGTGATGACCTTTGGCTCCACTATCAGTTCATCGTGATCTAGTATTACATGCTAGAAAGAGATTGTGGGATTACAAGTTCTAGTTATACAGGTCACAACACTATGCTCAATTGGTTGTCGTTATCGATTACTCTACCAATCTCTTCGTTGAAGGGAAGGGCCATCTATCGAATGATAGATGTGTGGGGCACCGCATTAAGATTCCATGGTTGGTGGAAAAGTTCCTTAGTGATGCTTCTCCTCCATAGTAGGTGACAGAAGAACCGAGATTTGAAAGGAAGGATCCTGGACTGTCTTACAACTATTTGTTCCAAAGCTCATTAGAGCTATGCATGCAAATGTATGTATTCTTGTATTATTGTAACTTGTGAAGTTATTGTAATGAAATAGAATCTTATTACATAATTTGATATGGCATCTTGCTCATATAATCTCAATAAAGAAATATTTTTTTTATTGCAATGGATAGTTACATAATTTATTTACTCACAAGGTGTAATTAGAAATTTTTACTTCGTAAAAGGGTTAGTATGTTACATAACTAGGCCAATGATGTAAATTACTATTTGTAGTTTAGGAGATTATTCCTTTTTCACACTTAATTTGGGAATAATTAATATTAAAATGGGCCTAATGTTTCCTTGATTTAGTGTTATAATGTATTTTACACATTAACATTAAGTTTAGGGCCCTTTTAAACCAAATGGACCTAATTGTGGCTTATTTAGGGTGTTGAAAAGTGTATCCTTACACTTTCACACTAATCTAGGGATTTATTAATTAATTTGGCTTCTTTATGGTATAAATAGTCCTATTTTGCATCCACAAGCCTAATTAAATGCATTTTCTATGGATAATCATGACACTCAACAAATAGAAAATTATAATCAAAAGTTTGTGGTCATATGTTCCAGATCTAGGGATCTGGGACTCATACGCCACCTTAGGCATATAAGTCCCACCTAGGTCTTGGGACCTAATTTCAAATTTCACATTAAACAAGACATTTCTTGGATTTTGTGTCCTATGTTTAAGACATTGGGACTCATACGCCCCAACTGGCATATGAGTCCCACTTTAACTAGGACCTAATTTAAATCAAATTCTTAGAAGGATTTTATTATCCTAGATTTGATGTTGGCTTGTAGTGTTCTAATTTCAAGAAATTTGGCATAATCAAGTATAAATACAAGGCTATTTCACTTTGTTTCACCTAGCAATTTTGAGTCAAGCACCCTAAGATTTCACAAGAGAATTGTAGAGAGTTCAAGAGTATTCAAAAAGGAATTCAAGAGAAAATCATCAAGAATTTGAAGCAACATTCAAGATTCAAGCATCATGTAAAGATTTAGTGCATTGAATGCATGTGGTTTTGAGCTAATATTGTGATGTATTGTTCAAGATCAATTCAAGTATTCAAAGGTAGTATCTTTCATCAAGAATCATGATCAAGATATACATCCATTAAGGCCACTTCATGCTTGTTTACAGATCTACAAGGTTTCAGACAAGGTTCTATTGTTTCATCTTATGTTTCATGTTTCATTTCACTCAGGCTTCATTTCTCATTATGGTTTGATTACCAAAATGGGGTGTGACCAAGGAAAACCCCCATTTCCTAACAAAATCAACATTTTTCTCCCTCTACATGTGTGATTGCAAGTCTAGGTGATTTGGAGCTTAAAGATCCTTTGAAGAAAAATTTGCAAGATTGAAGAAAGTTGTCAAAGTTGAGAAGTTGTCATCTTCACAGAAAGTCACCTACATGCTAGAATTCAAACTTTCAGACTCAAAAATTGGATGGGAGAGAAGCTACAGAAGATCACTAGAGTATACTAGAGTTTTGAACAAACCTTAATACTAGGAATAAATCACCACCTTGGGTGTATGAATCCTAGTATACCATTTTTCAGTCATTTCCTATAGATCCTAGTTTACTAGTTGCAGATTCCAAATTCAACTAGAAACCCTAAATTAAGACTAAATTTCCCAGTCTAGTGTATGAGTCATAGTTCACATCAAAAGTTATAATTTTGAGATTGCAGACCTTGTTTCAGGAATCTCCAGTCTTCTAGGTACTTCTTTGTTTATCTTTAATTTGTTATTCTGATTTCATGTTCATTTTCTAGTTCATATAGCTATAATTGCATATTGCATTCATTTCCTTCTTTCTAAGCATTTTCTTAGTGGTGAACCCCCTCTTTAATCATGCCTAAGGATACCTTGTAGCAATCTCCTTTCCTAATTAAATCGTTAGGTTGAGATCTCTAGGGTTTCGTTGAATGAACTAAGAGTGAAATAGGAGGGATCCCCCCTTTTGTGTGTTCCATCTCCTAAAAGGTTGAGAACTCTATTTCCTTTGGTTCATTTTTGGTGAACCTGCCCTTTAAAAACCTTATTTCTTATTTAGAGTGCATTTCAGTCATAGATCTATCTTACATTAACTTTTCATTAGATCTTGCCTTAGTTAATTTGCATTTAGGGCTTCTAAATCTTGCATTAGTGAAAAGTTCATATAGGTTGCATCTTAAACCATTCAATTTCATTAAAAATTTGTAATTAAACATAATCAAGACAAAATACAAGTTAGAAACCTTAAAATCAACTCAAAATTTGCTAAATTTGGTTTAAAACCCCTAATCAGGTCTCATTCACCCATCTAGGAAATTTAGTTCCTATACAGGTCTGTTTCCCAAAATTCTGAGTACTATTTTCTCTTTGATTTTCACTATCTAAAATTTTCAAAAACCCTAGGTGGGACTCATACACCCAACTAGGAAAATGCATCCTTCCAGGCCTACAAAAACCAACTTTTATGAGCTTTCTAGTGATTTTCTATACTTCCTAGGCTTGTTGGTAACCTACTATATTAGTGTGGAAATTTTCAAGAATTGGTGTTTCATGTATCTAGGTCAAACCATCCATTTAGAGTAGTCATTTAAAAAAAATCATTCCAAAACTCATTTCAGTAGTGAAAATCTTCAGATATCTAGGACATCAATTTAATTTTTTTAAGTATTGCATAAGTTGAATAGTTTACTTTTTCATGTTAGCATGTTTCCTTTTAAGAAATGTGGTTTTGATATGGTTAAGAATGGATTGCATAAATACAATATCCCATATTATAAGTTCCACTTAGAGTATAACAATGAGGTCATCATGAAACATGTTAGTCATCCTTCCACTACCTTTCCTAGTTATGAAAGCATCTTAGAGTAGGAGAAAGAAAACCATTGACACAATCCTTAATATCACATTGCCTATCACTCATTCAAACCCTACTATCTCTCCCATTTTTTAGGATGATATTATACAAGAAGATACAAGGATAGATAATCATGAAAACCATAATTTTTATTCTCCTAATATCTTTCCTACTAGTGATGAAGGTATCTTGGTGAAATAAGATGCAATAATTGAGAAACATGAAAGTCTTGATTGTCTCTCTCCTCCTCCCTCTTGGGAAGATATTATGACACAAGAAGATGATATCATTGAAAACTTCATTAACATTACTCTACCTAGTCTTCATTCATCTCCCAACACCTCCCCTACTTGTAAGAATGTTTCTATGAAAGAGGATACAATCATGAACAATCATGAAAAACTAGTTTGTGAAGAATATATGTTGGTGTTAAGAGATCCAATTATTGTGAGCTATGAAAATACTACCTCTCCTACTTGGGAAGACATTAGAGGAGATGGGGATGTAATTATAGATAACCATGATAATCACATTTTTTCTTCTCCTAATATCTTTCCTAGTTGTGAAGAAGATAGATTGGTGTTAGAAGATACATTTATTGAGAGTCATGAGAATCTTGTTCCTCCCCTAATGCTCCTACCATTTGGAAAGATCTATTTAAATGAAAAATTCCAATCAT
This sequence comes from Sequoia sempervirens, assembly GCA_007258455.2. Taxonomy (NCBI): domain Eukaryota; kingdom Viridiplantae; phylum Streptophyta; class Pinopsida; order Cupressales; family Cupressaceae; genus Sequoia; species Sequoia sempervirens. Next base: position 288,742,563 of record VDFB02000015.1, read on the forward strand.
TGATAAGAAAGAAAATCCAACCATTGATAACTCCCTTACTTGTGATGAATAAATTTTAGAACCAAACATTGAATGTCATGAACATCTAGCTTGTATCTCTCCTCAAAAATATCCTACTAGGGAAGGTATCATGGTGGAAGGAAATGAGAACATTGATGCATTTCATTCAAACAATGGTGATGTGACTTCCTTAGATGAAGATGAGGAAGTGACATTAGACTCCCCTTTACTAAAAGATCATGAAAATAAGGATACATCTTCTGAGGTTATGCAAATTAGACATCCCATGAAGTACTATCCTAAGCCTGAACTTATCCTTTATCCACCCTCACAACAACCACAAACTCAAAACAAATCCTCATCCTCAAACCACCTCAGAATAATATGCTGTAGTAGTCAAATTATAATACTATTTCTCATACATATAACACTAGAAACAACCCACAACAAAAAAAAACACCTTCGACATCCCTCCCATTACCTAATCCTATCTTTCCTAGTGCTCCTTGTTTTCCTCTACAAAGTGGAAATGAGTATGACCTTTTTGAACAACTTAAGAATACTCTTGCTAAGATATCCTTATGGGACCTTATTTGAGCCTCCCTTTATTATCATAACATGATTCAAAATGCCTTACAACAAGTTCCTACCCACTAATGTGCAATAAAATGATGTGGCAACCCAAATTCAAGTTATAACACCAAACAACTTAGACATTACTTTCCATCAAGATGAATTACCTCCACTAGAAGTACAAAAAAAATGAAGCTTTCATGATAATAGCTATCTTCAATAGGACTGGGATAAAGTGAACCCTTGTTGAGAATGGCTTATCCCTTAATGTGTGTAGTGTAACCCTTTTGGATAATCTTGGTGTGGATAAATCAAGAATTGAACCTGATTCCTTATTGATTTGAGGATTTGACAATGTAGGAAAACAACCGCTTGGTGTGATCACTTTTCCTATTATAGTTGGAAAGGCCACATTACAAACCCCAATCCATGTTATGCCTCATGATATTTCATATAATCTTCTTCTAGGCAGGCCATTGATTCATGCAATGAATGGGGTGCCTTCTACTCTTCATCACAAAATGAAGTATGTCTACAACAAAAAAGTGTATACAATCAAAGTCGACCCTAAACCAAATAGTTGTTTGAACATTGAGAAAGGAAAATCCTTTGAAAACACTAAAACCAACTACACAAGTGGAACTCGTGCAAGAGAAAGAAAAATAAAGGAATATTGAAGAAGTTACAAAGTTATTGGAAGACAATTGGGGTTCCTTATATTCCACACCTACATTCATGGGAGAATACAAGATCATAAACAAAGAATTTGAAAAGGAAAAAGAAAAAGTAGTAACGTCAATAAAAAAATTTGAAAGCATCCACTTCAACCACTTTAGAAGAAAAAACAAATTACACGAAAAACTTTGATGAAGCTGATTATGAACAACCACCAAATCTGAAAGAGATGAAAAAAAATTATGGAAAAGGTTATGAACTTATGAAACAACTTGGTTATAGTGGAAAAGGATGTGGTGCTAGAGAACAATGTATCCATGTCTCTATAGATCCTAACACACAAGAAATGACTAACAATCTTGGTTATTGTCCCTCAAAAGAAACAAACAAGCATTCACTCAATAGCAACACTATTACAAAAGACTCCCCTAAGCCAACTTTAAAATTAGTGCACCCTAAATTGATAGAAACTAGTGGTCTTGGTTATTGTATTTCAAAAGAAATGGAAGAAACAAAGAATTCTCTGCTTAACATTAATTTCATCACAAAAAGAACTCCTAGGACATGTCTTATTAATGATTGGAGTTTATTAGATTTTACACCCTCCATTCAAGGAGAGAACAAAATCTCACAATCTAAAGAGTCTTATGTAAGTATGACATCTTGTACTAAGCAAGAGATATCTTTTTCACAAAATAATAGAACATCCTCTACTATTGATCAAGAGGGTATCTTGTTGAGACTCCTCCAAGATTGTTTGATATCTCTCCCTCCAAGAACACAAAAGAATTTTTACTACAAGAGTTCATTTTGTGCATATCATAGAGTTCATTGTCATTCTACTAATGATTGTAAGGATTTAAGTGATAAAATTCAACATTTTAAGGAGTGTGGTGCTCTTCATTATGTTGAGGAACCTAATTCCTCTAATTGACATTGATTTTCACTCTAGCATGTTTCTCATCAATCATCTTGACTCATCCTTGTATTGCACTAAATGGGGGCATGGGGTTAGCTAGCCTTGTCCTCGTATGGAACTTGTCATTGTCTCTTTGGGCTAGTTGGCCACCTTCCATGTATATATAAGAGTAAGCTTGGGATGTGGATGACATGCCTTAATTTGGCTCACATGTGACATGATTTCTCTTTCTATGTTTAACATTACATTTTGGGGGAAACCCTTTATTCATGATTTATTTTTATTTAGGAGTATATGACTTGGCATAGGGATTTCCAAATAACCTCTCATGTCTTCTTCTACTTTAAAGTAGTTTCTCACAACAATGGTGTTAGCAACTAATTTAAAGTGGGGACATACATTGACACTCATGTTTCACTGTTTGCTTTTATTTCTTCTTGCAATGTGTCCTTTTCTTAGTGGTTTCATTAGGTTTGATTTCCTCCAAGAGCATGATATTTCTTTGATTTTTCCTCTCTTAGAGAATTTAGGCACAATGTTCCCTAAGAAGAGACTTTACATGAACTAAGCAAAGATCCATTTGAACAAAAACCTTTACTTACATTTTCATAAGCTTGAAGTTTCATTTTATGGGGCCCTATTGAAGTTATCAGAGGGATAGCTTTAGTATTGTTAGTGTGATGAGAAGCCTAAACATGGCCATGAATTTCTCATTGTATAGTGATAGGTTGATATAAAGGCATGATTTTCTCACTAAGCCACCCTTTTTGGATGTTCACCCAATGGAAAACTTGAATTTATGTTGCCTCATAGTGAGTGTGCATTTTGGACAAACAACTAAGGCTTGATCCACATCGTTTTGGAAAAATAGTCAAGGCTTGATCCACCCCTTTTTATTTTTTTTTATGTTTTGTTCTTTTTCTCTTTTCTTTCTTTAAGTTTTGACATTATATGTTTGTGTATCTTGATGCTACATATCATACACCTTGTGTGTGTCCCTTTGTTCTTATGTTGGTTTGATGTAAAAGCTTGGATCCTAGAGGATTGACCACTCCCTTGATCTTTGTCATTCTACACCATTCACATTGGTACACTTGGACCCCTCTTGAATGTCTACTTTAGTGTGAGTTTGAAGCAAGTTCCTCCTCTCACTAAAGTGGGGCTAAATGTAGTGTAGGAAAAAGTATCCATTTTTCACACTTAATTTGTGAATAATTAATATTAAAATGAGCCTAATGTTGCCTTGATTTAGTGTTGTAATGTGTTTTACACATTAACATTAAGTTTAGAACCCTTTTAAACTAAATGGACCTAATTGTGCCTTATTTAGGGTGTTGAAAAGTGTATCCTTACAATTTCACACTAATCTGGGAATTTATTAATTAATTTGGCTTCTTTATGCTCTAATTGGTCCTATTTTGCATCCACAAGCCTAATGAAATGCATTTTTCTATGGATAATCCTGACACAAAAAATGGAAAATCATAATCTAATGTTTGTGGTCATGTGTTCTAGATATAGGGATCTGAGACTCATATGCCACCTTGGGTGTATGTGTCCCGCCTAGGTCTTGGGACTTGATTCCAAATTTCACACTAAACAAGACACTTCTTGGAGTTTGTGTCTCATTTTTAAGACATTGGGAGTCATACACCTTGACTAGTGTATGAGTACTGCTTTAACCAGGACATAATTTAAATCAAATTCTTGGCAAGATTTTATTATCCTAGATCTGATGTTGGCTTGTAGTTTTGTAATTTTGGGAAATTTGGTATAAACAAGTATAAATACAAGACCATTTCACTTAGTTTCACCTAGAAATATTGAGTCGAGCATCCTAAGATTTCACAAGAGAATTGTAGAGAATTCAAGAGTATTCAAGAAGGCATTCAAGATCAAATCATCAAACATTTGGAGCAACATTCAAGATTCAAGCATCATGTCAAAGATTTAGTGCATCATGCATGTGGTTTTGAGCTAATGTTGTGATGTATTGTTCAAGATCAATTTAAGTATTCAAAGGCATTATCTTTCATCAAGAATCATGATCAAGATCTACAACCATTAAGGCCACTTCATGCTTGTTTTAGATCTACAAGGTTTCAAACAAGGTTCTATTGTTTCATCTTATGTTTCATGTTTCATTTCATTCATACTTCATTTCTCATTAAGGTTTGATTACCAAAACGGGGTTTGACCAAGGAAAACCCCCATTTCCTAACAAAATCAACATTTTTATCCTTCTACATGTGTGATTGCAGATCTAGGTGATTTGGAGCTTGAGGATCCTTTGAAGATAAGGTTGGAAGATTGAAGAATGTTGTCAAAGTTGTCTAGAAGTTCTCATCTTCATGGAAAGTCATCTACAAGCTAGAATTCAAAATTTCATACTTAGAGATCGAACAAGAGAGAAGCTACAAAAGATATCTATAGGATATTAGAGTTTCAAATAAATCCTAATACTGGGACTAAATCACCACCTTGGGCATATGAGTCCCAGTATATCATTTTTCGGTCATTTCTTGTAGATCTCAGTTTACCAGTTGTAGATTCTAGATTCAACCAGTCTGGTGTGAGTCCCATTTCACATCAAAAGTCATAATTTTGGGATTTTAGACCTTATTTCAGGTATCTCTAGTCTTCCAAGTACTTCTTTGTTTACTTCAGTTTGTTATTCTAATTTAAAGTTCATTTTGTAGGTCATATATAGCTAGATTTGCATATTACATTTGTGTTGTAGAAAAATGGCCCCTTGTCATTTTCATGGCCTTTTAGGTCTTGTTTCATGGTATTCGATATATTTTGCTCTGATTTTATGTTGTAACATGGCTTGAACATGCATATTTAGGTACTAAAATTCAAATAATGACATCTTGTGAAGGTGTTGTGAAGTGTTGTAAGACAATTCTACATTCTTCTAGACTCTATTTATTACAATTTACCTAAAAAATCACCTTTTCATCACTAAACAAGTCCTATTTTGAAGTTTTGTAAAGTATTGTAACAAGATTTCATGCTTTTCTAGGCACATATTCACTATTTATCCCTTTCTCATGCTTTATTTTACTCCTTTATGCCCTCATATTCTTTAATTAAGTGTATTTTTTAATGTTAACCCGACAAATAACATTAAATACAACTTAATTTTGGACACATATTTTCAAGTCCTAGGTGGGACCCATTCACCATGGGTGGCGAATGAGTCCCCCTTGGCTCCAAATTTAAAATTTTTAAATTTTCCTTTCGAGTTTTTATTCAAAATCACTTGATGTCGGCTTGTGATGAGGTATGAATGGGTTACTAAGGAACAAGTGTGTATAAATATGTGATTTTCACCTCATTTTACATCTCCTCACTCATTCAAACATTCCATCTCGCATTTCAAGCATTCAAGCATTCTACAACATCAATTCAAGCAATATTCAAGCAATTTGGAGCATCCATTGACATTACTTCAGATTTGCATCATCAAGGGTTTGGTAAGTTGACAACAATTTCATGTTATTAGTTTATCATTCTCTTTCATTTCATTGTTTCATTAAGCATTTGATTACCAAAAGTGGGGTTTGACCAAGAAAAACCCCTATTTTCTAACCCTCAACCATTTTCTCCCTATTGCATGTGTGTTTGTAGACCTAGGTATGCAAATTTAACAAGCTTTTTGGTGTTGAAGAATTGGTAAACAATTCAACTAGGTGCTTCAAGTCAACTCATTCATACTTCAAGCTTGGAGAAGGTTTTCTACCCTTTTCCTATAGAATTGACTTTGGTAACCTGACAATCAGAGATTTCCAAATTTGGTGTTGTAGAGTTGTCTCCTATTTTTTCAGAAATTTGGGAGAGGACTGATTCACCACTAGTGGCGAAGGATTCCCGCCTTAGGACTGAAAATATGATTTTTTTCAAATTTTGAATCATGACAATCATAAACCAGTTTCTCACAATTTTTCACCAGTAGGAGGACTAATTCACCACCCTGGGTGAATGAGTCCCACTGTGAAATTTTAGTGATTTAAGTTAGCATCCACAACATTCTAGATTCACCAAACATTATCCAGGTGCACTTTGTTCATCTCATTTCTTTTTGTTCTGCATTATTTCTTCATTTAGTTCATTGTTTGCATATCACAACGTGTTTTCAAACATAGTTTAAATCTTAGCTTTGCATTCAAATTCACACATATAAATCAATTAATTTGATTTAGTTTACTTCATTTAGCTTAGAAAACATTCCACATAACATAATTTGAATGAACTAGTTAGCATTTTTCGCCCTACATCTCTCCTTTTAGGTGAAAAGCCCTAGAAGAGTTAGAGAAGTCCTAGAGAGCCAAAAATCAATGGTTCAACATGCATTTCCTTTTTTCTAGGAATTTTCTTAGTGGTGAACTCCCTCTTTAATCACACCTAAGGATACCTTGTAGCAATCTCTTTTCCTAATTGAATCATTAGGTTGAGATCTCTAGGTTTTCCTTGAATGAACTAAGAGTGAAATAGGAGGGATCCCCCTTTTGTGTGTTTCATCTCCTAAAAGGTGGAACACCCTATTTCCTTTGATTCACTATTCTAATGCAAATAGAACAAACACAAAAAGTCATGGAAAATTTTGGAAAATTAAAATGGATAGAGCAGGACACTGTGCCCCTATGGTATGAATTTAGGGCTAATTTTAGAGGACCAATTCACCTAGTGCATAAGTGTCCTTGTAGAGGGATTTCAGATCTTTCTTCAGAGTCCTCTAGTGTTAGATTAGAGCTTTCCATTTTTTTCTACAAATTTATTGGATCATTGCCACATATTTTTGTAAGTGAGATTTTGTGAGTTATCAAGATGTAGAGTTTTGATTGCAACAATGAATACTTTCTCTTCAAACTTCCTCCAATCTCCTCCAAACCTAGAACCTAGACATTCAAAGCAAGATGAAGGTTTGCACCATTTAGGGGCTTTCCTTAGTCAAACCTTGTGTTAGTGTTTCCACTTCCACAATGGAAATATCAATGATTAATGGATAAATTATAAGAAGGAATGATGAATCCACAAAGTGTTGCAACTCACCACCCTTCAATGGATTCCTTGAAGGACTGAAGTCATAAGAATCTCTTCAAGCCTTGGATCTTTCTTGCCTAATTTTATTGAATTTCATGGAGACCTACAAAAGGGTTAGCCTTCACAAACAATGATAACATGAACATACATAAACTCACATATGATTTGACATGATGCTTGGATCTTGAATTGTTGCAATAAGTCTTTGAAATACTTCTCTCAAATGATCTTGATTTTCTCTTGATAATAATTGATGCTAGATTCTTTCACTTCTTGCTAGATAGATTTCAAATGATGCAATAACTAGGTATTTATATGCAATTATTCTAATTTACCACAAATTAAATCCCGATAGATGACTTTAGACACTTGAATTACAAATAATAAAGTGCCAACACCAACATATTTGAATTTGGAGCCAAAATAGGGGGACCATTTTTCCATGATGGAACCTATTTGCCATAGGGTGTATGTGTCCTAACCCTATTTTCTAGAAATTCAGGTGTTGGGGGCAAAATATGAGATAAATTCATTTGTTGATAATTATTAAAAATAGGTTATAGAATGCATAATTTAGTAAATTTTAGGTTCAATTAGGTCCAATAACTTAGGGGGAAGAAAAACATAGTGTGAAATTGTCAAGGATGACAATTTATGATGCTAAATTTAGCCCCCACTTTAGTGAGAGTATGGACTTATGCTCAGACTCACACTAAGGTGCAAAAAAATGTCAAGAGGGGTCAAGATGTACAAATTTTGAAGATATAGGATGACTAACAATCAAGGGGGGTGCATAAGTCCCCAGGATCCAAGATCTCCTAGAAAACTAACATAAGAATAAAGGAACACACATGAATGTAATGCAACAAGACAACATACACAAGCATACATGCAAATAACACAACACAACAAACTACACAATATACGACACAACATAACACAAACATAACATGATATGAACATAAACAAAAGTACAAAATACAAGGTTAGTACATAAATAAATTTGAGTCTCTAAGGAAAAGAGACCTCAGTCATAAAATGTCTCAAATTCCAAACATCATCCATTGGATAAATTTTAGGAAAAGGAACACCCAAGCATAAGGACTAGAAATTTGTGTTGTTCCAAATCACTCATGAGCTACATGGATCTATTGTCTAGCAAGCTGCATTATGCTAGGTGTTCATGTAATATGATGAGTTCCATAAGGCTAGAGAGGTACATTATGATATACACTCATGAAACACATAGCTCTACTATCAAGAAAGTTGCATTATGCCTTGCGGCCATGTTACTAACAAGGGGATTCCATAAGGCTAACAAGTTGCGTTATGCTAGATACTCATGAAACACATCTCTATTGTTAAACAAGTTTCATTATGCTCAGTGACCATGTTAATAACAAGGGGGTTTCACAAGGCTAGCAAGTTGTATTATGCTAGACACTCATGAAACACATAGCTCTACTATCAAGAAAGTTGCATTATGCTTGGCGGCCATGTTAATAAGGGTGCTCAAGTTCACGACCCAACAAGCTCTATTATGTTGAATACATGAACTATCTTACCAAAACATCACCTAAGAAGGTGCATAAACTCGCCTATGAAGGCATATAAAAAAATAACCTATGAAGGTGCAAAAATGATAAACTCACCTATGAAGGTGCAAAAATGGCAAACTCACCTTCGAAGGTACATAAATGTAATGTAGAAATAAAATTCACACTTAATTTGGGAATGAATAATTAATGATAAAATGAACCTAATTGTGCCTTATTTAGGGTGTTGTAAAGTGTATCCTAACACTTTGACACTAATATAGGGATTTACTAATTAATTGGGCTTATTTATGCCTTAATTGGTCCTATTTTACATCTACAAGCCTTATTAATTGCATCTTTACATGGATAATCTTGACACTTATCAAATAACCAATCATAATTCAATGTTTTGGGCCATGTGTTCCAAATTTGGTGATCTAGGACTCATGTTCCAACTTGGGCATATGAGTCCCACCTAGGTCTTGTGACCCGATTTCAAGTTTCACATTAAATAGAACCTATCTTAAAGTTTGTATCCTAGTTTTGAGTCATTGGGACTCATATGCCACCTTGGGAATATGAGTCCCACTCTAGTTAGGACCTATTTTAAAATTCAAATTCTTGGTGAGATTTTATTCTCCTAGATCTAATGTTTGCTTGTAGTGTTGCAATTTTGGAAAAAAAATGGCATAAATAAGTATAAATACAAGGTTATTTCATATATTTTATCCTAGAAATTTTCATAAGCAAGTGTGATCTAAGTTTTCAAGACTTCTAGCAATTCAAGAGCATTCAAGAGTGATCATCAAGCATTTTGGAGCTATATTCAAGTTTCAAGCATCATGTCAAAGTCATCATGCATCATGTTTGTTTTTGAGCTAACATTTGTGATGTAGATTCTTATGATTCAAGCAAGCACTCAAGTCAAGATCTACAACATACAAGAAAGAATCAAGATCTACATTCATGCTATCCATTGTATACAAGATTGCAACCTTTATTCCAAGGGTTTGGTAAGTTGCAACATTGCATATTTGTTCATTCATCATACCTTCATTCTATTTGATTTCATTTCAGGGTTTGATTACCAAAATGAGGCTTGACCAAGGAAAACCCCTATCCACTTAAAAAACAACATTTTTCCCTCTCTTTGATGTGTGATTTGTAGATCTAGATTGAAGATCCATTAAAGAGTAAGATTGGATAAAAAATTTCAAGCTGTCAAAGTTGTCATCTACATTGCACGATCATGAAAAAGCCACCTACATAGCATAATTTTGCGTTTCGGACTTGGAGATTTGATAGGAGAGAAGCTACAGGAGACCACTAGAGGATATCATAGTTTTAGATCAACCCTGATATTGGGAATAAATCATCACTTGTGGTGCATGAGTCCCAATATACCAGTTTTAGGCATTTCCTATAGATTCTAGTTTAGTAGTTCTAGATTCCATATTCAGCCTAAAACCCTAAACTGGGACTAAATTTCCCCTACTAGCATATGAGTCCCAGTGTGCTTAAGAAGTTATATTTTTAGGATTTCGGACCTTGTTTCATTCCTCTTCAGCTTTCTAGGTCCACCTTTATTTATATCTATTGTGCACTTTTTGCACACACACCCCATCGGAGGTAGGGACCCTCTTTTATTTGCTTTCATTTTTTATTTTTCTCTAGGTTTGACCTTTTCCCCTTAAGGGATAGGTCCCTATGATTTTTGGGTTCACTTCACCAAGTTGAATTAATTATCTATTTGCATTTTAGGTGCCTTTGCTTGCAACATTTTGATTTCAAGTAATGCCTTGAACTTCAGCCTTCCATGCAAATTTGATTGTGGCCTTGAATCATGCAAGTTAGGGGAAGTTTTAGAGAATCCGTCTCCTTACAGATTTTTTGAGGTGTTTGTATTTTGGAGAATTTTCCCCCTCATGGATTCCCTAAAGGTCCATCCTTTCAGAGAATCTGACCCCTACCAAATTTTTTGAATCTGTCTCCTAGTCATATTTTTGAGCTTTGAGGGGTCATGTCATTGCATTTATGGCTTGTCAATTGCCACTTTGGGATGCATTCAATGCTATTTGAGAATGTGATTTAAGGATTTTTTCATTTCATTTTCATTATTCATTTGTGAGTTTGAAGAATTCTTTGCATTCCTCGACATTTGGTGTTGACGAATTGTGTGGTGATATTAGGGTTTTCTTCATTGACCATCGACTCAACTTTCAAGTGTATTAGACTCATTGGCCTTTCTCTCTCCATTTGACAGGTAAGATCTTTGAAAATCCCTCATGATTTAGACTTGATTCTATAATTATTTTAAGGATTTGATGATACATTCATTCATTGTTTGTTTCTTCATCATCAGTCAGTCTTGGAGGGTGTTATTTGCATTGGTTTGTTTGATCGTGCTTGATTTTTTGGATATTAGTGATGAATAATTGACATTTATGAGGCCCTTTGAGATCTCTGGTCATTTATTTGAATTTACATGAGTTAGGGAATCTTTTCCCATTGTGAGGGTTTCTCTTTTCGAGTTTGCTGATGATGGCAAGTTAGGGCACACAAATTTTATGTGAACTAGGATTTGAATCCAAAGTCTTTGAATGTGATTGAGCTAAGGTTAAGATTAATTCACCATGGTGGATATGATTGATATTTAGCAAGCCCTAGTTGCATCCATCTTTTCCCTAATTCTGGCTTTGGAGGATTTGATAACGATGAAAGCACTTTCTGATGGGTTGAAGTTGAGTCTGTTTTACATTATAAAACTTGTGATTGAATTTTGGCCCATAATTGCATCTAAATCATGAGTTTAAATCAAGAAATAGGAAAATGTACATGGTTGATTTTCTGAATTCAAAGAGATAATGATGAATCAAGAACTTCACAGAATTTGTGTGCTCATGGATTTTTTGAACTTTACTTCTTTCAGAAAATCCTCCTATGGGCATATTTTCTGAGCCCACCAAGGTATTAGGATCCTGAAGTCATATGAAATTTGATTAAGGCTTGAACTCAACCTTAGAAAAAATTTAGGAATGATTGCATGAAGCTTATATGACCTTAGAGGTTTGATCTTAGTTGAAACTTGTTACTTCAAAATTTTTGGCATGCTTCGGATTCTCCGAGCATCCAGAAATTTGGAAAATCTACCTGCCCTTGGATTCTTTAAATCCTTCAAGGCCCGAAAATCCCAAACCATTGTTTGATGAGAATGGATGCTTGAATATGATCTTGTTAAATTGGTTTCTTTGTAAAATACACCCCCTTGAGTATTCTCCAAGTGTCAAGACTTTCTAAGAATCTACCTAGGGGTGGATTCCTCGAAATCCATTAGAATCCAAAATCCTCGAAGGAGTGAAAATCTTGAAGTTATGTGATGCTTTATTCTAAGGTTTTTTAAGGTTTCCATGATGATTTGAAGGTTAATTATGTAATGTTTACATATATTCTCATGGTTATCTTGATGATATGTTTGGATTAAATACTTGATTATGCTTAATATCAAGGTAATTGTTGTTTCTTTCCAACAGATGTAGGCAGAGTCAAGTCAAGCAAAGGGATCTAGGGCAAAGACATTTGAATCTAGTCCAAAGGAGCCTCAAAGCAAAGATGAAAGGATGAAGTATGACTTCAAGGGTATTTGGCATGAATCCAAGATTCTTTCAACATGGATTAAGATCAGTGATACCAACATGGGACATGTAGATTATGATGATTTTAAGAAGATGATGTTTGGGAATGCACCTTCCCAGCTTGCTCAGATCATCACCCATATAGGATTGGCTAAAGCTGTAGGATTTCCACCCACATTACAGTATCTAGAGTTAGTCTTGGAGTGTGGTAAGCACTATGATTCAGATAAAAGGGTGATTGTTGGTCCTCAAGGGAGGATTATGGCCAATTTGATTGAAGAATCAATTGCAGAGACCTTTAACATTGGGTCACATCATAAGTTGGTGAGGATTAATATAAAGGAGGGAGAATAATTTTATGTAAAGGATCCTAATAAGGCTTTGGATATGATGAATAGTAATTGGATTGCTAAGCCAAAATCACACTACTCAAAGTTACCCAAGAAATTGTGCAGGAGTGATTCCAAATTGGAATACAATGATATGATCACCCTCTTGGGAAAAATAATGGGATTAGAGGACACCTTCATATTCAATAATTGGATGTTTTACATTATTTCACAAATTTTGAAGGGAACTCATTATCATTGCATAGGCATCTTAAGTGACAACCTAGAATTACAATTGAGGAATGTGCAAGATAAAAAAACAATTCATCATGACCTCCTACCTTGTATATATGTTTTCTAGGAAGAATAAGTACGAGGGTCTGAGTTTCAAGGGAGTACTTGTCCAAGATAGGATATGTGATTTTTTCCCTCAACTTCAATTTAACACTTCTAATTATAGGAGGGTAAATGATGCATTTTTCATGTATATGATCAGATTTCTACAAGATGCACTACATATAAAGATTTTAGCAAATGCCATGGAGTTGATAAGGAAATATGGTCAGTGGTTTATTTAGTTTCCAAAATTTTCTTACATTAGAGCTCAAGGATCACCAGCAGTACCCATTAGATCGCCAAGGTATCCAAAAAATAAGTTCATCTTGCTAGAAGTGACCAAGAAACTGGTGGTCTTTGATATAGTGGTAAAAGATATGCATAAAATAGGACTTGGAGCTAAATTTACACTAAGCATTGGAGTCATGGAAGCCTTCCCCTCTATCCAAAGTGCCTATTATTCTGAGAAGGAGATGGTGCAGTTCCACTTATACTCACATACAAACAAAAAAAAGTTTGATCCCAATGGAATTGCTCAAAAGCAAGCAAGTAGAGAATACAGACACAAAATTCACATAGAATATTATTGTGCCAATTGTAGAGATGAATTTGAAGTGATCAAGAGAAAATGTTCCAAGTTATCCTTGAGAATGATTAGATTGCACAAGATAGCCAATGTCCCTGATCAAGTATATGATGAAGAGGACCTTCTATAGCATCATGATTATGAGAAATATAAGGATAAACCACTGCCAACTATCAATTCATATGAGGAAGAAGTATTTGACTTGAATGTGCTCAATTGTCTTATGTTGAAATATTCCAAGTTATGGGTAAAACATACGATTATAGATTTAGAGGCAACAAGAAATGTTTTTACTTATGATCTCATGAGTGACTTGGAGTCTCATTCAGAAGAAGAAGAAGAAACAACTAAAGATGATACAACTGATCCCCATTTAGAAGAGGATGTAGATGAAACAAAATTCCTCATTAGGAGAAGGACCAGAAGCCAAGATAAGGGTAAAGAAAAGAGAAAACCAATTGCAAAGGCAAGGAAACCCTCAATAGAATAAATTGAAGAAGGTACTAAAGGAGCTTGACCTTCTAAGAAGAGAAGGATTATTACCGAGGGTTAGAGAATAGACAAGTTGAAGAAGGCCAAGGTTGTTGAGGAGGAAACCACTCATACCAAAGTGGTTGATGTTGAAAGCTCAAGAGAGAAACAACAAGTATATGTGAGGAGAAGTTCTCCCAAATAGAAGGCAGCTCCTACAGAGCACATGAATAAGGAGCAAAGGGTGGACACTAAAGAGTCACCTACTAATGATCTTTCAGAAAAATGAAGAGAGAAGCTCCAAGAAATAATTCTCCCTTTTCATCTCTAGTTCACAATGTCCAAACTGATGAAGATATTGCTAATGAAGAGGGTAATGTTTCTAGTGAACCCAGGCAACAAGTTAAAGATAATAGAGTAACCATCTGCCCCAAAATGGCTAGAGAAGAGACTAAAATAGAAGGTTATCATTGTGGAGGATGAAACTCCAAATTGGGACAAGTTTTTGGAAAGTTGGGGACAACCCAAAGAAAGGAAAAGGGCTAGGATAGTTTCCTAGTTTACAAGAGATGAGTTCAATAATAGGGTTTTTCATGTTGCTACACCTGCTAAAAATAAGTACAAAGATGAAGTTATGCCCTCAGACTATAAGTTGAAAACAATTAACCTATGTCCTACTACAAAGGAACAAGAGAAGGAATAATTTCAAGAATCAACATAGGCAATCCTTAGAAGGCTAGATAAGGAAAGCAAAGAAAAAGAAGAATTGCAAAAAAAACTAAGGGAAGTGCATAAGTATGTTCAACATTTGGTGAAACCATTGCAGGCATAGAGTAGTGAAGGATCTACATTTTTGGAGGGCTTGTTATTAAAGGATGCAGTGTTAGAAATATAGAGGATGAAATCTTCTATGAAGGAAACTCAGGAATGGTTACAAAGTGTAATTCAAAGAGGAGATGACATGATTGAAAAGGGATTGCAAATGAATGAAAAGGAATCATCCCTCTCTGAGTACATGGCACAATTTCTTACTAAGTGTCAAGATCTAGATGAAACTATCATTAGAGAACTAGAGAAGGTATTTGAGGTGCCTACAGATGTATTGATCAAGGAGGGTGTTCTCATAGTAGAAAATAATAGTAGAGCCATGGATTGGATAGAGGCCTTGAATTTTAGGAATGATCTTAAGATGAAAGCACTGAAGAAGATATCCAAAGCCTAGATCAACATGAAAGAAATTTCAGATAGCTACAACACCTTTTTGGAAATTTTTACTGGGATAAGGAAATTTGGAAGGAATAATTTAAATGTCAAGTAGTTGCAAAAATGGTGGCATGGGGTTTACTCTCCATGTGATAGTGGACCTATTATAAAAGACCAACTTGAAGATGCACTGCAATCCATATTTCCAGCTTGGATAGATATTAAGGGCTTTATGGTGATTGGGAGAAAACCTTGGCCAAATATGGAGGAGAATTAAATACAACTAAAACAAGAATTCAGTTAATACCAATCCCATCATGTGCAAGCCAACCTAAATGTTGTACTTTCCAAAGTTCAAAAAATTTCTAGAAGGAAAGAAGAAGATAAGGACAAAGGGGATGAATCAACTTGATCACTTTGAGGAATGTGTCATCTACATCAAGCTCACCTAGGATACAAGTCGGTCACCTTGAATTCTATGCTATGCAATGTATTTAATTGTAAAGTTGCCTTTTGGGGCCGACCTCATATTATTTTATTGTAAATTTGAATTAGGGAATTTTAAAAAAAAAGAGTGTTAGGTCTGACCTAATTGTAAAACCCTAATTCATATCTTTCTTAGGCCAACCTGACTTGAGAATTTCTATAAATTGAGGTATCCTCCTCATTTTTAAGGCTAATAGTGGATAGCTGATAGTTGATAGTGAGTAGTACATAGTTAATAGTTGTTGAGTTGATACATTCTGAGGAACTTGAATTGTTGCAATTTTCTGGTGAAGTGAATACAAGTGAAGACATTATTCTTTGGTGTTCTTCTTTGTGTTGTTTCATTTGTGCATGGTTCTTGTGACTCTAATAAATTATCTTTGAGTAAGTCTTTATGATTAATCTTAGAACTAATTGTAGTTCATTTGTGTTTATGATAAAGTGTTTGAGGTGTTGAGGAATATTTGGTCCATACTTTTAGTGATCTGATGATTGTAGATTTCTATGTCAAGTTAGCCTAGGACTACTCCATTTTTCACTCAAGTTCAATTGTGAATGCTTGAATGAATGATTAAATATTTGCAATTTGAAATCTTTAATTCCTTTAGTGATTGCAGTATCTTTGTGATACCGTGGATTTAATCTTGGTTAAGTAGATATTGGTTTTGGAAGATTGGTCCATCTTGAACACTCTATTGTTTTCACAATTGATCTTAGGTTTTAGAATAGCTAACTCTCTCTTAAACCCTATATCTTTTTTTGTTCTTTTAAATCATTATTAGAGAAATATTCACAAAGAATCACCATTATTTCTATATTTGATCAACATTAAGGCTTCCAACATTGTTATTTGTAAGGCCCCTTGTGATTACCAAAATTTTCACATTTATCACTAAGTTGTTTGTTACATTGTCAAGACCTGACATTAGAGACCTTGGGGTTATTTCTTGAGGCTTGCTGATAGAAATTCACCTTTCAAGAGAGATAGGATACTTGTATTTTGTCTGAGTTGTTGTAGTGCTAAAAACACCATCAACAATCTCCAATTTGTTATTCTAATTTGAGTTCATTTTCTAGGTCATATACTCAATTTTTGCATATGATTTACATTCCCTTCTTTCCAAGCCCTCGCTTGGTGGTGAACCCCCTTTTTAATCTTTGATCACACCCCTAGGACACCTTATTTTAGATCTTTCCCTAATTTTCATCCGTAGATTGAGATCTCTAAGGTTTCCTTGAATGAAACTTGAAGGAAATTGGTGGTTCTATCTGCCAAAACATAGAGCTATAGTTTTCTACATTTCAAACAATTTGCATATGCTTTGCGGTCATGTTACTAATAAGAAGATTAGCTATAAAAAACTCATGAAACACATAGCTCTACTCTCAAGAAATTTGCATTATGCTTTGCAACTATGTTACTAACAAGGGGATTCAATAGGGCTAGAAAGTTGTGTTATGATAGAGACTCATGAAACACATAGATCTATTGTCAAATAAGTTGCATTATGCTCAATGGCCACGTTGATAACAAGGGGGTTCCATAAGGCTAGCAAGTTGCATTATGCTTGGTGGCCATGTTAATAAGGGTGCTCAAGTTCATTACCCAAAAAGCTCTATTATGTTGAATCCATGAATTGTCTTACCAAAACCTCACCTAAGAAGGTGCATAAAATTGCCTATGAAGACACATGCCAAACTCACCTACGAAGGCATAAAAATGGAAAAATCACCTATAAAGGTACATAAAATCACCCATGAAGGAACATAATGAAATGCCAAAACCTCAAGGGTTGTTATAAACAACACACTAGTAGAATTTGGAAAATAAATGATTACGTGACTAAAAATTTTAGTCACAACAACTAAAAATGACTAAATTCTACTAATTTTTTGCAAATTAGCTATAAATGAGTAAATAAATGACTAATTTGGTCATGACTAAAAAAATATTTAGTCACACAAATAAAAATGACTAAATATATAGTCATTTATTTAGTTACAATCCATTTGAATAGATCATTTAAGGAATTAAAAATTAACAGTGCTATTCCTAATTTTCATTTTAATAAACATACTCTAAAACTTTCATCGAAGCCTTATTTTTAGGTGTAGCCCACCAAAATGGAGAATTTAAATGACATAATTTTCATTTTAATAAACATACTCTAAAACCTTTTCTCAAAACCTTATTTTTAGGCATAGCCCACCAAAATGGGTAAGTGAAATGACATGCTTATGTTCTCCTTGTAAATAGTTGAATTTGGTTGGGTTCAATATTTTCATAAAAGAATGACAAAGAATGGTAAGGAGATGTGCATGAAAGGAGGCATAGGATTCATTTCTACTTATCTCATTCCTACTCTGCTCAACAAGGGTTACATTGTTCATGCTACTGTTTGTAATATAGGTATTTAATTGACATATATTTGCATAATTTCAAATTCCTTCAGATTTTCTTGAAGTATCAATGTATCCTATATAGGTTTTATAATGATTTATTTTAATTTAAAAAAATAAATAAATGATGTATTTTCCTATGATTAGATAATGTCCTCTTTGGCATTGTATTCATTACTCTAGCTACTAAGGTTTTGCATGTGACATATTTAATATCTTTATGCCAATGGCTTTTAAATAAATATGTCTTTTCTTAAATATTTATCATGGTAACCTTTCAGTTCTATAGTCCACCTTCAATCTCTTCTATGAACGATTTCTTAAGCTAGACTACATAGTATGCATATAAAGAAAGTCATTCATACTTGTCATTGTTCCAAACCACCACTCATTTCCTTGCTTAAAATGTTGCCTCCATAAGCACAATAGCATGTTTTAGAATCATGGTTGCTAGTGATTGACCATTAAGGTCACTACTTTCATCCTAAGTCACCAGGTTTGAATTTGAATTTCAATTCAGCTACATTGAAATTCAGATGATAGTGTTCTAAAATTGATCACCTTTGCAACTAGTGCTTCAACATTTGTTTATTTTATGCCTTACAAAAAATCCAGTAGTTTTACATTTTTTGATAATGCATCCCAAGATGGGCACAATTCATCATCCTTCAATATCTCCTTATTTATGAAGTACTAGTTGAGGCTTAAATACTGGAGTAAAGTTTGAATCAGTGTAAAACCATTGGGTCAACTAGGAGACAAAACTAAAAAGTTGATTTCTCAAAGTATTAGGGAAATTTTTTATTTTTCAACTCTGGATAATAGAGATT